>CP092883.1:64934026-64979004 GCA_030710605.1 Cordylochernes scorpioides
GGTAATAAGACCAAATCCAAATAAATAAATAGTGTGTGGCGTTTCGGTAACAGCGTTGTTACCATCTTTAAACAAACGTACTGAATGTATCATTCAGTACTTTTAAGATGGTAACAACGCAGTTACCGAAATATCACTCACTCTTTATTTATTTGGATTTGGTCTTATTACCTGACGTCAATTATCAATATTAAAAAAGAAAAAAAAAAGTTAACCTATGCACGGTGAATTCTGTAGCCACTGGACATGTGTCAGACCTGAAGTCTGTTGGGTTCTGTGCTACCTGGAGTATAGGAGCTCTATCTATGTTTCCCACCTGTGGTGAAACTGTATAAGACCGGTGGTCTTAATAAAGCTGTATGTGTGTGTATCTAAAAAACTGGACATATATCGGATCTGGAGGCTGTTGTTGGGTTATGTGCTGCCTGGAGTATAGGAGCTATATCTAGGCCTCCTGTGGTGAATCTGTATGAGACCGATGGTCTTGATAAAGCTGTATGTATGTGCATATAAACAACTGGACCTACGTCGGACATGGAGTTTGTTAGGTTCTGTGCTGTCTGGAGTATAGAAGCTCCATCTATTATTCCTTCCTGTGGTGAAACTGTATAAGACCGGTGGTCTTAATAAAGCTGTATGTGTAAAATTATGGATACTGGAGAAATAAATACCCAGAACAAGCATCTCTGTCAGCAATAACAGCACTTATATACCTGGACATTAATCAAACAGAGATTGGATAACATGTACTGGTACAGATTTCCATGTAGCTTCAACACAATGCCACAGTTTATCGAAAGTAGTGACAGGTTTGTAGTGACGAGTCAGTCGCTCGACAACCACTTGACCAGACGTTTTCTATTGGTAACAGATCAGGAGAACGTGCTGGCCTGAACATCAGCCAAATATTTTCAGTTTGAAGGAAGGTCCATACATTACAGAAACATGCGATGGTGCATTATCCTGTTGAAATGTAGATTTCCCAGACTTTTCTAATAAAGAAAACTGCCACGAACCTTAACACATCAGAAATGTAACGAGGACTGTTTTAAATTTCCCCGAATGTAAACAAGAGATGACCGAGACATGTATCCAATGGCATCTCTTACCATCACTCCAGATGATGGCCCAGTATGACGATGTCGAATGGCCACTGACATCCTAGGAGTAATATGGCCACCTCTCGGTCCATAAGCCGATCCTTTTTCATTAGCCACTGTACCAAAGGAATGATGCATTCTCCATGCACCGAGCGGCCAATGGTTTGGCCCCTCGCGCCCGCCTTTATGGTCTAGCTCTATGGGGTCAACCAATCAGCCCACAGACGTCTACGAGAGTTTCGTGACCAGGTTGTTGGCTGAGCTCTCTTGTATGGACTTGGTTGAACCCGTTCTACGCTCCAATAGGACTCCCCCCCCCCCCTTTGGCCCTCGTACCCTTAGTTCCCAGTATTCCCTGAATCTGCTGACGAATCAAGGACCTCTGAGGTATGAGGTACGAGGTTGACACGGGGAACCGCGCGAAAATGGCCGCTGACAATGTGTCTTCTCCACATGACGACACAGATGTGGTCATCATGGTGCTACAAACAGAATCTGTATTTGTCTGAAAACAAGATGCCACGCCATTCCTGCGTCCAGGTTCGTCGTTGATCACACCATTGAAGACGTTCCAGTCTGTAATATAGCATCAAGTGTAGCTAAAGCCATGATCGCCGAGCTAACAGTCCATGCTGATAAAAACGTCGTTTAACTATTCGTCAAGAGGTATTTTGACCTACAAATTACCTCTCCTTTCTTTACTCATGGCTCTCGATGTGTCTGTACGATTCTTTAAGGCCATACTGTAACATGTCGGTCTACTCGGCTGTGAGTGATAGCAGACCGCTGAGATCCAGTACATCGTTCCGTATGACCGTCCTGAATCCATCGATTCAATATTCTGCTAACAGTCCTAGGATCTTGACTAACGCGAGCATCAATACTGCAGTGTGATAAACCACAATGCCGGTACGACCAAATTTACTCATATCAAACATCAGAAACATGTTGGTAAGTGGAAGCAATGGTCGCCTCTCCCGTCAAAATTTACGTCAGAATCTGACGCCATCTATTGACCGTCGCCCCAACTAGCGGCATCGGTTCGGTGACAAAGCCACAACACCAACTTTGGCGAACTGATAAGCGTCCACCTAGAGACCATGGTTTTGGGCTAATGGCCCTCGTCAGTCTAGGGCGGACTTTATTCCATGAGATCCACACGGGATCTAATGGAATCCTCACAATCTACCAAAGAGGTGTTTTGCTGGCAATGTGGCTGGGCCAAATCAGTTTGCCAAAGTTGGTGTTGTGGCTTTGTCACCGACCCGATGCCGCTAGTTGCGACGACGGTCAATAGATGGCGTCAGATTCTGACGTTAATTTTGAGGGGAGAGGCGACCATTGCTTCCATGGATTAATTTCCTCCCGGCAAATATTCCATCTATATTTTGCCAATAGATTTGGCCCAGCCACATTGCCAGCAAAACACCTCTTTGGTAGATTGTGAGGATTCCATTAGATCCCGTGTGGATCTCATGGAATAAAGTCCGCCCTAGACTGACGAGGGCCATTAGCCCGAAACCATGGTCTCTAGGTGGACGCTTATCAGTTTGCCAAAGTAGGTGTTTTGGCTTTGTCACCGACCCGATGCCGCTAGTTGCGGCGACGGTCAATAGATGGCGTCAGATTCTGACGTTAATTTTGACGGGAGAGGCGACCATTGCTTCCATGGATTAATTTCCTCCCGGCAAATTTTCCATCTATGTTGATAAGTATTTACCCTTCTTCGACGATGCATTAAGACAACTTTTAACAACGAAGCAACATTTCTATTACAATTTCTGTAAGAGAAACCTTCAGTAAAATACACTCAGACAATTTTGTCCACATTTGGCTATCTCGTGTGTTTTAAATAAAGGTCACTGTAATATCTTTCAAAGTTATTGTCTGAATCCCGATATACATGGTAAAATATATAACTTGCATAAGTATTGTTCATGAGTGTATCTTTCAGAGTTATTGTCTGACTCCCGATATACATGGTAAAAGATATAACTTCCATAAGTATTGTTCATGAGTGTATCTTTCAGAGTTATTGTCTGACTCCCGATATACATGCTAAAAGTTACAACTGTCTTAAGTTTTGTCCATAAGTGTATCTTTCAGAGTTATTGTCTGAATCCCGATATACATGGTAAAAGATATAACTTCCATAAGTATTGTTCATGAGTGTATCTTTCAGAGTTATTGTCTGAATCCCGATATACAAGGTAAAAGATATAACTTCCATAAGTATTGGTCATGAGTGTATATCTTATTAGAAGCTTTCATGTTGTGCTCTTTCTCAACTTGTAGTTAAAATGAATCGAATATACAATACGCATATTATAACTAGAGCCTGCTAAAGAGCAAGATTAAAATTTTTAGCGCCATCTCTCATTAAATTTAATATAAATATATATCATGAATCATGAAAATTTCTCTTATAGAATTGTAAATAGTTATAAAACGAAGAGAAATTTTTTTTTTTTTTATTTATTTTTACTATACATGGGCTACAAGCTTTCGTGCTTCACGCCCTTCGACGGGTACAACATATTGAGAGAAAATAACGCTATATATAGTATCGATATGTGAGGAATCTACATACATAACCATATACGAGTTAACTATATCAGATTAAGTTATGGAAATAAGGCTTTTTTATAGAAATATTTGACGAAAGTAGGATGTGATGCTAATTAAAAATTAAAATGAAAAACTAAAAATATTTTGACAGATTTAACATAACTAAGACTATTGCAATTTATAGAAGAACATATGATCATCTATGGATGTCAAACAACTTAAACCAATGTGATGTTATATTAAAAAACACCAACAGTGAGGAACTATGGCATGGCCCGCCATCAGCGCGATCATCGGACAAAGGAAAAAAAAAATTTATATAGGGGTAGGTGTCTGGGTGGGGGGGTGGTTTGTTTGCGGTGGGATTAACAGTAAGATCAGGGAAAGAAGTGAACGGCCTATAGGTTATTACAAATATCTAAATACTGCGATGGTATGTCGATGTGTCTGTTAATACTATGGTTATTGATGGATAAAATAGCTTCAATGATCAACCTTTGGTACTTGGTATTGACATTAGAGTACAGGGTGGTAGGGGAGGAAAGGTTGAATGAATGGCCGGTGGTGTTAATATGGTTGAAAATGAGCGACCTGTTGTCTCTGTGGGCAATGCATCTACCGTGTTCGGTCATCCTGATGGCCACGGACCTACCAGTCTCGCCTATGTAAGATGCACTGCAATCGTTACAAGAGACTGAGTAGACCGAGCCACCAGAGGACCGAGCAACGGTAGATCTAGGTAATCTGGTGATAGGGTGTCTGAGGATGGCGCCGATACTATTGCTATTAGTAAAATGGGTGTTAATTCCGTGCGTTCTGAGGATGCGGGAGATGGCGACTGATTGGGTGGAAAAGGGAAGTAAACAACTGTTTCTGGTAATTGCAGGAGGTCTAACGGAAGAAGGGTCAAATTTATACTTATGTATGAAATGGGGGGGGGGGTATTGGGACCGGGCCAACTGTTTAATGATTAGGGAAAATTCAATGGTTCTAAACAGTGGAAGGGAGCAGTGGGTGAACAATCTCTTGGTAAGAGTACGGACAGTATTTATTTTATGCGATAGGGGACATGAAGATTTGAAGTCTGTATAAAATGTGGGATTGTTAACCTTGTGGTATACGGTGGTGTGGTAATGAGAGGCAGTACGTATGACCAGTATATCAAGATACGGCAATACGGACCTGTTTTCCAATTCTAGGGTGAAAGAGATCTCGGGATGATAGGAGTTTAGAGAATCTAAAATATTGATTTCTTGTCCGGTATCACATATGCAGAAGATATCATCAATATATCTCCGCCACATGTGAATGCCCGGTGCAATTTGCTGTTGGACCCAGTGGTCTATGTTGGCCATGACTATTTCTGCAAGTGGGGAGGATAGTGGGCTGCCCATGGGCGAGCCTCTGATTTGTTTGAACAACTGGTTGTTAAATGTGAAAGTAGTAAAGTCCAAACACAGTGAGGATAGTGCGACTATGGATTCTGCGGTACGGTGATCTACCTGGTTATCCTGTAAGAAATCAGTCAAGTGCCTAATGATAAGCTGGTGGGGGAGGGAAAGATACATGGCAACTACATCATAAGACACCATAACGGTTTTGGGGACAGGGCAGAGAGAGTTAACGGATTGCACAAATGAAGGGATATCCCTAATGGCAGAGGATTGTGGACTGGCCTTCACCCAAGGTGTGAGAAAGCCAGTCAGATATTTGGACAGCTTATAGGCAGGTGAAAGATGGTAGGCTATGATGGGGCGTAGGGGGATGCCAGGCTTATGGGTCTTAGGAAGACCATAGATATAGGGGGTATTATTAAGGTCGGAGGTGAAAGTACTATATTGATCCGGTGTTATGTGACCCGATTTTTTCAAACGCAATAACCCCAATCTGAAAGATTTAGTTGAGGCAGATGCATCAGACTGTGTAATGGGAACAAATGTATTGCGGTCGCTGAGTATCTCCGTCATCTTGGAGGCATAGTCAGCCGTGTCCAAGACGACGGTCTGGGAACCTTTATCCGATCTGGTGACTATAATGTTAGGGTTTCGCCTTATGGTAGCCAGGGAGCGGTACTTACCAAGAGATTGGGACTGAGAAGGGGATTGGGACTGAGAAGGGGTGGGTTTCCGGAGGATATGGGCTATGGAACTCCGTATGTCATATTGGGCTGTGTGGGAAAGGGAGCTGATGGCGGGCTCAACACCAGAAATAATTCTGGGAATGTCAGGCGTTGTGGGAGGACGGTACTTGAGGCCTAAGGAAAGAACCTCGGTCTGCGAAGGAGACAACACTGTAGATGACAGATTGAGGAGAGTGGGAACCGGTTGGTTGTCGGGGTGAAATTCCTCTGGGAAGCCATATTTGCTGATCCAAAAGGATAGCTTCTTGTATTGACGCCCTTTAATGATGCTGTCCTGCTGTCTGATGTCGGCGGTGAGGAGACCAAGGAGTTCAACCATATTGGATTGGGATATGAGATTGGTGACTTGGGAAATGACGCCTTTAATGGTCTTGGACAAGCAGCGTATTCGCGAATAACATCCCTGGGTTCTAGCCCATAGTAATTGGCGTTGGGATCGGAGGATAACCCTGTTCGAATGAGAATTTCCCACAGGATCTGCGACTCTGAGAGATGGGGGGATGAAATGGGCCCTTTGGCAAATCTTGTTGAAGTTGAGGTGCAATCTCCATCTGGCCAGCTGCAGCGACTTTCGACACAGATGCGTTAGGAGGCGGATTACTTCAGGATTGAGGTTGGTAAATCGACGAATAGCGTTCAAGGATAGTTGTGCTTCAAGGCCAATTGCCATTGGATATTAGAAGTTAGAGCAAACGTAAAAGATTTTGATTATAACATGAATCATGAAAATTTCTCTTATAGAATTGTAAATAGTTATAAAACGAAGAGAAATTTTTTTTTATTTTTACTATACATGGGCTACAAGCTTTCGGGCTTCACGCCCTTCGATGGGTACAACATATTGAGAGAAAATAACGCTATATATAGTATCGATATGTGAGGAATCTACATACATAACCATATACGAGTTAACTATATCAGATTAAGTTATGGAAATAAGGCTTTTTTATAGAAATATTTGACGAAAGTAGGATGTGATGCTAATTAAAAATTAAAATGAAAAACTAAAAATATTTTGACAGATTTAACATAACTAAGACTATTGCAATTTATAGAAGAACATATGATCATCTATGGATGTCAAACAACTTAAACCAATGTGATGTTATATTAAAAAGCACCAACAGTGAGGAACTATGGCATGGCCCGCCATCAGCGCGATCATCGGACAAAGGAAAAAAAATAATTTATATAGGGGTAGGTGTCTGGGTGGGGGGGTGGTTTGTTTGCGGTGGGATTAACAGTAAGATCAGGGAAAGAAGTGAACGGCCTATAGGTTATTACAAATATCTAAATACTGCGATGGTATGTCGATGTGTCTGTTAATACTATGGTTATTGATGGATAAAATAGCTTCAATGATCAACCTTTGGTACTTGGTATTGACATTAGAGTACAGGGTGGTAGGGGAGGAAAGGTTGAATGAATGGCCGGTGGTGTTAATATGGTTGAAAATGAGCGACCTGTTGTCTCTGTGGGCAATGCATCTACCGTGTTCGGTCATCCTGATGGCCACGGACCTACCAGTCTCGCCTATGTAAGATGCACTGCAATCGTTACAAGAGACTGAGTAGACCGAGCCACCAGAGGACCGAGCAACGGTAGATCTAGGTAATCTGGTGATCGGGTGTCTGAGGATGGCGCCGATACTATTGCTATTAGTAAAATGGGTGTTAATTCCGTGCGTTCTGAGGATGCGGGAGATGGCGACTGATTGGGTGGAAAAGGGAAGTAAACAACTGTTTCTGGTAATTGCAGGAGGTCTAACGGAAGAAGGGTCAAATTTATACTTATGTATGAAATGGGGGGGGGGGGGGGGGGTATTGGGACCGGGCCAATTGTTTAATGATTAGGGAAAATTCAGTGGTTCTAAACAGTGGAAGGGAGCAGTGGGTGAACAATCTCTTGGTAAGAGTACGGACAGTATTTATTTTATGCGATAGGGGACATGAAGATTTGAAGTCTGTATAAAATGTGGGATTGTTAACCTTGTGGTATACGGTGGTGTGGTAATGAGAGGCAGTACGTATGACCAGTATATCAAGATACGGCAATACGGACCTGTTTTCCAATTCTAGGGTGAAAGAGATCTCGGGATGATAGGAGTTTAGAGAATCTAAAATATTGATTTCTTGTCCGGTATCACATATGCAGAAGATATCATCAATATATCTCCGCCACATGTGAATGCCCGGTGCAATTTGCTGTTGGACCCAGTGGTCTATGTTGGCCATGACTATTTCTGCAAGTGGGGAGGATAGTGGGCTGCCCATGGGCGAGCCTCTGATTTGTTTGAACAACTGGTTGTTAAATGTGAAAGTAGTAAAGTCCAAACACAGTGAGGATAGTGCGACTATGGATTCTGCGGTACGGTGATCTACCTGGTTATCCTGTAAGAAATCAGTCAAGTGCCTAATGATAAGCTGGTGGGGGAGGGAAAGATACATGGCAACTACATCATAAGACACCATAACGGTGTTGGGGACAGGGCAGAGAGAGTTAACGGATTGCACAAATGAAGGGATATCCCTAATGGCAGAGGATTGTGGACTGGCCTTCACCCAAGGTGTGAGAAAGCCAGTCAGATATTTGGACAGCTTATAGGCAGGTGAAAGATGGTAGGCTATGATGGGGCGTAGGGGGATGCCAGGCTTATGGGTCTTAGGAAGACCATAGATATAGGGGGTATTATTAAGGTCGGAGGTGAAAGTACTATATTGATCCGGTGTTATGTGACCCGATTTTTTCAAACGCAATAACCCCAATCTGAAAGATTTAGTTGAGGCAGATGCATCAGACTGTGTAATGGGAACAAATGTATTGCGGTCGCTGAGTATCTCCGTCATCTTGGAGGCATAGTCAGCCGTATCCAAGACGACGGTCTGGGAACCTTTATCCGATCTGGTGACTATAATGTTAGGGTTTCGCCTTATGGTAGCCAGGGAGCGGTACTTACCAAGAGATTGGGACTGAGAAGGGGATTGGGACTGAGAAGGGGTGGGTTTCCGGAGGATATGGGCTATGGAACTCCGTATGTCATATTGGGCTGTGTGGGAAAGGGAGCTGATGGCGGGCTCAACACCAGAAATAATTCTGGGAATGTCAGGCGTTGTGGGAGGACGGTACTTGAGGCCTAAGGAAAGAACCTCGGTCTGCGAAGGAGACAACACTGTAGATGACAGATTGAGGAGAGTGGGAACCGGTTGGTTGTCGGGGTGAAATTCCTCTGGGAAGCCATATTTGCTGATCCAAAAGGATAGCTTCTTGTATTGACGCCCTTTAATGATGCTGTCCTGCTGTCTGATGTCGGCGGTGAGGAGACCAAGGAGTTCAACCATATTGGATTGGGATATGAGATTGGTGACTTGGGAAATGACGCCTTTAATGGTCTTGGACAAGCAGCGTATTCGTGAATAACATCCCTGGGTTCTAGCCCATAGTAATTGGCGTTGGGATCGGAGGATAACCCTGTTCGAATGAGAATTTCCCACAGGATCTGCGACTCTGAGAGATGGGGGGATGAAACGGGCCCTTTGGCAAATCTTGTTGAAGTTGAGGTGCAATCTCCATCTGGCCAGCTGCAGCGACTTTCGACACAGATGCGTTAGGAGGCGGATTACTTCAGGATTGAGGTTGGTAAATCGACGAATAGCGTTCAAGGATAGTTGTGCTTCAAGGCCAATTGCCATTGGATATTAGAAGTTAGAGCAAACGTAAAAGATTTTTGATTTTAACATGAATCATGAAAATTTCTCTTATAGAATTGTAAATAGTTATAAAACGAAGAGAAAATTTTTTTTATTTTTACTATACATGGGCTACAAGCTTTCGGGCTTCACGCCCTTCGACGGGTACAAAATATTGAGAGAAAATAACGCTATATATAGTATCGATATGTGAGGAATCTACATACATAACCATATACGAGTTAACTATATCAGATTAAGTTATGGAAATAAGGCTTTTTTATAGAAATATTTGACGAAAGTAGGATGTGATGCTAATTAAAAATTAAAATGAAAAACTAAAAATATTTTGACAGATTTAACATAACTAAGACTATTGCAATTTATAGAAGAACATATGATCATCTATGGATGTCAAACAACTTAAACCAATGTGATGTTATATTAAAAAACACCAACAGTGAGGAACTATGGCATGGCCCGCCATCAGCGCGATCATCGGACAAAGGAAAAAAAAAATTTATATAGGGGTAGGTGTCTGGGTGGGGGGGTGGTTTGTTTGCGGTGGGATTAACAGTAAGATCAGGGAAAGAAGTGAACGGCCTATAGGTTATTACAAATATCTAAATACTGCGATGGTATGTCGATGTGTCTGTTAATACTATGGTTATTGATGGATAAAATAGCTTCAATGATCAACCTTTGGTACTTGGTATTGACATTAGAGTACAGGGTGGTAGGGGAGGAAAGGTTGAATGAATGGCCGGTGGTGTTAATATGGTTGAAAATGAGCGACCTGTTGTCTCTGTGGGCAATGCATCTACCGTGTTCGGTCATCCTGATGGCCACGGACCTACCAGTCTCGCCTATGTAAGATGCACTGCAATCGTTACAAGAGACTGAGTAGACCGAGCCACCAGAGGACCGAGCAACGGTAGATCTAGGTAATCTGGTGATCGGGTTTCTGAGGATGGCGCCGATACTATTGCTATTAGTAAAATGGGTGTTAATTCCGTGCGTTCTGAGGATGCGGGAGATGGCGACTGATTGGGTGGAAAAGGGAAGTAAACAACTGTTTCTGGTAATTGCAGGAGGTCTAACGGAAGAAGGGTCAAATTTATACTTATGTATGAAATGGGGGGGGGGGGTATTGGGACCGGGCCAACTGTTTAAAGATTAGGGAAAATTCAATGGTTCTAAACAGTGGAAGGGAGCAGTGGGTGAACAATCTCTTGGTAAGAGTACGGACAGTATTTATTTTATGCGATAGGGGACATGAAGATTTGAAGTCTGTATAAAATGTGGGATTGTTAACCTTGTGGTATACGGTGGTGTGGTAATGAGAGGCAGTACGTATGACCAGTATATCAAGATACGGCAATACGGACCTGTTTTCCAATTCTAGGGTGAAAGAGATCTCGGGATGATAGGAGTTTAGAGAATCTAAAATATTGATTTCTTGTCCGGTATCACATATGCAGAAGATATCATCAATATATCTCCGCCACATGTGAATGCCCGGTGCAATTTGCTGTTGGACCCAGTGGTCTATGTTGGCCATGACTATTTCTGCAAGTGGGGAGGATAGTGGGCTGCCCATGGGCGAGCCTCTGATTTGTTTGAACAACTGGTTGTTAAATGTGAAAGTAGTAAAGTCCAAACACAGTGAGGATAGTGCGACTATGGATTCTGCGGTACGGTGATCTACCTGGTTATCCTGTAAGAAATCAGTCAAGTGCCTAATGATAAGCTGGTGGGGGAGGGAAAGATACATGGCAACTACATCATAAGACACCATAACGGTGTTGGGGACAGGGCAGAGAGAGTTAACGGATTGCACAAATGAAGGGATATCCCTAATGGCAGAGGATTGTGGACTGGCCTTCACCCAAGGTGTGAGAAAGCCAGTCAGATATTTGGACAGCTTATAGGCAGGTGAAAGATGGTAGGCTATGATGGGGCGTAGGGGGATGCCAGGCTTATGGGTCTTAGGAAGACCATAGATATAGGGGGTATTATTAAGGTCGGAGGTGAAAGTACTATATTGATCCGGTGTTATGTGACCCGATTTTTTCAAACGCAATAACCCCAATCTGAAAGATTTAGTTGAGGCAGATGCATCAGACTGTGTAATGGGAACAAATGTATTGCGGTCGCTGAGTATCTCCGTCATCTTGGAGGCATAGTCAGCCGTGTCCAAGACGACGGTCTGGGAACCTTTATCCGATCTGGTGACTATAATGTTAGGGTTTCGCCTTATGGTAGCCAGGGAGCGGTACTTACCAAGAAATTGGGACTGAGAAGGGGTGGGTTTCCGGAGGATATGGGCTATGAAACTCCGTATGTCATATTGGGCTGTGTGGGAAAGGGAGCTGATGGCGGGCTCAACACCAGAAATAATTCTGGGAATGTCAGGCGTTGTGGGAGGACGGTACTTGAGGCCTAAGGAAAGAACCTCGGTCTGCGAAGGAGACAACACTGTAGATGACAGATTGAGGAGAGTGGGAACCGGTTGGTTGTCGGGGTGAAATTCCTCTGGGAAGCCATATTTGCTGATCCAAAAGGATAGCTTCTTGTATTGACGCCCTTTAATGATGCTGTCCTGCTGTCTGATGTCGGCGGTGAGGAGACCAAGGAGTTCAACCATATTGGATTGGGATATGAGATTGGTGACTTGGGAAATGACGCCTTTAATGGTCTTGGACAAGCAGCGTATTCGCGAATAACATCCCTGGGTTCTAGCCCATAGTAATTGGCGTTGGGATCGGAGGATAACCCTGTTCGAATGAGAATTTCCCACAGGATCTGCGACTCTGAGTCGCCATCTCCCGCATCCTCAGAACGCACGGAATTAACACCCATTTTACTAATAACAATAGTATCGGCGCCATCCTCAGACACCCTATCACCAGATTACCTAGAACTACCGTTGCTCGGTCCTCTGGTGGCTCGGTCTACTCAGTCTCTTGTAACGATTGCAGTGCATCTTACATAGGCGAGACTGGTAGGTCCGTGGCCATCAGGATGACCGAACACGGTAGATGCATTGCCCACAGAGACAACAGGTCGCTCATTTTCAACCATATTAACACCACCGGCCATTCATTCAACCTTTCCTCCCCTACCACCCTGTACTCTAATGTCAATACCAAGTACCAAAGGTTGATCATTGAAGCTATTTTATCCATCAATAACCATAGTATTAACAGACACATCGACATACCATCGCAGTATTTAGATATTTGTAATAACCTATAGGCCGTTCACTTCTTTCCCTGATCTTACTGTTAATCCCACCGCAAACAAACCACCCCCCCCACCCAGACACCTACCCCTATATAAATTTTTTTTTTTCCTTTGTCCGATGATCGCGCTGATGGCGGGCCGTGCCATAGTTCCTCACTGTTGGTGTTTTTTAATATAACATCACATTGGTTTAAGTTGTTTGACATCCATAGATGATCATATGTTCTTCTATAAATTGCAATAGTCTTAGTTATGTTAAATCTGTCAAAATATTTTTAGTTTTTCATTTTAATTTTTAATTAGCATCACATCCTACTTTCGTCAAATATTTCTATAAAAAAGCCTTATTTCCATAACTTAATCTGATATAGTTAACTCGTATATGGTTATGTATGTAGATTCCTCACATATCGATACTATATATAGCGTTATTTTCTCTCAATATGTTGTACCCGTCGAAGGGCGTGAAGCCCGAAAGCTTGTAGCCCATGTATAGTAAAAATAAAAAAAATTTTCTCTTCGTTTTATAACTATTTACAATTCTATAAGAGAAATTTTCATGATTCATGTTAAAATCAAAAATCTTTTACGTTTGCTCTAACTTCTAATATCCAATGGCAATTGGCCTTGAAGCACAACTATCCTTGAACGCTATTCGTCGATTTACCAACCTCAATCCTGAAGTAATCCGCCTCCTAACGCATCTGTGTCGAAAGTCGCTGCAGCTGGCCAGATGGAGATTGCACCTCAACTTCAACAAGATTTGCCAAAGGGCCCGTTTCATCCCCCCATCTCTCAGAGTCGCAGATCCTGTGGGAAATTCTCATTCGAACAGGGTTATCCTCCGATCCCAACGCCAATTACTATGGGCTAGAACCCAGGGATGTTATTCACGAATACGCTGCTTGTCCAAGACCATTAAAGGCGTCATTTCCCAAGTCACCAATCTCATATCCCAATCCAATATGGTTGAACTCCTTGGTCTCCTCACCGCCGACATCAGACAGCAGGACAGCATCATTAAAGGGCGTCAATACAAGAAGCTATCCTTTTGGATCAGCAAATATGGCTTCCCAGAGGAATTTCACCCCGACAACCAACCGGTTCCCACTCTCCTCAATCTGTCATCTACAGTGTTGTCTCCTTCGCAGACCGAGGTTCTTTCCTTAGGCCTCAAGTACCGTCCTCCCACAACGCCTGACATTCCCAGAATTATTTCTGGTGTTGAGCCCGCCATCAGCTCCCTTTCCCACACAGCCCAATATGACATACGGAGTTCCATAGCCCATATCCTCCGGAAACCCACCCCTTCTCAGTCCCAATCCCCTTCTCAGTCCCAATCTCTTGGTAAGTACCGCTCCCTGGCTACCATAAGGCGAAACCCTAACATTATAGTCACCAGATCGGATAAAGGTTCCCAGACCGTCGTCTTGGACACGGCTGACTATGCCTCCAAGATGACGGAGATACTCAGCGACCGCAATACATTTGTTCCCATTACACAGTCTGATGCATCTGCCTCAACTAAATCTTTCAGATTGGGGTTATTGCGTTTGAAAAAATCGGGTCACATAACACCGGATCAATATAGTACTTTCACCTCCGACCTTAATAATACCCCCTATATCTATGGTCTTCCTAAGACCCATAAGCCTGGCATCCCCCTACGCCCCATCATAGCCTACCATCTTTCACCTGCCTATAAGCTGTCCAAATATCTGACTGGCTTTCTCACACCTTGGGTGAAGGCCAGTCCACAATCCTCTGCCATTAGGGATATCCCTTCATTTGTGCAATCCGTTAACTCTCTCTGCCCTGTCCCCAACACCGTTATGGTGTCTTATGATGTAGTTGCCATGTATCTTTCCCTCCCCCACCAGCTTATCATTAGGCACTTGACTGATTTCTTACAGGATAACCAGGTAGATCACCGTACCGCAGAATCCATAGTCGCACTATCCTCACTGTGTTTGGACTTTACTACTTTCACATTTAACAACCAGTTGTTCAAACAAATCAGAGGCTCGCCCATGGGCAGCCCACTATCCTCCCCACTTGCAGAAATAGTCATGGCCAACATAGACCACTGGGTCCAACAGCAAATTGCACCGGGCATTCACATGTGGCGGAGATATATTGATGATATCTTCTGCATATGTGATACCGGACAAGAAATCAATATTTTAGATTCTCTAAACTCCTATCATCCCGAGATCTCTTTCACCCTAGAATTGGAAAACAGGTCCGTATTGCCGTATCTTGATATACTGGTCATACGTACTGCCTCTCATTACCACACCACCGTATACCACAAGGTTAACAATCCCACATTTTATACAGACTTCAAATCTTCATGTCCCCTATCGCATAAAATAAATACTGTCCGTACTCTTACCAAGAGATTGTTCACCCACTGCTCCCTTCCACTGTTTAGAACCATTGAATTTTCCCTAATCATTAAACAGTTGGCCCGGTCCCAATACCCCCCCCCCCATTTCATACATAAGTATAAATTTGACCCTTCTTCCGTTAGACCTCCTGCAATTACCAGAAACAGTTGTTTACTTCCCTTTTCCACCCAATCAGTCGCCATCTCCCGCATCCTCAGAACGCACGGAATTAACACCCATTTTACTAATAGCAATAGTATCGGCGCCATCCTCAGACACCCTATCACCAGATTACCTAGATCTACCGTTGCTCGGTTCTCTGGTGGCTCGGTCTACTCAGTCTCTTGTAACGATTGCAGTGCATCTTACATAGGCGAGACTGGTAGGTCCGTGGCCATCAGGATGACCGAACACGGTAGATGCATTGCCCACAGAGACAACAGGTCGCTCATTTTCAACCATATTAACACCACCGGCCATTCATTCAACCTTTCCTCCCCTACCACCCTGTACTCTAATGTCAATACCAAGTACCAAAGGTTGATCATTGAAGCTATTTTATCCATCAATAACCATAGTATTAACAGACACATCGACATACCATCGCAGTATTTAGATATTTGTAATAACCTATAGGCCGTTCACTTCTTTCCCTGATCTTAGTGTTAATCCCACCGCAAACAAACCACCCCCCCACCCAGACACCTACCCCTATATAAATTTTTTTTTTCCTTTGTCCGATGATCGCGCTGATGGCGGGCCATGCCATAGTTCCTCACTGTTGGTGTTTTTTTAATATAACATCACATTGGTTTAAGTTGTTTGACATCCATAGATGATCATATGTTCTTCTATAAATTGCAATAGTCTTAGTTATGTTAAATCTGTCAAAATATTTTTAGTTTTTCATTTTAATTTTTAATTAGCATCACATCCTACTTTCGTCAAATATTTCTATAAAAAAGCCTTATTTCCATAACTTAATCTGATATAGTTAACTCGTATATGGTTATGTATGTAGATTCCTCACATATCGATACTATATATAGCGTTATTTTCTCTCAATATGTTGTACCCGTCGAAGGGCGTGAAGCCCGAAAGCTTGTAGCCCATGTATAATAAAAATAAAAAATAAAAAAAAAAATCTCTTCGTTTTATAACTATTTATAAATATATATATATATTATATATAAAAAAGAGATTTTCTGCTTGATATTTTGATCATGTTGATGATTATACTATGGTGGTGCAGTCGTGGTTAAATTCTTGATATAATAATAATAATAAAAATGGTTTTTTGATCAGTAATTGTTTTATTGTGCTAAAGGAATATATAAAAACATAATTTGGTAAAAAGTAATGCCTAGCTTGAGGCGAGTAGAATAAGGAAAACAAAAGATTATTTACATAATGTACAAAAGTTTTGAGCCGACCAACGGGAAACAACAACGAGTTTTTATAGGGTAAGTCTAACCTTTGGCGGTCGATTTAACAGAGTATTTGAATCTATGAAATATAAATTTTTAAATATAATAATATTTTAATATAACATTTTAAATAATACTTTTATATAACATATATATATATTATAATTAAAAAAAAAAGATTGAATGAGAATTATATTGAATTATTTCTTGATGCTTGATTTTTGTATACATGAGTATTTACGATATTGTTCTTTGCAGTCATGGGAATAATAAAAGAGTTTTGATAAGAGATTTATTTATTTGAGCTGAGGAATATATTCTCATATGAAAAACATAATTTTGTACAAGTACTGCCTGGATTAAGGCGTAAGAATAAAAAAAGAAAAGCGTATTTACATAATGTACAAATGTTTTGGGTCGACCAGCGGGGAAGAACAACAATGAGATTTTATATGGTAAGCGTGACCTCTGGCGGTCGATTTAAACAGAGTATTTATATCTATGAAATTATAACTTTAAATAAAATAACATTTTAACATATAACATTTTTAAATAAAATATTTCAATATAACATTTTAAATAATATCTTGATATAACATTTCCCAAATAAAATCTTTATGTAACATATATATATATTAACGCAAACTCTTTTATTTTCTTAATATATATAATTAAAACCTATTTTTATATTCAGGCCACACATATCCTGAAAAGAATAAATATTGGAAAAAGGAAGGGGCGCATGGCTCATCAGTGGTGAACCCTTCTACCGGTTTTGCTATTTCAATTCACTCATTTGCTACTGAATATACTGTGAATCGGTGCTTTGAAAAATAGAGACATATATAATAAATTCAGTTCAATATAATAGTGAAGCGGTCTGGAGATTTAAATGGTGAAACCGCAGGGAGTATTCATCAGTGATGAGCCATGCCCTCTCTATTTTCAATATTTATTCATTACAGTATAGGGGCTGTAGAAATAGGTTTTAAATATATATAGGTTAAAAAGTATAGAAAGCATTAAAATGTTTTTTTTTGTTTATCATAGTTGATATATATACTATTCAAAAAATATAAAGCCGAATTTTATTTGCATATAATTGTATCTAAAGGTCATTTTCCACGATCGCCAAGATTATTCAAATATACAGTTAAACCTGTCTATACCGCCCCCTCTGAGTAGTGACCTCCTCTCTATAACGCCCGATTTTAAATACGTAATACCTTGTGATTTATATCAAAAGTGACCTCTCTCTATAGCACTTATTTTGGTGAGTCCCAAGAGGAGGCGCTATAGACAGGTTCAACTGTATATGAATTTTAAAACATATAGCACATCAGTTCTAAAAATGTGTAAATTTGATTCAGTTATGGCTACACAAACATATGTTTACATCAATATAACATATAGAAGTGTGTGAATAGTTTTAAGCTAAACTTCTTTACTTTTATAAATTTTATAGTAAAAAATATGTTTCTCTTATCTCTTATAAACCGTATATCTAATGTAAGACAACCTTTGTTAAATAATAAATTATTTCACCAGTCATAACGCAACTTCCATTAAGAGAGCATTTCCAGGGGGAATAGAAGTTTTCATGGGGTAAGGTGGTCTCTCATGGGAGAACTAATATATCTCAAACAATAACAAAATATTTTTCAGTAAAACTCAGAGTTCAGGGATAAAAGGTAAAAAATCATTCCAATGGAACCTTAAAACAAATAATTACTATCTTTGTTCTTATTGTTTTCCTAAAAT
Source organism: Cordylochernes scorpioides (assembly GCA_030710605.1). Taxonomy (NCBI): domain Eukaryota; kingdom Metazoa; phylum Arthropoda; class Arachnida; order Pseudoscorpiones; family Chernetidae; genus Cordylochernes; species Cordylochernes scorpioides. The sequence goes on from CP092883.1 coordinate 64,952,345, forward strand.
CATTGTTAAATGCAAATAATTATATTTTCAGGAAGCCACTGGGACCAAAAATCTTTTTGGTCGCAGTGGTACAGCCCACTCCACGCTGACAAGCGCCAACAGCGCGAAACGCGTTCGTGGTTGGCTTTTCTTGATTTATCAAGAAATTGGGTTGGCCAAATATCAGGGAGCAGGTTAAATCAATGTATAGTTGATGTCTGTTCCTCCAGATGGCACTCTGCCTTTTGAAAAGCACATGTGCTCCTAGTCAGGATATGCCTTTTTATTTTTAAATATTTAAATGTAATTCTACTGTCTTAAAAGCTTATATCCATAGTTTACTTAAATACCATTTCTAAGATTCCACCCTTCAGTATAGCTATATAATCGTCCAATACAGTATTAGAGCTTTAAAAAGCGGTCTGGTAGATTAAATTGGCGAAACCGCTGGAAAGGTTTCCCACTATGAGCTAACCCCTCTCAAAATATTCCAACGTAGTAAGGACAGTGAATTTTGCTTCATTTGAAAAATAAATTCGTACTAAATGTTTGTATTTCTCGTGTATAGATGGCGCGTTATTGCCTTATACTTATATATTTTAGATATATTGTCTGAATTGCGATATACATGCTAAAATCTATGATTTCCATAAGTTTTGTCTATGAGTGTATGAAGAGTTTGATTGTTCTTTAAAAGTATGAACATATGGACCGTTATATCGTACTTAATGACGTAGTTTTGGTAGAGATTGCGAACATATATTCTGCTGGTAAAAGCTATCAAGATTATGTTGTTTCTATGATTTACTCAAGTCAATAGCTCAGACGTGCTGTGTCTGTCCATGCAGGTGTTTGCCGAGTGGGCGGCTGCACGATGAAGAATGATTCCCTGCCAAATGCTGACCATGTTGACTTCACCTTGATCTCTGTCCGCATCCCGCTCATCTTGGCCTACTCCTTCGTCTTTGCCACCTGTGTCTTCGGTAGGTACCCCGCGTGTCTTTGGTAGATACCCCGCGTGACTTCGGTAGGTACCCCGCGTGTTTTCGGTAGGTACCCCGCGTTTCTTCGGTAGGTACTCCTCGTGTCTTCGGTAGGTTCCCCGCGTGTCTTCCTTAGCTGTGTCTTCGGTAGGTACCCCTCGTGTCTTCGGTAGGTTCCCCGCGTGTCTTCGGTAGGTACCTCGCGTGCCTTCGGTAGGTACCACGCGTGTCTTCCTTAGCTATGTCTTCGGTAGGTAACCCTCGTGTCTTTGGTAGGTTCCCCGCGTATCTTTGGTAGGTACCCCTCGTGTCTTCGGTAGGTACCCCTCGTGTCTTCGGTAGGTATCCCGCGTGTCTTCGGTAGGTACCCCGCGTGTCTTTGGTAGGTACCCCGCGTGTCTTTGGTAGGTACCCCGCGTGTCTTCGGTAGGTACCCCTCGTGTCTTCGGTAGGTACCCCTCGTGTCTTCGGTAGCTACCCCTCGTGTTTTCCATTATCTGTGTCTTCGGTAGGTAGCGTATACGTTACAGCTGCCTCTCCAAATACGTATATCTCTACTTACGAAAATGTTAAGTATATATATACCTATCATCTCTACCAATTATTACACATTGATTTCAATGTTGTAGGGTCATCGGCCTTGATTCCCTTCTTATTTGCGTTGTACACGCTTCCCGAGCGGGGGTTTCTATAATCTCAGTAAATTATATATAAATTACCTTTTTAAATTTGGTATATTTATTCGATGTGTCTTGCTCGTAATTGATTATCTTCAGTCTTCGTGTCAATGGGCTCCTCTCCAATCTCTCCAAAATAAATAATCAAGATTCAAACAATACTATTATACCTTGAAGATAGAGGCTGCGCCTGGCCAGCATTCATATTTATTTTAAAAAATAGACAATCTTCGGCAAGTTAAAGTTTTATTATCTCAACGTTTCAACAGAATTATTTTGTCTTCATCAGGAGAAATTGCCAAATGCGCTTTATTTTTATTTATTTCTCCTGACGAAGACAAAATATTTTTGTTGAAACGTTGAGAAAATAAAACTTTTACTGTCTGAAGAGTGTCTATTTTTTACAGAAATAATACCATTGTTACAAAAGTAATTATAATATAAAATTATGGATAAAATAGTACACAATTATTTTAATATTAATTCAAAATGAATTTTAAAATATCAGAGAATACTTTGAATAAATGTAAGTACGCATTAAAAAGATGATACAACAATAGTTGAACCTTTTCATGAGCGGAGACTCTTGCTAGAAGACACTTCTCTCTCTCTCTCTCTCTATATATATATATATGTATGTTATATTAGAATATTTTATTTGAAATTATTTTATATTAAACTATTATGTTATTTAAAATTATATTTCATCGATTCAAATACTCTGCTAAATCGACCGCCAGAGATCATGCTTCCCCTATAAAATCTCATTGTTGTTCTTCCCCGTTGGCCGGCTAAAACCTTTGTACATTATGTAAATAATCTTTTGTTTTCCTTATTCTACTCGCCTTAGCCAGGCAGTGCTTTTACCAAATTATGTTTATTATATAATCCTAAAGCTCAATTAAAACAATCTCATATCAAAACTATTTTCATTATTTTACTTTTCAAGATTATAGCCACGACTGCATCACCAATACCATTTAGTTCTAAAGAAGAACCAGAAAATAACTCCATGGCATAAACCTCAACATAATCAAAATTCAAGCAGAAAAATATCTCTTTTTTTATATTATAAGATATATATATATAGGACAGTTGCTAAATTACCATTTCTGCAAATTATCTGTATTCTTCTTAGTGGAAATCTTTCTTTTAAGGACACCTTGGCTCTGTAAACTAGATGTCATCCTTGTTGTAATGTGTATGAGTTGTCTGAACAAACTCGCTACGACTTACAAGCTGAACTGAATGTTTATTCAATCTAGCAATCTTCTTATATACAAGATAGAGATAAAAGGAAATAATTTACATAAGTTTAAAACAATTGACAAATGGAATAATTTTGCATAGCTAACAATAGGTAACAATTATAACACTTAACAAAGGTTATTTACATATCACAACATGTTTCCCCTCTGCTACAACAATTAAAGAATGTCACGAATCTAGACAACCATCAACAATCAGATCAGGCAAATCAAAAGGCGGTTGACATGCCTCCCCTCTGTTTAAAAACCAAATCTTTGTGGTTTTCTTAACTCTCTTCCAAACCTTGAAAACCGGGGCCTTCCGGATGGTTCTGGTGCAATCCCAGCGATGTAGTCGCGCCTTCCCTCTGGTCAATATTGGTCTCTTCACTTGACCGCTGTATCGGGGCTGTGGATGACTCGCCCATCGTTGGACTGTAGCACTGCGGATGTTGAGCTTCTGGGGAGGCGGTAATTGGTTCTGAAGACAACTGGCTTTTCTCGTAGCCTCCATCCCTTGGCCTAATAAATTGTTGATTTCTTATCAACCTATTTCCCGATGGTGTCACAACTTCAAAGCTCTGAGGAGAATCAGCCTGCGCTGAAATCTTCACCGGTGTCCATGTCTCCCTTGGATGTATTTGACACCATGCATCCTCTCCTACATTGACCTTGGGATAGCTTTTACTATTTCTGTCATACTGCTCTTTCATTGAGCTCTGTCTTTTTCTTTTGGCATTCTCTATACTTCTCCAATTAGTTTGATAGGGTCTATATAGCGGTGTAATTCTGGGGATCTGACATCGAAGGCTCCTCGATAAACATAACTGTGCGGGTGACGGTAGGTCATTTTTTGGTGTATTTTTATATGCCAGAATAGCCAGATATGGGTCGGACCCTTCATCTCTACATTTGATTAGTTGATTTTTTATTGTTTGAATGTTTCTCTCGGCCAGACCATTAGATCTATGAAGGTGTGGACTTGAAAATAGCTGTTTTATTCCCCATCTTATACAGAAGTCAGTCATAATCTCTGAGCGAAACGGTGGTCCATTGTCGGACATCATGGTTTCTGGAATCCCGAATCGTGCAAATGTTTCTCTCAATTTATTTTTTACATTAATCGCCGTAGGTGGGTCCAATGTAAATACCTCCGGGTAGCCACTATATCTGTCGACCACTAACAAATGGGGCTTTTTCTGAATATAAAATATGTCCAATGATACTGTCTGCCATGGATAATCTGGAACTGGGAAAGGTTTTAACGGCTGCCGTATTTTTGATTTCTGATGTTTTTGACAAATTTCACAATTTTTTACTTTTTCAGCAATGTCGATGGACATTCTCGGCCAAAATAAAGATTCTCGCGCCAAACCCTGAATTGCAGATATCCCTTGGTGCGATTGGTGCAACAAATTAAGCATAGCATTCCTTTGTGTCTTCGGAATCACTATGGCCGATCCTATACATAATAGTACATTCCATAAATACAAACGGTGTCTGAAATCGAAAAATACTTTGGCATCTTCATCGACGTCTTTTTTGCATATAGGCCATCCCTCAATCACATAATCGATTACTTTAACCAAATCAGGATCCTCTCGGGTATCTTTCTGCATCGCTACCAGTTTTTCGTCCGAGATATTAACACGTACCATCTTGACCATTCTTTTGTCTTCAAGAAAAGGCGTTGGTAGTTCGTCCATGGGGTGAGTATCCCTGGATAGGGTATCAGCCACAATCAAGTATTTTCCTGGTTTGTACTGCAATTTGAAGTCAAATGCTATAAGCTTCATTACTAATCTTTGTAGACGCGGTGATATATCACTCAGCGGTTTTTTGACTAGAGGCAATAAAGGCTGGTGATCCGTCTGGACAACGAAAGTGTGTCCTGACAATAGATATTCGAACTTTTTGCATCCATAATAAACACTCAGTAACTCCTTCTCAATCTGAGAGTACTGTTTCTGCGAGTCGCTAAATGACGCGGATGCGAATGCTAGAGGTCGATCTTCCTGTAGCAGAGCAGCTCCCATTGCATCTTTGCTGGCATCACACTGCAAAATCAGCATCTTGCTTTTGTCAAAATGTGCCAACGAAGGAGCATTCCTCACGCATTCCTTAATATGATCGAATTCCCCATCCTGTTTAGGCCCCCAATGCCAGACAACATTCTTTCTTAATATTCCTCTTATATTGGATGTGGACGCAGCTAAATTTGGAATGAATTTTCCTAAGTAATTATAAAGACCCATGATTCTTTGCAGCGACTTTTCATCCTCTGGCCTTTTAAAGGTAATTAATTTATCAATCTAATTTGGCTCTGGATCAATTCCATTTTGTGATATCACATGGCCCAAGAAACGAACTTTCGTTAGACATATTTGAGCCTTTGTTAAATCAAATTTGATATTTTTTTCTTTTGCTCTTTCTAGAATTCCCTTTAATTTTTTATTGTGCTCTTGAATGGTATCCGCATATATCAGCAAATCGTCTACATATGTAATATTTTGAAAGCTATCCCTAAAGATATTCGTCATTTTCTCAATAAAAATTTGTGCCGATATTTTCAAACCAAATGGCAATCGGTTATATCTGAATTTGCCAAATGGCGTGGTCATCACCAACAGATCTCTGCATTCCTTTGCAACCGGAATATGCCAATAGGCTGATTTCACGTCTAACACGGTATAATACTTAGCTTTGGGTATCTCGTGCAATAGTTCAGCTGGAGCCGGAGTCTGGAAATGTCTTCCCACAAGGGCCTCATTTAATTTCCGAGGATCCAGGCATATTCTGATTTGACCAGATTTTTTTTTTACAACGACCATAGGATGAGACCACTCTGTTTCATGATATATTTTTGTTACGATTCCTTGCTTCACCATCTTTTCCAATTCAGACTGAACTTCGGCTCCGAGGCTTGTTGGGATGCGCCTGGGAGGGACTTGCACAGGAGAATATTCAGGCTTTGTGTAAATCTTACATTCCGAGTTGATTAATCCTACTCCTTGAAATACTTCGTGGTATTGTTCGAGGATTTTTTGAGTTTCAGAACACAATTTCATTTCATCCGTGTTTATATGATTAATTCGCCTCAGTATTTCAAGTTTCTCGCAAGTATCGCCCGTGATAAGTGTCTGCGCTTCTACATCGGCTACGATAAATTCAAACATTCCTTTCTTTTCACCATATTGGCATAGCACATTGCATTTGCCGACGATAGGCAATTCTGTATTTCCATATGCGAACGCCTTTAATGACGTGGGTCTGATTTCTGGTCTTGATGGCCATTGGTTTATTACTTTATGAGGAAGCACATTTATCTGTGCGCCAGTGTCCAAATGTACAGTGGTCTTCTTGCCATTAATTATTATTACCGCGGACCACTTGTCCGACCGAACAGTCTTTACAGCGACTTCATTTAGATTTATCTCGTCACAGGATTCTCCAGCTTCACTTTCCGCTAAGAGATTTCTTATACGTTTTGTTCGGCAAACTACTGAGAAATGATTGGTTTTTCCGCATGCATTACATTTCTTCCCATATGCTGGACACTTTCCATACTTGTGTCGTTGTCCACACCACTTACATGGTTCTATTATTCTTTCTCTTCTCGGGTTTATACCGCTTGGTCCTGCTTCTGCATTTTCCATTCGAATTGTATCTTTCACCCAATTACGTTTTTCAATTTTTTCAATCATTTTTTGCTCATTCAACGATGCTACTTGTGAACATGTTGACTCGGAGATCACAGCTATCGAAATTGCCCTTGGTAGTGTCAACTGTGGATCTTCTAACAATTTTCTTTTCACTTCTCGGTCAAGTATTCCAATTATAAGGCGATCCCTTATGAGAGATTCTGTTAAATTCTCGAATTCACATTCTTGTGCCAGATGCTTTAATTCTGTGACGAATTCCATGATTCCCTGTTTTTCCTTTTGTACACAGGTAAAAAATGCATTTCTCCTTTGAATCGTATTTTTGAAGGGCTTAAAATGGTTCGTAAGCATATCGAGCATTTCCTTTACATTTGGGTAGGTATCATTTTCACTTATGTGAAATGTTTTGTATATCATCACTGTTTTCTCACCAGCAATATGCTTCAAGATTGCTCGCTGACGCACCAGCGGCATGCTTTCTAAATTTACCGCTATTGCAAAAATTTCAAACGACTCTCTCCAGGTTTCCCATTTTTTCTCGTTGCTGTACGGGACAAATTCCGCCGGCGGCTTGATTCCTTCCATTCTACTCAATGTTGAATTAATCTGTTTTAATTCGATACTTTTGTCGACTGCGCCATGTTGTAATGTGTATGAGTTGTCTGAACAAACTCGCTACGACTTACAAGCTGAACTGAATGTTTATTCAATCTAGCAATCTTCTTATATACAAGATAGAGATAAAAGGAAATAATTTACATAAGTTTAAAACAATTGACAACTGGAATAATTTTGCATAGCCAACAATAGGTAACAATTATAACACTTAACAAAGGTTATTTACATATCACAACAATCCTGTAGAGAGAGGTTCTACTGTTTATTGTTACATCAATTTTAATGCGCCTTACTTTTATTCAAAATATTCTATGATATTTAATATTTATTTAAAACAGAATATTTAGAGATTATCATCATTCCTTTTTATAGTTTCATTCCTTTAGTAATATTTATTGTACATATATCTTGATTGGTTATTGGAGCGAGAGAGGACCTAGAGAGAGACGGCGGATCATGACCTACGAGAAAGACCACGAAAAAATAAACACAATAACTTTGAAAGGTAATTAATTTTTATTTAATTTTATTTATTTACTTTTACTTTTATTTATTTGCTTTGAATATGGAAACCCGCTCGGGAAACGTGTATAACACAAAGAAGGAAGAAACCAAGGTCGACGACCCTGCAAAACTGCAACAATATGCATTAAACAAATAGAAATACATAGGCCATAAACGTAGAAATTATAGAGTATTATTGTTATTTTTTGGTTCCTGGAGTTTACATATATGTCACCAAATTCCTGGAAACTACCTAGCAAATGGAGATCTCAAAATTATGATGTGTCCAAGCATATTTATTTCTCGAAAAAATTTCAATTTTTAATTTGAGTGTATACACACACACACACTAATGGACAAAACTTAAGGAAGTTGTACCTTTTAACATGTATACACATGCTAAAAGGTACAACTTCCTTAAGTTTTGTCCATGAGTGTATCTTTCAGAGTTATTGTCTGAATCTCGATTTACATGGTAAAAGGTACAACTTCCTTAAGTTTTGTCCATGAGTGTATCTTTCAGAGTTATTGTCTGAATCCCGATATACATGCTGGAAGGTACGATTTCCTTAATTTTTGTCCATGAGTGTATCTTTCAGAGTTATTGTCTGAATCCCGATATACATGTTAAAAGGTACAACTTCCTTAAGTTTTGTCCATGAGTGTATCTTTCAGAGTTATTGTCTGAATCCCGATATACATGCTAAAAGATACAACTTTCTTAAGTTTTGTCCATGAGTGTATCTTTCAGAGTTATTGTCTCAATCCCGATATACATGCTAAAAGGTACAACGTCCTTAAGTTTTGTCCATGAGTGTATTGTATCTAATTAACTATATAGAAATGAATATTTAAATATGTTCTTATCAATAAAAGAAAGATTTAAAAATCTGTATTTAATGGATGAAGGGTGTAGTCCCAACACCAGAGTAGTTCTACCTCGTTATTAAAGTAATGGAACATCAATTACTTTATCTTTGATGGATAAATTATACTAACGATTGTTCTACACCCCTAGATAGAGAAATGCAATTTATTTGTTAATTTTCTACTAATCACCTTCTAATAGCATTAGTAAACCATTTTGAAACTACATATTAATACAATTTATATAGAGCTTTAGAGTAAACCAATAATATAAATAGATATTTTATACACACAAAGACATACAGCTTTATTAAAACCACAGATATTATAATATTCTTAATAAACGAAAGGCGCATATACATTCATAAAAAAACGTAAGGAAGTGGTGAGTTGTTGATGTCGCCGTTTGTCTATCTCCTTTTTAATAGGACAGAGGCAATTTAGTTCACACTTGGTTATCTTGTGTATCTTCAATAAAGTTCAGTGTAATATATTTCAGAGTTATTGTCTTTTTTTTAATTATCACTAGTACAATGTGGTACAGGCCATGATAATCATTGTGGGTAGTTAGCGACTGCTTTTACTGTAAGCGCACATGTCTACACATGTGGAAAGCAATTCGACTTTGCCTTTACAAATGTGCCAGAGCCCCGTTTGGTTACTTGTACTCGCTGGTGGGGTTGAACTTTGACAAGAATCGGGGGTTATTGGAGCATTTTTTTTTTTAATCAGAAAAAAGTGTCCAATGGGGAATCGAACCCGGGTCGTAGTGGTCGAAAACCAAACGGTCTAACCAGCCTTCCACCGACCCCCGATTGTCTGAATCCCGATATACATGCTAAAAGGTACAACTTTCCTTAAGTTTTGTCCATGAGTGTATCTATCAGAGTTATTGTCTGAATCCCTATATACATGCTAAAAGGTACAATTTCTATAAGTTTTGTCTATGAGTGTATCTTTCAGAGTTATTGTCTGAATCCCGATATACAGGCTAAAAGGTATAACTTCTTTAAGTTTTGTATCTGAGTGTATATATAAATAATAAAAAAATACCAAGTGGTTGAAAGAAGGTGGTCGCTTATTAGATGATTAGTTCAGAGGAGAAGTGGTCGCTCAACAGATAGGTCGTTGAAAGGAGGTTGTCGATTATCAGGTAGGTCGCTCAGAAGAGATGATCCTCAAAAGGTGAGTCTTTCAAAGGAGGTGTTCGACAACAGGAAAGACCTCAAGAAGAGACCACAAGTACCTTTAGTTTCGTGCAGCCCCTTAATAAAGGTCCAACTTCATCCTTTTGTCTTAAGATGCGAACAAATGCCACGAGATTTCTTCATGCTAGAAATTTTAAAACACGAAGCGCATTATAAATACATACTTGAATAATTTATTAATATATAAATATATAAGATTAGGTATATTTATTACAAAATATTTGAAAGTAATTTAGTAAAGAAATGCACAGAAAGTTTTAAATATTTTATTATATAAATAAAAAATGAGTGTCATGTTTTAGTTCGTGTACTTTACCTAACAACTTTTCTAATATCTTTAACAACAATCAGTTATATTTAACTGAGCAACTTTTTCAAACTTTCCTAAAAATTAAAAACAAATTTAAACTTTTAAAAAAGAAAATAGGTAAAATATTTAAAATCTTGTAGGTACAATTTCCTTAAGTTTCGTTATTGTCTGAATCCCGATATATATGCTTAGAGGTACAACTTCTTCAAGTATTGTCCATATGCTAAATATATATATAGTTTTTAAACAAACTCATAAACATGATATCAATAAAGAAAAACTATATAAACAATTCCAATTGGAAAACAATTAAACATAAATACTCCATTCTCTCCAGAAAAAGGTTTCTTAAAAAAGTTTTTTTTCAGTTAAAATCAACATTTTATTTAATTAATAAAGGTAGTTGAACACCTAATAAGTCTCTTATTGGAACCTTCACTGTATATGGCTATAGAAATTTCGAAGCCTCTTCGATTTATTGGGAAAATAATGTTATATTTTGATAGCTATTTCTGGATCAGAAAGTACATTACCTCGGGTATTCCTCCCATCAAATTCCCAATTTATCATTACGCTGGAATGTCATGGCGTCATTCTTGGTGTCAGAAGATTTTTGTTTCTAAGTAAAATATCGCCCATTTGGTTATATCCCTTGCTCCGATTAACTGAGACGAAAAACCATTATAACCTCCACAGATATAAAATACATTATTAATTTAATAATGTAAATTTTGGTCGTAGAGGTACAGTCTGTACCACGCTGACGAGGGCCAACAGCCCGAAACGCGTTCTTGAGTAACTCTTTTTGTTTTATCAAGAAATTAGGCTGGCCAAATATCAAGGAGCAAGTTAAATAAACGTTTAGTTTATTTTTGTTTCACTAGATGGCGCTCTGCCATCTAGTAAAGCATATGTGATTCTGGTTAGGATATGCCTCTTTTGTTTATATATAAATATATATATAAATATATAATATAAAACTTTAAAATATTTCAAGACTTTATAATTGATATTTTATAAATAAAATAAAATTTTCGCTGAGGGATTTTAATAACGTAGTTAAATCTGGCTGTTACACCCGAAAACTTATATTGCCGTTATATAAAAATAAACTCTTTTCCTACAGCATATTTTATTTAATATTTATAATTTTATCCGAAGATTTTAAAATTAACAAATTTACATTTATGAAAAATGCATCTCCTTATCGTGCAACTTAAAGTTGCTGATGGCTTACGCCATTTATCGGAATAAATATCAAATATTAATTGATTTTTAATCATTCCAGAATTGGTCAAATACCCATTATTGATTAATCAAGAAAACATTTTTCACATTGTGTCGCGGTCTCACGCAATTCTGGCCTTAACTACCCGTTTCATTATTTTTCAGGATGCCTGAATGACCAGTTTTTTGGTCGTTGAGGTACAACTTGCACCAAGGCTGATGAGGGCAAACAGCCCGAAACGCGTCCGTGGTTAGCTTTTCTTGATTATTCAATAATGAGTATTTGGCCAATTCTGGAATAATTAAAAATCAACGAGAATAGTTGATATTTATACCGATAGATGGCTCAAGCCATCAGCAACTTTCAATTTCACGATTAGAAGTTACCGTGTTGTGTACCTAACGGCTCTACATACTATCATCATTCCAGATGACAAAGATCTTCCACTTCCTTAAGTTTTGTCCATGAGCGTAATTTTCAGAATGGGATATATGCAAAATAGGGATAAAAATAAACATATTTGTAATTCCAATCAATTATTTAAATAGGAATGGTGCATCTCAGTGTATGAAATATTTCCATTATAATATTATAATGTTTATAGAACGACATTTGAAAATTATCCCGCATGTGTTTCTTTTGGACGAAAAATCGAAATTTATTTCAAGGAGAAATAACGATTATTTATAACCTTAGGGATAAAGTATGAAAGGATGAATTGTGAAGAGTAATGATAAACGGAATTCATCACAATTCACATTCACAATTCATCCTTTTATACTTCATCCCTAAGGATAGAAATAATCGTTATTTCTTTCTCCTTAGAATAAATTTCGATTTTTCGTCCAAAAGAAATACATGCGGGATAATTTTCAAATGTCGTTCTACAATTATAAGACGCATTATATTGTATTATGAATTATAATGTTTAATACTATATTTTAAAAGTAATATAAATGCATATAATATATTTATTAATATATTATATTCAACGTATATGATTTATCTATGAATTTAGAATATAGTTTGGCCACATTGGACGCGATATACCTGATTGATGGAGTAATGACTTTATCACTTAGATGGTTATCATTATGATTATTACATATGGAAATTGGAATTTGAATCCAATTTGCATAGAAATTAAGATAAGAGATTGATGTGGTTCGGAATCGAATCCATTTATTAATAGAACTATTCAACATTATCTTTAATATGGAGTATTGTTCCATAAATATATATCTTATATAAAGAAAAGAGTTGAATGTTGTATTTTGATTGTTATTTTTATAGAATTATTAGCTGTTTTGCTTGATTTTGGTATCCATGAGTATCATTATGATATTTTTTTGCAGTTGTGTGTGGGAATAATATCTTGAAAGTATAATAACAAAAATGGTTTTGATCAGAGATTATTTTATTTGAGCTAAAGTAATATATAAGAACATAATTTGATTAAAGTATTGCCTGGCTTAAGGCGTAAGAATAAAAAAATGAAAAGCGTATTTACATAATGTACAAATGTTTTGAGCCAACCATTGGGATAAAACAACAACGAGTTTTTATAGGGGAAGAGTGACCTCTGGCGGTCGATTTAACAGAGTATTTGGATCTATGAAATATATATATTTTTTAAATAGAATAATATTTTTATATAACATATATAATATTTTTTAAAGTATATATGTTATATTAAAATATTATTTAATTTAATTAAAAAAAAATTATATTTCATAGATACAAATACTCTGTTAAATCGATCGCCAGAGGTCACGCTTCCCTTATAAAAATTCATTGTTGTTGTTTTGACATTTACTTAAAATCATTTTATTTTAGTTTATTTTGTTTTAGCCCTGTTAATAAAGATATTTCTATTCCATTTTGATATTGAGGTTGTTTATATAAATATATTTATATTTTTCAAATTTTATTTCGACTTAGAACGCTATGTCCCCCTAGGGACACTTGCACTACAAAGGTAAACTAAATATTGAAAGAGAGGAAAGAAAGATATTTGAAATATGTACAAGAATTGGTATGCAAGTTTTAGTTAGATGAAAAGAGAAAAAATATCAACACATTTGGAATAGGTACAAAGAGTTGGTATGCAAATATAGTTAAATGAAATCAAATTTTGAAGTATTGTGTGTATTCGAAGAAAACAATTCACAGATTAAAGAAAGTTTTAAGGAATATTTTATAATGAAAATATGCAATATTGTTGAGAATTATTCACTTAAAACTATAATAAACAAAGGTAATTTCTAAATAAAAGTTATTTTTAATAGAGAGTGTTTAAAAATATAGTAAGTGTTTGTTTTCCCTATTATTTCAGCTTTCGGATATTATACCTATATCACGTTAATCTGAATTTATATCCTTCCACACGTCATCTTTCATATACCTGACAAGATCTCAGCCAATCAATATTCAGCCTAGAGGTCACCTGACCCAGCTGTTGCCTCTCTCCTTCCGAGATTAAATATTAACCTATAAGCTTATGGTGGATGATTCTTCTCTGCCACCATTTTCCTTTACAGTCTTTTTTTCTCTTATATATATATGTTATAAATAAGATATTTCTGTTGTATTTTGATTGTTATTTATATAGAATTATTATATGTTGCTTGATATTGGTATGCAGTCGTGAAAAAGAATATAATAAAATTAGTTATCAAAAATAGCTTTAATTGCGCTAAAGAAATATATAAAAACATAATTTGATAAAAGTACTGGCTGGATTAATGCGTAAGAATAAAAAAATGAAAAACTTATTTACATAATGTACAAAATATTTGAGCCGGCCATCGGGAAAGAGAAAATATCTTTATCTACGGGGCTTCTAACCAAAATAAATGGTTTTTGAGCCCGAAAGGCCATCGGGAAACAACAACAATGAGTTTTTATAGGGGAAGCGTGACCTCTGGCGGTCGATATAACAGAGTATTTGAATCTATGAAATATAATCTTTTAAAAAAAATAATATTTTAATATAAAATATATATTATATATATACGCACAATGTGTGGACAAAATAATAATAATAGTGTTGATATGTAATATTATGTTTAATATTTAGTTGTATATATATTATATAATCTAAAAACTCAAATATTTCTATATTTTAAAAATATATATACAGTTAAACCTGTCTATAGCGCTCCCTCTTAATAGCGCCCTCCTTTCTATAGCGCCCGATTTTAAATACGTAGTTTGATGCGATTTACATTAAAAGTGACCTGTCTATAGCACTCCCTCTTAATAGCGCCCTCCTTTCTATAGCGCCCGATTTTAAATACGTAGTTTGATGCGATTTACATTAAAAGTGACCTGTCTATAGTACCCCCTCTCAACAAAAACATCTACCCATAATGTAGACGGGTTACATTTACATCTCCCGCTCAAGTCCATCTGGGGACTTTTCCGGGCTCATCTGAAGAAGGTTCAGTGGTGGGTCTGGTAAGGAGAGCAAGTCAAGAGGTGAGTCGTTTCCCCCGGATATGTACAGTGATAGTAGAGTGAGCAGATAGGTGAAGAAAGATTATGAAAGTATAAATTGGAAGGGTACATTACAGTTATAAGTTAGCACCCCCTCTCTATAGCACCCTATTTTGGTGAGTCCCAAGAGGTAGCGCTATAGATAGGTTTAACGTATTTTATTTTTATTCATTGATAATTCTAATTTTTTTATTATCATCGTTTTTAGAATGACTTTCAGTTTTGTTGTAAATATGCGTAGTTAACATATCTATCTTTTTGAATCACTAATATAGGATTAACTTTATAAATTCTATATAATGTGAAAAAACCTAATGAGCAATATGTCTTCAAGTAATTGAAAATAAAAGCTACTTGATGATGAATAATTATCTTTTTCTTATCACGACTGCCCCTTCAACCCTTTATCTTATCGATCCTTTGTCTTATCAATCTTTATCTAACAGCAAACAAATTATTAGCTGTATATATACTGAATGAAATATTTAAATCAAAGAAATAATTCTTCGCCGAACTGGTATCACAGGGGCCATGCTAATCTTCTCTGTATCGTTTCTATTGTAGTTGTTGTACCGCCGAAATGGTATCACAGGGTCCATGCTAATCTTCTCTGTATCGTTTCTATTGAAGTATTTGTACCGCCGAACTGGTATCACAGGGGCCATGCTAATCTTATTTGTATCGTTTCTATTGAAGTATTTGTACCGCCGAACTGGTATCACAGGGACCATGCTAATCTTATTTGTATCGTTTCTATTGAAGTATTTAATTATAAAACTATTTTAGAGGCGTAATATGCTTTTTAAAATAAAACAATTTCTACTGTCCTTACTGCGATGGAAAAATTAAAGGGAGGGCCTGGCTCATCAGTGGTGAACCCTCCCAGCGGTTTCGCCAGTTTAATCTACCATACCGCTGTTATATTGCATTTTTGGAACTTCCTTTTATAGGTGACTGTTGTAAGACTCTTGGAATGGGTATTTTAGAAGAACTATGGACATTAGCTTTTAGGACAGCAGAATTAAATATAATTATAAATATATAATATGCTTCGAGCAATCGCTCTTCCGCAAATATCAAATAATGTCCATAGTTCTTCTAAAATGCCCATTCCAAGAGTCTTACAACAGTCACCTATAAAAGGAAGTTCCAAAAATGCAATATAACAGCGGTATGGTAGATTAAACTGGCGAAACCGCTGGGAGGGTTCACCACTGATGAGCCAGGCCCTCCCTTTAATTTTTCCATCGCAGTAAGGACAGTAGAGATTGTTTTATTTTAAAAAGAATATTACGCCTCTAAAATAGTTTTATAATTTGATAGCAGATGGCGCTCTTGTACATCGTAACATTATTGAAGTATTTGTACCGCCGAACTGGTATCACAGGGGCCATGCTAATCTTCTTTGTATCGTTTCTATTGTAGTAGTTGTACCGCCGAACTGGTATCACAGGGGCCATGCTAATCTTCTTTGTATCGTTTCTATTGTAGTAGTTGTACCGCCGAACTGGTATCACAGGGGCCATGCTAATCTTCTTTGTATCGTTTCTATTGTAGTAGTTGTACCGCCGAACTGGTATCACAGGGGCCATGCTAATCTTCTTTGTATCGTTTCTATTGTAGTAGTTGTACCGCCGAACTGGTATCACAGGGGCCATGCTAATCTTCTTTGTATCGTTTCTATTGTAGTAGTTGTACCGCCGAACTGGTATCACAGGGGCCATGCTAATCTTCTCTGTATTCTTCCTATTGTAGTAGTTGTACCACCGAACTGATATAACAGGGACCATGCTAATCTTCTCTGTATCCTTCCTATTGTAGGAGTTGTACCGCCGAACTGGTATCACAGGGACCATGCTAATATTCTCTGTATCGTTCCTATTGTAGTAGTTGTACCGCCGAACTGGTATCACAGGGATCATGCTAATCTTCTCTGTATCCTTCCTATTGTAGGAGTTGTACCGCCGAACTGGTATCACAGGGACCATGCTAATCTTCTCTGTATCGTTCCTATTGTAGTAGTTGTACCGCCGAACTGGTATCACAGGGACCATGCTAATCTTCTCTGTATCCTTCCTATTGTAGGAGTTGTACCGCCGAACTGGTATCACAGGGGCCATGCTAATCTTCTCTGTATCGTTCCTATTGTAGTAGTTGTACCTGAACAAGAATATAGGTGTACGTATTATTCTATTGGATTATTGAACCAATCCTTTGTCTTCTACCTTTTCCAAGGGTTATCCCATGGTCGACAATTCCTGGTGATCTTCAGAGTACGTGACTACAACTCCCATTTTCCTTTTGATTACCTCAACACTAGGGTCATTATGTTCTAATTAAATGTTAATGGCCATTAAAGAGTTAATGAAGTGCCTTTCTGCTAAGATTGGAGTAACCTTTCCTTCAGATAATTAGAGAGTTTAACAACTCTTTTATATTCAATCTATTGAGGTGTTCCTCCCATTATGTAGATATAGATCGTAAACATGACACGGCTATAACTGATACAATAGCTTAATCTATTGATAGCCTCTGATATAATTTTGTGGTTAAAACTATGCAATTTTATACGTACCCATGTGTGTAGGCCCATAATTTCCGAATTATTTTTTTCCTTAACTAGCCGAATGACCCGGGCAACGCCCGTTTTTACCCGATTGAATGTTTTGATTCAAATACTATTTGTTACAATTATAAATTGTGGTCATGTGGCCTAGTGGTCATGGCATCTGCCCGGTAAGCGGAAGGTCGTGGGTTCGATTCCCATCCCTTGGAACTTTTTTTATTTTATCCATTCTGACCAAAATCTATCCGTGAACTTCACACAGTGAACTTCACACAGACAGAATAAGGCAATTATATAAGTAGATTAAAAATTAAAAGGTAAACTAGAATAAAAAAAAAACTAAAACTATTTTAGAATAAGTAAGATATTAAAGTTTTTTACAAATATATTTGAAATTAATAGTTATTCAAAATGTCTTCAATGTGCTTCCAAACACAATTATACAGATATAAGTAATGACTAGAAGTACCAGTTTTTCGGTCGTTGAGGTACAGCTTGCACCACACTGTTGAGGGCCAACAGTCCGAAACGCGTACGTGGTTAGCTTTTATTGATTAATGGCGCAAGCCATCAGCAACCTTCAGTTGCACGATAAGGAGATGCCTTTTTCATAATTTATGCACCTTATCCCAGTACAATATTACATTTGTATTGTTTTTTCACATTGTGTCACCATCTCACGCAATTCTGGCCTCAACTAGCCGTTTCATGATTTTTCAGGATGATTGAATAACCTGTTTTTTGGTCGTTGAGGTACAGCTTGCATCACGCTGATGAGGGCCAACAGCCTGAAATGCGTCCGTGGTTAGCTTTTTTGATTAATCAAGAATGGATATTTGGCCAATACTGGAATAGCGAAAATCAACCAGAATAGTTGATATTTATTCCGATAGATGGCGTAACCCATCAGCAACTTTCAGTTGCACGATAAGGAGATGCCTTTTTCATAAGATATAAGTATAGATCCTACAATTATTAGTAAAACTACAATAATTATTAGATGAAATTGTAAGGAATAATAATATTTTAGTAATACTCATTGGGCGCTAAAATCGCTATATCAAAAGATAAACAGATATTATAAAAAAATAGTTAATTATAACTTGATTTGTATAGCTAGAGTCAATTGGTGATCTATCAAATATAGGAGGAATAAAGAAAACGTACACCTGGGTCACAAAAGATAAAAATTTAAAATATTTCGATCTTTCTCAGAGAGGTCAATAGAATAATAAATTAAAATAATAATGCAGTACAAATATAGGTAATATATATATATATATATATACATACATACAGTTAAACCTGCTATAGCGCCCCCTTAAAGGACTCACCAAAATAGGATGCTATAAAGAGGGAGTGCTATAGACAGGTCACTTTTAATGTAAATCGCATCGTACTACGTATTTATAATCGGGCGCTATAGAGAGGATGGCGCTGTTTAGAGGGGGCGTTATAGACAGGTTTAACTCTCTTTCTCTTACTCTCGCAGACCACCGGTGGCGGAGTCTTTCCCGCGGTGGGCACCACCAATGAAGACCTTGTATATATTTTATATATATGTATATTTATTAATTATTTTCATCTATTTATATCTATTTACTAGCCGAGTGACCCGGGCAACGCCCCGGGTTTACCCGAAGGACCCGCAGGTGAGAAACTATAGAAGAAAAATTTTAACAAATCCGAAAATGAAATTGCAAACAACAGAACTACACTTCTTTAAGGACATGAGAGCACATGCACTGTATCACCATACGTGTACCATTTTCAAAGACCCTGCTTAGGATTAAAACTTCTCAGAAGCATAACAATAGTACCAACCTAGAGGTTAACTGGTGTGGATGCATTCCTCTCGGAGTAAGACTATTGAGAAATTCAGTAGGGAGTTATTTTGCTTCTCCGCATTCTAACACTCCAACTGTTAACACTGTGGAAACACTGACTCATGTTTGGTAAGCAATTTCAGGGAAGAAACTATAGACATTGGATTAAATAAATTATTAATCAAATTGCATTAAATAAAAATTATTAGATTTAAATAAATATTATTAGAGTGAAAAAAAAAAGAAAAAATTAACAAATTAGAAAATAAAATTTCGAAAAATACAACTATATTGCAGATAAGATAAGAGGACCTTATTAAAAAATAAATAAACAAACTGTAATTCGACACTATCGATAATTCGACACTTTCGATAATTCGACACTTTCGATAATTCGACCATTTTAAAAATCAAATTTACAAGGTTGATTGTTGTTTAAATACAACTTTGATTTTGCATGCATAAACACAGGCTCTTGTAGCAAGAACCCAAATATTATTTATAGTCATAGCAAAAGCCAACTTTAGTGAAAACTGATGCCTCTTCAGAATGAATGGAAGACTGAAATCTGAAGGAGCAGAAGATATGGGTCATCTTTACATGTATGCTATCCAATGTTCGCACACTTGAAAAAGCCACATATAAAGTTGTCCGTGCGTAAACACAGGCTCTTGTAGCCAAGGTTTGGCCTTGAGCCTTATTTATAGTCATAGCAAAAGCCAACCCTAGTGAAAACTAACGCCTCTCTAGAATGAAGCGAAGGTTGGTATCCGAAGGGGCCAAAGATATTTCAGACACTATACAGTGTGTTCAACTTTGGGCACTGTCAGTATATGTGCTTCAAGGACATGAGAGCACATGCGCTGAAACACCATACGTGTGCCATCGCAAAGATCCTAAAGGCATTGGTGAAAGTATAAATAAATATTTTGGAAATGAAAAAAAAAATACATATATATATAAGAAAATAAATTGGAATAAAAATTTACAAACTATATTTCAGAGTGGATACATATTTGAAAGGAAAAAAAAAAGAAAATTGCAAACAACAAAACTATATTACAAATATGACATGAAAACTAACGCCTCTCTAGAATGAAGCGAAGGTTGGTATCCGAAGGGGCCAAAGATATTTCAGACACTATACAGTGTGTTCAACTTTGGGCACTGTCAGTATATGTGCTTCAAGGACATGAGAGCACATGCGCTGAAACACCATACGCGTTCCATCGCAAAGATCCTAAAGGCATTGGTGAAAGTATAAATGACCCATATCTTCTGCTCCTTCAGATTTCAGTCTTCCATTCATTCTGAAGAGGCATCAGTTTTCACTTAGTTGGCTTTTGCTATGACTATAAATAATATTTGGGTTCTTGCTACAAGAGCCTGTGTTTATGCATGCAAAAGCAAAGTTGTATTTAAACAACAATCATCCTTGTAAATTTGATTTTAAAAATGGTCGAATTATCGAAAGTGTCGAATTATCGAGTGTCGAATTACAGTTTGTTTATGTATTTTTTAATAAGGTCCTCTTATCTTATCTGCAATATAGTTGCATTTTTCGAAATTTTATTTTCTAATTTGTTAATTTCTGTCTTTTTTTTCACTCTAATAATATTTATTTAAATCTAATAATTTTTATTTAATGCAATTTAATTAATAATTTATTTAATCCAATGTCTATAGTTTCTTCCCTGAAATTGCTTACCAAACATGAGTCAGTGTTTCCACAGTGTTAACAGTTGGAGTGTTAGAATGCGGAGAAGCAAAATAACTCCCTACTGAATTTCTCAATAGTCTCACTCCCAGAGGAATGCATCCACACCAGTTAACCTCTAGGTTGGTACTATTGTTATGCATCTGAGAAGTTTTAATCCTAAGCAGGGTCTTTGAAAATGGTACACGTATGGTGATACAGTGCATGTGCTCTCATGTCCTTAAAGTAGTGTAGTTCTGTTGTTAGTATGTATATAAAAAAGCAAAGCCCAATTCTAAACCCAAATATTTTTTTTTATGTGAAGAACATCAACATATTGCATGATTACGGCAGTCCATAGCTTCCCTGACAAAAATTCACCAAGAAAGTTGAATATTCCAAAACTTTTCTGTGTGTAAATTGCTAAATATGTAAAAAACATGTATACAAAAAAGCAAAGCCCAATTCCAAACCCAAATATTTTTTTTTATGAGAAGAACATCAACATAATGCATGATTACGGCAGTTCATAGCTTCCCTGACAAAAATTCACCAAAAAAGTTAAATATTCCAAAAATATTTCTGTGTATATATTGCTAATTGTGTAAATAACATGTATATAAAAAAGCAAAGCTTAATTTTAAATTTCATTATCCTTTCCACAGGAAAAGCATCAAAATACTGCATAAGTACGGCACTTTTGCAGCCGCATGATTACGGCAGTCCATAGCTTCCCTGACAAAAATTCACCAAGAAAGTTAAATATTCCAAAATTTTTCTGTGTGTAAATTGCTAAATATGTAAAAAACATGTATACAAAAAAGCAAAGCCCAATTCCAAACCCAAATATTTTTTTTATGAGAAGAACATCAACATAATGCATGATTACGGCAGTCCATAGCTTCCCTGACAAAAATTCACCAAAAAAGTTAAATATTCCAAAAATATTTCTGTGTATATATTGCTAAATGTGTAAATAACATGTATATAAAAAAGCAAAGCTTAATTTTAAATTTCATTATCCTTTCCACAGGAAAAGCATCAAAATACTGCATAAGTACGGCACTTTTGCAGCCGCATGATTACGGCAGTCCATAGCTTCCCTGACAAAAATTCACCAAGAAAGTTAAATATTCCAAAATTTTTCTGTGTGTAAATTGCTAAATATGTAAAAAACATGTATACAAAAAAGCAAAGCCCAATTCCAAACCCAAATATTTTTTTTATGAGAAGAACATCAACATAATGCATGATTACGGCAGTCCATAGCTTCCCTGACAAAAATTCACCAAAAAAGTTAAATATTCCAAAAATATTTCTGTGTATATATTGCTAATTGTGTAAATAACATGTATATAAAAAAGCAAAGCTTAATTTTAAATTTCATTATCCTTTCCACAGGAAAAGCATCAAAATACTGCATAAGTACGGCACTTTTGCAGCCGCATGATTACGGCAGTCCATAGCTTCCCTGACAAAAATTCACCAAGAAAGTTAAATATTCCAAAATTTTTCTGTGTGTAAATTGCTAAATATGTAAAAAACATGTATACAAAAAAGCAAAGCCCAATTCCAAACCCAAATATTTTTTTTATGAGAAGAACATCAACATAATGCATGATTACGGCAGTCCATAGCTTCCCTGACAAAAATTCACCAAAAAAGTTAAATATTCCAAAAATATTTCTGTGTATATATTGCTAAATGTCTAAATAACATGAATATAAAAAAGCAAAGCTTAATTTTAAATTTCATTATCCTTTCCACAGGAAAAGCATCAAAATACTGCATAAGTACGGCACTTTTGCAGCCGCATGATTACGGCAGTCCATAGCTTCCCTGACAAAAATTCACCAAGAAAGTTAAATATTCCAAAATTTTTCTGTGTGTAAATTGCTAAATATGTAAAAAACATGTATACAAAAAAGCAAAGCCCAATTCCAAACCCAAATATTTTTTTATGAGAAGAACATCAACATAATGCATGATTACGGCAGTCCATAGCTTCCCTGACAAAAATTCACCAAAAAAGTTGAATATTCCAAAAATATTTCTGTGTATATATTGCTAAATGTGTAAATAACATGTATATAAAAACGCAAAGCTTAATTTTAAATTTCATTATCCTTTTCACAGGAAAAGCATCAAAATACTGCATAAGTACGGCACTTTTGTAGCCCCCCTGACAAAAATTCACTAAAAGAGGTAAGTATTCAAAAAAATATTTTGGTATATATATTGCTAAATGTGTAACAAACATGTATATAAAAAAGCAAAGCTTAATTCTAAGTTCTAATATTTTTTTTATAAGAAAAGCTACAAAAGCAAATAGGGAGAAGTGAAGCCATTTAGCCATTTTCAAAATCTGATTGCGAAAGAGTAAAAAAATGAGTAAATAAGAGCAAATATAAAGAAAAAGTATTGCTAAATGTGTAATAAACATGTATATAAAAAAGCAAAGCTTAATTCTAAGTTTTAATATAAAGAAGAAATAAGACACAAAAATGGAGCTAAATTCAAATGAAAAACTATAACAAATTAATAAAAAAAAATAAGACCTAATTCAAATGCCACCATCATCAGACAAAAGAAAAATTAGATTTTATTCTTTAGTTCATTTATTCTTCTGTCTGATGCTGTTGCTGAAACGTCACACACTATTGAAGACACTATAAAAGATAGATTAAAAGTAATAATTCAATCTACAATTCGAAAAATAATATAACCTGGTGAGTTCCCAGAAAAGGTTAACTTTGGTAGGCGGCGCTGTACGTTGACACCGCCGTACCTTCGAGCCGTTTTACACGAGTTAAAGCGAAGATTTTGGACATAGTGATTTTTACATTTCGATCTTTTATATTAATATATATACTTACTATTTCGAATTATTTTTCTAAAAACGAACATTATTTTTTTTAATTATCTGAAACTAACCTAATTCAACTTATCTAAAACTAACCTTATTTAGCGATTAAACTAACATAATTTAACCTATTTGAATCTAACCTCATATACACTTTTACACTACCTTTTCATTTCAAAATTAAATTAAAATAAGTTTATATTAAATAATAACATTTTTAAAAATCGACTTTCTGGTTCACACTTTTGTATCTAATCAATTATGTATTTCTTTATTTCTCTCTATAAAAGTACGCAATTGTAAACAAAAGAATTGATGATGATAAATGCAAAAAATCTACGATTGTAAAATAGATTAAATTAAAAAATAAAAATAACTGTTAACATTAGGAAAATAAAAACAGGCCTATCATACGAAGAAAAAAATAACGAAAATTTTGGTATATTGATCGTTATGTGTAGTTCAGAATCTTCGGAGGAGATAGCTCAGGACTTTACAATGGAAAACTCTGTTACGGTATTATCTATATAGATTTATAATTTATCAATTTATAATCATATTTATATTTATTCTGTATTTAACCTTATATAATCTTATATGGACATTGAAATAAAGTAGTTTCAATCTCAATCTCTCTCTCTCTCTCTCTCTCTCTCTATATATATATATATATATATATATATATATATTTGAAAAAGTTATAAAATTATAAAAGGATCAGGTGTTGACATTAAAAACCAAAAAGAAAGGTATATCCTGACAGCTCACATGACCATTTTAGATGGCGGAACACTATCTAGTTGTACAAAAATAAACTAAACGCTGATTTAGGTTTGTTCCATAATATTTGGCCTACCCATTTTCTTTATAGATTAAAAAAAAAAAAAACAACGTACGCGTTTCGGATTGTTGGTCTTCCTCAGGGTGATGTAAGCTGTACCTAAAATTTGGTTCAAGAGTTTTACCGAGATCATTTAGAGTTAACCTTTTATAAATCCGTATATGGTGAAATATCAAATATATAAGACAAAATGTAATACAAAATATGAATATATTGTCACAGATCAAACTCTGGTAGCCTACTTGGTGAGTCATCATATCTCATGTGATATCAGAGTTTTGTTTGTAAATATTTTGTACATGAAAATATAGAAATGAGACTGTCTCCAAGTAGGATTTGTCTTTTAAAAGGTTATTGATAGATGTATACCGTAGTATACTCTTTGAATATTGTGGCGAAGAAATATTTTATTATTTAATTTAATATTATTCAATGAAAATACTCAACAGATTATAAATATATAAATTACTCTGTATTTGTAAAATCATCTTTTAAATATTTCGTTGCTTGTTTGTTCAATATTCCCTAGCTGTAGATAGTTTGGGTGATAATTGTCGACTCGTCGCTGTGACGTCATCAATAAATACTTTTACATCTTAAGATATTCCAAGACTTGATTTCTACGCTACAAAATATATTACGTGAAATATATTCTTTATTCTTTTTCGGTTATATAATAAAATTATTCATCTGCCCAGCATTTGATCTACAGTGATTCCAAAAGGCTACCCTTATTAGACTACCCTGATTAAATGACACTGCCCTATTGAATCTACAAAGAAAACAACCAAGGCTGGAAACACTTGTTGGTTCACTAACACTACAAGACATATATCTAAACTACAGGACACTCTGGGTAGTTGGCAATCTATGGATAAGCTCCAGGAGCCTGTGGTGTATCTATTTGTTACTATAAAACGGACTCCTAGGTAGTTGGCGATCTATGGATACACTCCAGGAGCCTTGGTTACCTTTATGTTTCCACTATCTCTGTTGTATTTTGAGATCTGATAAATTTGTAAATATTTTCCTTGTTAAAATGAACCTGTTTTATAAATACCATCTGGTCTTCCTTATATTCTTGGGGAGATTTGATTGGGTGAAGTAAAATTCGCCTGCTTTTGTCATTAAGACTGGGAGCACTACTCAGTGGCAGGCCGACTTAGCTCCAAATGAAATGGCCGCCTCTGACATGAGGAACAGACGCCATGTACAGCCGCTCCTAACATGGAGTACAAACGCTGCTCATCCTGTATCCCTGGATCAGGAACCCTTACAGGGATCTATCAGCCGGGCCAGCTGAACCCAGGTTTTTTAGTGAGCTTGTTATTGCTCCGCCTCCTCCTTTTCCATCCGAGCTTGGGACCGGCAAAGGCGGAGTACCTTATAATCTTGATATGGACCAATTGAATATTGACATGAAAACAACCCCCCATTGACGGTACAACAATATGCATATAAGAAATCAGGATTATTCTATGCAAATCATGAAATATTCTATTTGAACAAGCCATATAAATATAGACGAGGGTTAAATTCACACAGAGTAAAAAATAAATAATTCCGAAGATGGTAAGAGGTTCTATAAAGAGTTTTTAAAACGCGAGTTTTTTAAAGAGAGTTTCCAAAAAGATGGTGTGAAAAGAAACGAGAGATAAGATGTGGAAAATTTTCTTTTAAAGTTTTCAATTAAACTTTTTAACTTTTTATTAACGTTTCAACTCACACTTTCCCTGAAGTAGAACTACCTACTCAATTAATTTATAACTTCTATTGCTCCATGTAAGTGTTATCAGGGATTCAGAATCAGAGGTTCATTCACCGTTGGTTAGAAAAACGTTTATATATTAATTTATTCAATTAAAAAGGCATATATTGGATCAAAATATCATTTATTTACCAAAATTTCAGTTGGCTGAACGCCAGCCTTTATCAAGGTATTAAAACATATTGTAAATTTGGTTGGTGTTCAGCCAACCTAAATATCGGTAAAACAAATGATCTTTTGATCCAATATATGTCTTTTTAATTAAAGATTTATTTATGGATTGCTCTATTTTCAAATATATTAATTTATATCCATGTAA
>CP092883.1:64979104-65037391 GCA_030710605.1 Cordylochernes scorpioides
AAATGCTGGGCAGATGAATAATTTTCTTATATAATCTAAATAAAATAAAGAATATATTTCACGGAATATATTTTGAAGAGTTGAATTCAAGTATTTGTATATCTTAATATGTATTTATTGATGACGTCACCACGACCAGTCGACAATTATTAACAGACCAACCAAACTATCTACAGCTAGAGAATATCGAACAAACAAGCGAAGAAATATTTTAAAGATGATTTACAAATACAGAGTAATATATATTTTTATAATCTGTTGAATAATTTCATTGAATAATATTAAATTAAATAATAAAATATTTCTTCGCAACAATATTTAAAGAATATACTACAGTATGCACCTATCAATAACCTTTTTAAAGACAAATCATACTTGGAGACAGTCTCATTTCTATATTTTTATGTACAAAATAATTATAAACAAAACTCTGATATCACATGAGAGATGATGACTCATCAAGTAGGCTACCAGAGTTTAATCTGTGACAATATATACTCACATTTTGTATTACATTTTGTCTTATATATATGTTATTAATAAAAATGAATAGAGATTTCCTGCTTAATTTTTGATTATTTTCTGGATTATGCCATGATG
The DNA here is from genome assembly GCA_030710605.1 of Cordylochernes scorpioides. NCBI lineage: Eukaryota > Metazoa > Arthropoda > Arachnida > Pseudoscorpiones > Chernetidae > Cordylochernes > Cordylochernes scorpioides. The sequence continues at coordinate 64,979,705 of CP092883.1, forward strand.
TCGTGGTTGAAATAATATTCTTGAAAGTATGAAAATAAAAATGGTTTTGATCAGAGATTTCTTTATTTGAGCTCGGTAATATATATGAATAACATAATTTAGTAGAAGTGCTGCCTGGCTTAAGGCGAGTAGAATAAGGAAAAACAAAAGATTATTTACATAATGTACAAACATTTTGAGCTGGCCATTGGGATAAAACAACAACGAGTTTTTATTGGGGAAGCATGACCTCTGGCGGTCGATTTAGCAGAGTATTTGTATCTATGAAATATAATTTTAAATAGAATAATATTTTAATATAACATATATTTGATATTTCATCATATACGGATTTATAAAAGGTTAACTCTAAATGATCTCGGCAAGACCTCTTGGACCAAATTTTAGGTACAGCTTACATCAACCTGAGGAAGGCCAACAATCCGAAACGTGTACGTGGTTATCTTTTTTTTATCTATCAAAAAAATGGGTAGGCCAAATATTATGGTACAAACCTAAATCAGCGTTTAGTTAATTTTTCTACAACTAGATAGTGTTCCGTCATATAAAATGGTCATGTGAGCTGTCAGGATATACCTTTATTTTTTTGTTTATAATGACATCACCTGATCCTTTAAAATTTTAACACTTCTTTCTAATATATATATATATAGAGAGAGAGAGAGAGATTGAAACTACTTTTTTTCAATGTCCATATAGATTATATAAGGTTAAATACAGAATAAATATAATTATGATTATAAATTGATAAATTATAAATAAATAGATATAAATAGATGAAAATAATTAATAAAGATACATATATAAATAAAATATATACAAGGTCTTCATTGGTGGTGCCCACCGCGGGAAAGACTCCGCCACCGGTGGACTGCGAGAGTAAGAGAGAGAGAGTTAAACCTGTCTATAACGCCACCTCTAAATATGGCCTCCCTCTCTATAGCGCCCGATTTTAAATATGCAATACGATGCGATTTACATTAAAAGTGACCGTCTATTGCACCCCTTCTCTATAGCACCCTATTTTGGTAAGTCCCAAGAGGGGGCTCTATAGACAGGTTTAACTGTATGTATGTAAATATATATTTACCTATATTTGTACTGCATTATTATTTTGATTTATTCTGCTATTAATCTCTCTAAGAAAGATCGAATTATTTTAAATATTTATCTTTTGTGAGCCAGGTGTACGTTTTCTTTATTCCTCCTATATTTGATAGATCACCAATTGACTCAAGCTATACAAAAATCAACTTATAATTAACTATTTTTTATAATTTATGTTTATTTTTAAAAATAGCGATTTTAGCACCCAATGAGTATTACTAAAATAATATTCTTCTTTACAATTTCATCTAATAATTATTGTAGTTTTCCTAATAATTGTAAACACTATACTTATAATTTCTGAAAAAGGCATCTCCTTATCTTGCAACTGAAATTGCTGATGGCTTACGCCATCTATCGGAATAAATAAAAGCTATTCTCGTTGAATTTTAACTATTCCAGAATTGGCCGAATACCCATTCTTGATTAATCATGAAAAGCTAACCACGGATGCGTTTCAGGCTGTTGGCCCTCATCAGCGTGGTGCAAGCTATACCTCAACGACCAAAATAAAACAGGTTATTAAGGCATCCTGAAAAATCATGAAACGGCTAGTTGAGGCCAGAAGTGCGTGAGATGGAGACACAATGTTTAAAAACAATACAAATGTAATATTGTACTGGGGTAAGGTGCATAAATTATTAAAAAGGCATCTCCTTATCGTGCAACTGAAGGTTGCTGATGGCTTGCGCCATTAATCAAGAAAAGCTAACCACGTACGCGTTTCGGGCTGTTGGCCCTCATCAGCGTGGTGTAAGCTGTACCTCAACGACCGAAAAACTGGTCCTTCTAGTCATTACTTATATCTGTATAATATGTTTGGAATCAAATTGAAGACATTTTGAATAAATATTAAATTCAAATATATTTGTAAAGAACTTTAATCTATTACTTATTCTAAAATAGTTATAGTTTTTATTCTAGTTTGCCTTTTGATTTTTAATTAAGGAATAAAAGAGTTAGGAAATTATGGGCCTACATGGGTATGTATAAAATTACATAGTTTTAACCACAAATATATACCAGAGGTGTGGTGTATTTAGGTTGATTTAAAAGTAGAAATATATTTTAGGCTTTATTTATTTAAATGGCTTTTATTATATTACACCGTATTAGATGCAAGCTTTAGAATTACAAGTTAACAATAGAATTATATGATGATAAATTATATGTTATGATATATACAATATATCGCAGAATCTGTGGATTTAATATTATTATTATATTAATATATTATATACAATATTATATTATATAATTAAAATATAAATATACGCGACAAGAGGCTATCTATAGATAATATCGATTATATCAATAATAGCCGTGTCATGTTTATCGATATGTATTTACTAATATCTACATAATGGGAGGAACACCTCAATAGATTGAATATAAAAGAGTTGTTAAACTCTCTAATTATCTGGAGGAAAGGTTACTCCAATCTTGGCAGAAAGGCACTTCATTAACTCTTTAATGGCCATTAACTCTTTAATTAGAACATAATGACCCTAGTGTTGAGGTAATCAAAAGGAAAATGGGAGTTGTAGTCACGTATTATGAAGATCACAAGGAATTGTCGACCATGGGATAACCTTTGAAAAGGTGAAGGCAAAATTATTGAATAATCCAATAGAAGGATACGTTACCTACACGTTTGTTCAGGTACAACTTTTACAATGGAAACTATATAGAGAGGATTAGCATGCCTCTATGATACCAGTTCGGCCGTACAACTACTACAATAGGAACGATACAGAGAAGATTAGTATGACCCCTGTTATATCAGTTCGTCGGTACAACTGCTACAATAGGAACGATACAAAGAATATTAGCATGGCCCCTTGATACCAGTTCGGCGGTACAACTACTACAATAGGAATGATACAGAGAAGATTAGCATGGCCCCATGTGATACCAGTTCGGCGGTACAACTACTACAATAGGAACGATACAGAGAAGATTAGTATGACCCCTGTTATATCAGTTCGTCGGTACAACTGCTACAATAAGAACGATACAAAGAATATTAGCATGACTCCTGTGATACCAGTTTAGCGGTACAACTACTACAATAGGAAGGATACAGAGAAGATTAGCATGGCCCCTGTGATACCAGTTCGGCGGTACAACTACTACAATAGGAACGATACAGAGACTATTAGCATTGTCTCTGTGATACCAGTTCGGCGAAGAATTATTTCTTTGATTTAAATATTTCATTCAGTATATATACAGCTAATAATTTGTTTGCTGTTAGATAAAGATTGATAAGACAAAGGATCGATAAGATAAAGGGTTGAAGGGGCAGTCGTGATAAGAAAAAGATAATTATTCACCATCAAGTAGCTTTTATTTTCAATTACTTGAAGACATATTGCTCATTAGTTTTTTCACATTATATAGAATTTATAAAGTTAATCCTATATTGGTGATTCAAAAAGATAGATATGTTAACTACGCATATTTACAACAAAACTGAAAGTCATTCTAAAAACGATGATAATAAAAAAATTAGAATTATCAATGAATAAAAATAAAATACGTTGAACCTATCTATAGCGCTACCTCTTGGGACTCACCAAAATAGGGTACTATAGAGAGGGGGTGCTAACTTGTAACTGTATTATAACTGTAATGTACCCTTCCAATTCATACTTTCATAATCTTTCTTCACCTATCTGCTCACTCTAGTATCACTGTACATATCCGGGGGAAACGACTCACCTCTTGACTTGCTCTCCTTACCAGACCCACCACTGAACTTTCTTCAGATGAGCCCGGAAAAGTCCCCAGATGGGAGATGTAAATGTAACCCGTCTACATTATGGGTAGATGTTTTTGTTGAGAGGGGGTACTATAGACAGGTCACTTTTAATGTAAATCGCATCAAACTACGTATTTAAAATCGGGCGCTATAGAAAGGAGGGCGCTATTAAGAGGGAGCGCTATAGACAGGTCACTTTTAATGTAAATCGCATCAAACTACGTATTTAAAATCGGGCACTATAGAAAGGAGGGCGCTATTAAGAGGGAGTGCTATAGACAGGTCACTTTTAATGTAAATCGCATCAAACTACGTATTTAAAATCGGGCGCTATAGAAAGGAGGGCGCTATTAAGAGGGAGCGCTATAGACAGGTTTAACTGTATATATATTTTTAAAATATAGAAATATTTGAGTTTTTAGATTATATAATATATATACAACTAAAAATTAAACATAATATTACATATCAACACTATTATTATTATTTTGTCCACACATTGTGTGTATATATATAATATATATTTTATATTAAAATATTATTTTATTTAAGATTATATTTCATAGATTCAAATACTCTGTTATATCGACCGCCAGAGGTCACGCTTCCCCTATAAAACTCATTGTTGTTGTTTCCCGATGGCCTTTCGGGCTCAAAAAACATTTATTTTGGTTAGAAGCCCCGTAGATAAAGATATTTTCTCTTTCCCGATGGCCGGCTCAAATCTTTTGTACATTATGTAAATAAGTTTTTCATTTTTTTATTCTTACGCCTTAATCCAGCCAGTACTTTTATCAAATTATGTTTTTATATATTCCTTTAGCGCAATTTTATTTATTGCGTATGATATTGTTTTTTACAGCACAATACAACAATGTTGGCAAGTTTCTCTAGAGTGGAATGTCGAGGTGACGAATCCACTCCAGGGCCTCCTCTGTGCACCGGTGGATATCCCCAAGTGTTCCCTGGAAGAATCTTCGAGGACAGTCCCTTAGGATATGGTGCATTGTTTGTATTTGTCCACAGTCGCAGTTCTGGTCTGGACTCATGTTCCACTTATTTAGTAGGTAGTTGCATCTACCAGTAGAGGTCCTGATTCTATTGAGGGTTGACCAGGTCCTCCTAGGTAGGTTGTAGCCGGGAGGTTTGGTGTTAGGGTCCTCCACCAGGTCTTTGTTGGCGATGGCAAGATTGCTCCATCGGTTTCTCCACTCTTCTTTAAGATCTACATTTTCATCGGCCACCCATGCAGGATTCCTTGATATTAGTCGAGTTGGGGGAGGAATTTCGAGAACAGTGTTGATTGGAAGCTTAGTGTTAGCTTTAATTTTACTGAGAAGGTTGGAGGTAGATTTCTTTCTTCTGAGGTCAGGAGGTGCTATGTTAGAGAGATATGGAAGCCAGTCTATAGGGTAGGTCTCATGTTTCCCGTTATTAATCTCATAGTTTGGTTAAGTTGAGCATCTATGCTGTCTGTATGGGAGCTTCTTTCCCACACAGGGGCGCAGTACTCCGCAACTGAGTATACTAAGGCGAGGGCAGTCGTGCGTAGAGTGTCAGCACCACAGCCCCACGTGGTGCCTGCCAACCTAGTCATGATATTATTCCTTGTTTTTAATTTATCTCTCGTTTTTTCAAGGTGTTGGCGAAAAGTGAGAGATCTATCAAGGGTTACTCCCAGATATTTGGGGCATGGATCATGGCTGAGTGGTTTGTTGCAGAATGTGAGTTTCAAGGGTCTATTGGCTTTATGGTTATTCAGATGGAATACTGATGAGACTGTCTTGGAAGGGTTGGGAATCAGGTGCCATTTTGAGAAGAAATTCTCCAATTTCTTTAGGTCTTCATTGAGTATCTGTTCCAGAGTTGAGAAAGATTGTTCTTGGTGAAGAAGAGCTATATCATCAGCATACAGAAATTTTTGAGAATTAGTAGTTGGGATATCAGCAGTGTAGACATTAAATAGTAAGGGAGCAAGAACTGACCCCTGTGGCAGTCCGTTATTTAGGGTGCGAGGTCTGCTTTTTTTTGTTGTTGAGGTGTACTGTTATTTTCCTGTTGGTGAGAAAATTATTTATTAGTTTGATGATATTTTTACAGTTGATTATTTTGGATAGTTTGTATAATAATCCCTCTCTCCAAACTGTACTTTAGCGCAATTAAAGCTATTTTTGATAACTAATTTTATTATAATCTTTTTCACGACTGCATACCAATATCAAGCAACATATAATAATTCTATATAAATAACAATCAAAATATAACAGAAATATCTTATTTATAACATATATATATATAAGAGAAAAAAGACTGTAAAGGAAAATGGTGTCAGAGAAAATCGTCTACCATAAGCTTATAGGTTAATATTTAATCTCGGAAAGAGAGAGGCAACAGCTGGGTCACGTGACCTCTAGGCTGAATATTGATTGGCTGAGATCTTGTCAGGTATATGAAAGATGACGTGTGGAAGGATATAAATTCAGATTAACGTGATATAGGTATAAAATCCGAAATCTGAAATAATAGGGAAAACAAACACTTACTATATTTTTAAACACTCTCTATTAAAAATAACTTTTATTTAGAAATTACCTTTGTTTATTATAGTTTTAAGTGAATAATTCTCAACAATATTGCATATTTTCATTATAAAATATTCCTTAAAACTTTCTTTAATCTGTGAATTGTTTTCTTCGAATACACACAATACTTCAAAATTCGATTTCATTTAACTATATTTGCATACCAACCCTTTGTACATATTTCAATTGTGTTGATATTTTTCTCTTTTCATCTAAAATAAACTTGCATACTAATTCTTGTACATATTTCAAATATCTTTCTTTCCTCTCTTTCAATGTTTAGTTTACCTTTGTAGTGCAAGTGTCCCTAGGGGGACATAGCGCTCTTAGTCGAAATAAAATTTGAAAAATATAACTTTATTTATATAAACAACCTCAATGTCAAAATGGAATGGATATATCTCTATTTACAGGGCTGCAAACCAAAATAAAATTATTTTAAGTCAATGTCAAAACAACAACAACGAGTTTTTATAGGGGAAGAGTGACCTCTGGCGGTCGATTTAACAGAGTATTTGTATCGATGAAATATAATTTTGAATTGAATAATATTTTAATATAACATATATACTTTAAAAAATAATATATATAGTATATTTTAAACTGTATAATAATGACACTTTCTATTTACTACCACCCCAAGTTTTGTATATATGCTATATCTTTATTAATAATACCTGTAAACCCCTATTTGTATGTAAAACTAAAAATGTTGACCTCAAAATAAAGATCCAAAGAGTGTTCGGCCAGCTGGTGGCAGGGACAGAGGGGGTGGAAAAAGGCAACGCCCAGCCCATGTGTGGTCCCGAGGGACATTCTTAAAGACGACTCCCCTGTAAACAGCACAGGTTTTTGGCAGGGGGTCAGCAGCAGATGGTTCTAGGGTGTGGCCATCGCCAGACGGCTTCTGTCTTGCACGCACTCTCTCCCTCCATGTCTCGGAGAAGCATCCAAGTTTGTGTCATGGCCTCTGCCTCTGTCCCGTGGGCTGTTCCCGATCACTCTCGGTGTTAACATCTAGCCCTGCCTCTGCTTCTTGTTGTCCGCGTGTGGGAAGAACATCAACACTCGCCTCACGTACACGACTGCCAGTTCATCCATACGTCGGCACATTGCAACAATATTACATATATATGTTATATAAAAATATTATTATATTTAAAATTATATTTCATAGATCCAAATACTCTGTTAAATCGACCGCCAGAGGTCACTCTTCTCCTATAAAAACTCGTTGTTGTTTTATCCCAATGGTCGGCTCAAAACATTTGTACATTATGTAAATACGCTTTTCATTTTTTTTATTCTTACGCCTTAAGCCAGGCAGTACTTTAATCACATTATGTTCTTATATATTACTTTAGCTCAAATAAAAAACAATCTCTGATCAAAACCATTTTTGTTATTATACTTGCAAGATATTATTCCCACAACTGCAAAACAATATCATAATGATACTCATGGATACCAAAATCAAGCAACAGCTAATAATTCTATGAAAATAACAATCAAAATACAACATTCATCTCTTTTCTTTATATAAGATATATATTTATGGAACAATACTCTATATTAAAGATAATGTTAAATAGTTCTATTAATAAATGGATTCGATTCCGAACCACATCAATCTCTTATCTTAATTTATATGCAAATTGGATTCAAATTCCAATTTCCATATGTAATAATCATAATGATAACCATCTAAGTGATGAAATCATTACTCCATCAACCAGGTATATCGCGTCCTAGTGGCCAAGCTGCCCATATATTTCAAATTCATAGATCAATCTCATATACGTTAAATATAACATATTAATAAATATATTATATGCATTTATATTACTTTTAAAATATAGTATTAAACATTATAATTCATAATACAATATAATGCGTCTTATAATTGTAGAACGACATTTGAAAATTATCCCGCATGTATTTCTTTTGAACGAAAAATTGAAATTTATTTTAAGAATAAATAACGATTATTTCTAACCTTAGGGATGAAGTATGAAAGGATGAATTGTGTTGAATTCCGTTTATCATTACTCTTCACAATTCATCCTTTCATACTTTATCCCTAAGGTTATAAATAATCGTTATTTCTCCTTGAAATAAATTTCGATTTTTCGTCCAAAAGAAACACATGCGGGATAATTTTCAAATGTCGTTCTATAAACATTATAATATTATAATGAAAATAATTCATACACTGAGATGCACCATTCCTATTTAAATAATTGATTGGAATTACAAATATGTTTATTTTGATCCTATTTTGCATATATCCCATTCTGAAAATTACATTCATGGACAAACCTTAAGGAAGTGGAAGGTCTTTGTCATCTGGAATGATGATAGTATTTTGAGCCGTTATGTAAACAACACGGTAACTTCTAATCGTGAAATTGAAAGTTGCTGATGGCTTGAACCATCTATCGGTATAAATATCAACTATTCTCGTTGATTTTTAATTATTCCAGAATTGGCCAAATACCCATTCTTGAATAATCAAGAAAAGCTAACCAAGGACCCGTTTCGGGTTTTTGGCCCTCATCAGCGTGGTGCAAGCTGTACCTCAACGACCAAAAAATTGGTCATTCAAGGCATCTTGAAAAATCATGAAACGGGTAGTTAAGGCCAGAATTGCGTGACAATTCTGGAATAATTAAAAATCAACGAGAATAGTTGATATTTATTCCGATAGATGACGCAAGCCATCAGCAACTTTCAGTTGCACGATAAGGAGATATATTTTTCATAAAATATAAATTTGTTAATATTAAAATCTTTAGATATAAAATTATAAATAAAATAAAATATAAAGCTATACAAACAGTTTAACCGCATAAGTTTCTTTTTTATTTATGAAAAATCATTTTTAATTTCAAAGAGAAATATTTAATATTTCTAACTTTTGGATGACGTATGAAAAGGTTGAATATATGAAGAGTGATGGTCTATATATGAACCCTTCCATACGTCATCCATTCATATATAGACCATCACTCTTCATATATTCAACCTTTTCATACGTCATCCAAAAGTTAGAAATATTAAATATTTCTCTTTGAAATTAAAAATGATTTTTCATAAATAAAAAAGAAACTTATGCGGTTAAACTGTTTGTATAGCTTTATAATTATACGCCGCAGTCATTTATAAGTAAAATAAAATATGCTGAGGGAAAAGTTTCTCTATATATAACGACAATATAATCTTTTGGGTGTAACAGCCACAGGTATAACAACGCTACTAAAATCCATCAGCAAAAAATTATTTCATTTATAAAATATCAATTTTAAAGCCTTGAAACATTTCAAAGTTTTATATTGTATATATTAATAGCCGAATGACCCGGGCAACGCCCGGGTTTTACCCTATTAAATGTACCCTATTCAAATACTATTCGTTACAATTATAAATTGGCGCCGTGGATGTCACTCTTGTGAAACGTCCCGCTCCAAACTTTGTGTCTGAGAAGCAATATTTTTATAGAAAGATGATCTGGCTTTTGTTTTCTGCTCGAATGAATGTTTTTCTGTTAGAATTTTGTTCCTGCATACAAAATAATTGACTGGTTTCACCCGTGGTCTCTGCTTTTTGGAATTTTTCCCGATATAATTTTGTATCTGATAATCAAACATGATACAGCAATATCGTCATCATCATTTTCTGACTAAAATATATAGTTTTAATAATTGATTTATATATTTTTTAAAATAGCCTATCGTCTTCCCCGTATTCTTTTACCTATGTATGGAAATTTTGGTTTGAATTAGTGAACTACTGCGAATTTGTATACCGGACATACAAACAAACAGACAAACAAACAGACAAACAAACATACAAACATTCATTTTATATATAGAGAGAAGAGATATATATAATATAAATGAGTTTTAAAAATTGCAAAAAAAAAAATGCATCGGCCGGGAATCGAACCCGGGCCGCCCGCGTGGCAGGCGAGCATTCTACCACTGAACCACCATTGCCTTTGAAAAATGGCCATATTTGGGTATTCATTCAATTCCGGATTACTCCGCGTAAAAAAAAAAGTTCTTCAAATGAAAAAAAGAAATAGCCAAAAATACGAATCAAAATGTAGCCGAAAATTTTCCTCAGGTTTATAAAAAGCGACATGCAAAATTTGGTACCAATTGGTTCAGTAGTTTTTGAGTTTATTGCGAAACAGACAGACAGACAGACAGACAGAAATTGACTTATATATATATAGAGATAAAAACAATAGAGGCATATCCTAACCAGGCTAACATGAGCTTTTTAAAGATGGCAGAACGCCATCTAGTGGAACAAAAATAAACTAAACGTTTATTTAACTTGTTCCGTGATATTTGGCCAACCCAATATCTTGATAAAACAAGAAAAGTTAACCAGGAACGCGTTTCGGGCTGTTGGCCCTCGTCAGCGTGGAACAGACTGTACCTTTACGCCCAAAATTTATATTATTAAATTAATAATGTATTTTATATCTGTGGAGGTTATAACGGTTTTTCGTCTCGGTTAATCGAAGCAAGCGATATAACCAAATGGGCGATATTTTACTTGGAAACAAAAATCTTCTGACACGAAGAATGAGGACATGGCATTCCAGCGTAATGATAAATTGGGAATTTGATGAGAGGAATACCCGAGGTGATGTACTTTCTGATCCAGAAATAGCTATCAAAATATAACATTATTTTCCCAATAAATCAAAGAAGCTTCGAAATTTCTATAGCCATATACAGTGAAGTTTCCAATAAGAGACTTATTAGATGTTCAACTACCTTTATTAATTAAATAAAATGTTGATTTTAACGGAAAAAAACTTCATTAAGAGACCTTTTTCTGGGGAGAATGGAGTATTTATGTTTAATTGCTTTCCAATTGGAATTGTTTATATAGTTTTTCTTTATTGAAATCATGTTTATGAGTTTGTTTAAAAACTATATATATATTTATCATATGGACAATACTTGAAGAAGTTGTACCTCTAAGCATATATATCGGGATTCAGACAATAACTCTGGAAGATACACTCTGGACAAAACCTAAGGAAATTGTACCTATGAGCTTGTATATCGGGATTCAGGCAATAACTCTGAATGTTTATCTAGTTTTAATTTTAAGTCTCATTTATAATGATGGTGTTTTTACCGAAAATATGTAAAAGTTGCATATTTATACCAATTTTGCAAATCCCCAAATCGTTAACATATGATATCTCGCTTTTTAGAAAAACAAAATATTTTAAATATTTCACGTATTTATTCTTTTTTTAAAAAGTCAAATTTGTTTTTAATTTTGAGGAAAGTTTGAAAAAGTTGCTCAGTTAGATATAACTGATTGTGGTTCAAGATATTAGAAAAGTTGTTAGGTAAAGAACACGACCTAAAACATGACACTCATTTTTTATTTATATAATAAAATATTTAAAACTTTCTGTGCATTTCTTTACTAAATTACTTTCAAATATTTTGTTATATATATACCTAATATTATATATTTATATATTAATTACGCTTCGTGTTTTAAAATTTCTAGCATGAAGAAATCTCGTGGCATTTGTTCGCATCTTAAGACAAAAGGATGAAGTTGAACCTTTATTAAGGGACTGCACGAAACAAAAGATACTTGTGGGCTCTTCTTGAGATTTTTCTCCTTTAGTAGACTCACCTGTTGAGCGACTACTTCCCCTGAACGACCTACCTGATAAGCGACCACCTCCTTTCAACGACCTATCTGTAAGGGATTATCTCCTCTGAACGAATCATCTGATAAGCGCCCACCTTCTATCAACCAGTCGGTATATTAATTTTTTTTTTCAAATTTATATATCCACTCATTGACAAAACTTGAGGAAAGTTGTACTTTTAGCATGTATATTAGGATTCATATAAAAACTCTTAAAGATACTGAAGGCATGTTGAATATGCCCACTTCCGCCTGAGAGGACCTACGTCACCACTACGTCACGGCCAGCCAATCACCGAGCTGCCCAGCGGGCAGTCCCTCCTCCCTCCCCCTTTTTTAGATAATAATAAAGATAACTTTCCTGTTGTTCGCTTCGCCTCCGCGTGCTTCAATATATCCACTTCAATCGGCAGATGTAGTGGGATAATTGACTACTTCCTTATACTATTACATTATCTAGTCCAGCTTCAACTAATAGCCCAACATCTGGTAGCAGAGCGTGGTTAATTCGAGACACCACGTGCAAGATGACCTCGACGATGATCAACACGCCCCCTCGAGAAACTCAATGATCAGAACTACAGAAGCTGGAAGTATAATACGAAGATGATGCTAATCGAAAGAGAACTCTGGAAGTATGTTACGGAGCCAACACCCGATGAAGAAGCCTCGAGAACAATCTTCAACATGAAGCAAGAAAAGGCGTTGGCTATGATAGCACTGACGATCTCACCGAGCCAACAGATTCATATAATGGACTGTACCACTGCACGAGAAGCATGGGATACCTTGGAACAAGTATACGAACCCAAGTCAAGGTCAAGAATCCTCCAACTGAAGAAGCAGTTCATCTCCATAAGATTCGAAGAACAAGAGACGATGACGAACTATTTGGGGAGACTGAAGATCTGTTCGGATCACTTAAGAGAGGCAGGCGCAGAAATGCAGGATCAAGACCTCGCCTATTCAATGCTTGCTGGCCTACCGGAGTCATACGACGGAATCATCATGACCTTCAGCAACGTAGAAGACAAGGAATTCACCTCTAGCAAGGTAAAACATGTGCTGCTAGCAGAATACGAGAGACGGATGACCCGACGTGTGAATAACACAAATGAAGCTTTGCAGTTCGGGACAACGACCAGGAAGGAAGACAAGAAGAAGAAAAATTTCACCTGCTACAAGTGCGGCAAGGAAGGACATATCGCGAGATCATGCAGAGGAAAGGCTAAAACTCCAGCTCCAAATTTCCAACCACCGAGATGTAGCACTCACGAGATAGCGGGAAGCGAAATGCTAACAGCCCTATCCTGCGCCATCCCTGACAACTCTTGGGTGATCGACAGCGGCGCGACTCACCACGTGTGTAACAAAAGGGAGTGGTTCACCAACTTCCAAGGAATAACGTCGGATCCGATCCTAACAGCGAGCGGGACTACACGAGCGGAAGGATGCGGCGACATCAAGTTCAAGGCCTATGTGGGTAAGCACCACGTTGACCTAAAACTATGTAATGTACTGTATGTCCCTAATGTGCGACGAAACCTATTGTCAGTCTCGAGCATGGAAAATAAGGGCAAGATAGTTAATTTTGCGAACAGAAGAGCTCAAGTTTTCGATTCGGAGAACCGAATTGTTGCAATAGCACATGATGAAAATGGATTATATGTCATGAAGGGTAGAGTCATTTTACCAAACGCTGAGTTGTTTAACAGTCAAAAGAGTTCACAAAAACAAACATTATAACTATGGCATCAGAGGTTCTGTCATGTAAACAATGACGCAATTGAGAGAATGGCAAAGGGGGAATTAGTTAAGGGGTTAGAGATCTCCTCGATGGATCGAAGTCTGTGTGATGATTGTTGTGTAGCAAAGTCCACGAAAGAGCCACACAAACCCATTAGGAATATAAGATCTAAAAGGTCGTTAGAATTAGTTCACACTGATATTTGTGGTCCAATGCCTGTTAGATCTATTGGAGGAAGCGCATATTTTTCTAACATTCATTGATGATTATTCTAGAAAGATAACCCTGTTTTGCCTTAAACATAAAAACGAAGTGCTGAAACACTTCGACTCGTATCTCGCTAGGGCTGAGAGAGAAACCGGACATAAGCTAAAAGTGCTAAGATCCGACAATGGACTCGAATATTGCAACCATGAATTTAAAACTAGGCTAGAGCAACTTGGCATCAAACACGAGCTAACGAACACATACTCGCCACCTATGAACGGCGTTGCAGAAAGGGCTAATCGCGTGTTGTTGGACATAACCCGATCTTGTTTACATAGCGCCGAACTCCCTCAGAGATTCTGGGCAGAAGCAGTAAACACTGCAGCTTATATAAGAAAAAGTGCTACAATAGCGCCCTAGGAGATAAAGTACCCGATGAACTTTGGTCATCAAGAAAACCGAGTGTTCGCCACTTAAAAGCTTTCGGGTGCTTAGCATATAGCCATATCCCCACAGAAAGGCGAAAGAAACTGGACAATCGAGCAAATAGGTGCATTCTTGTTGGTTATTCTTCCCTGACTAAAGGCTATCGTCTTTGGTGTCCAGAAACTCAACACGTAATCCAAACGAAGCATGTCAAATTTGACGAATACAAGATAGGACTGAAGTGGACTAAGGTTGAGGATGAACCTGAAAGATACAACCATATTTGGATAGAACCCGATAACCAGCTTGAAGGAGATATAGATCTAAAACCTGAAGCGGAAAGAGAACGTAATGATGATACGAGTGATCAGGATTTAGTGGGGGTAAACAACGACGACATTGTTCAAACTAGCCCTAAAAGAATTGTACGAAACCCTTATAGACGTGCTGGAAAGCCAAAAGCAGAACTGCATTTCCTAGATATCATCGAACCCACAACTTTCGAACAAGCCATAAACAGCAAAGAGGCACCGTACTGGAGAAGGGCCATGAAGGATGAATTGAGAAGTCTTGAGGATAGAAATACATGGACGTTGTCCGACCTACCACTTGGCAAGCGCCCAATTAGCAGTAGATGGGTATTTAAAATAAAGACTAACTCAAAAGGGGACGTTGAAAGATTTAAAGCGCGATTAGTTGCGAGAGGTTTTTCTCAAAAACGAAACGTTGACTTTTTTGAGACATATTCGCCAGTAATAAATTTTTCGGTCATCAGAATGATCTTTGCATTAACGATAAATAAAAATTGGTACAATCGACACCTCGACGTCGACAATGCATATCTGTACGGCGAACTGAATGAAGAAATCTATATGAGCCCACCAGATGGATCTAACGACGAGAAATGTGAGGGCAAAGTTCTTAAACTAAACCGTCCAATATATGGTTTACGTCAGTCCGGTCTCGAATGGTACTGCACACTAGATAAAGCTCTTGAAGATATTGGATTTCGTCCTTTAGCCGCTTGTAATTGTTTATACACTTTTGAAGATAAGGCGGTTATCGCCGTATATGTCGACGATCTAGCTTTGTTCGCGGAAAGCGAGGACATTCTGACAAATATTGAGGAAAAGATTAGAGAAAAATATAAGATAAAGAACTTAGGACCCATCAAATATTTCTTAGGTGTAGAAATAAGTTATCCAGATGAAAACACAATAATCCTCTCACAAGGAAAATACACCATGTCGATCCTCGAACGATTTAATATGATGGAATGTAGGGGCGTTTCTACTCCATTAGATAACTCCATCCCGATTACAAAGAAAGACTGTCCAACAACTGATAATGAAAAGGATGAGATAAAACACGTCCCTTACAGAGAACTTATAGGGTCTCTGCTATATCTTGCAAACTCATCGAGACCTGATATGACGTTTGCCGTAACTAAATTAGCACAATTCTGTAGTAACCCAGGCGAACGACACTGGCAAGCTGCTAAACATATACTAAGATATCTTCAAGCTACTAAGAATGTTTCACTCATCTATAAAAGAGGGTCTGATGATATACTAGCATTTAGCGACTCAGATTGGGCTAATGACATAGATGATAGACGATCAACTAGCGGGTCAGCTGTTACTATTAATGGTTGTTTAGTGTCATGGAGATCTAAAAAGCAAAATTGCGTATCATTATCTACAATGGAGTCTGAATACATTGCTCTCGCCCAGACCACTAAGGAAATATTGTGGATAGCACAAATATTAGAGAATTTGAAATGCCTGACTAACGCCTCACGCCCAATAACAATATTCTGTGATAATAGAGCTGCCATCGAGTTTTCTAAAAACAACATAGAAAACAATAGGTCGAAGCACATTGACATACGGTATCATTATATAAGAGAAAAGGTCAACAGTGGAGACATCCATGTGAATTACATCTCTACCAACGACAACCTGGCCGACATCTTCACCAAGGGCCTCAAAAGGACTGCACATCAGAATGCTTGTGCAGCTATGAATTGTCTGGATACTGGCATAATACCCGACAAATCCAAAGTGGGGGAATGAAGGCATGTTGAATATGCCCACTTCCGCCTGAGAGGACCTACGTCACCACTACGTCACGGCCAGCCAATCACCGAGCTGCCCAGCGGGCAGTCCCTCCTCCCTCCCGCTTTTTTAGATAATAATAAAGATAACTTTCCTGTTGTTCGCTTCGCCTCCGCGTGCTTCAATATATCCACTTCAATCGGCAGATGTAGTGGGATAATTGACTACTTCCTTATACTATTACATCATCTAGTCCAGCTTCAACTAATAGCCCAACAGATACACTAATGGACAAACTTAAGGAAGTTGTACCTTTTAGCATGTATATCAGGATTTTGACAATAACTCTGAAAGATATTACAGTGATCTTTATTGAAGACACAAGAGATAACCAAGTGTGAACAAAATTGCCTCTGTCTCTTCAAAAAAAAAAAAGGCGACATCAAAGTCTAACCACTTCCTTATGTTTTGTCTATGATTGTATATGCCCTTTTATTATATACAGAATATTATAAGACCGGTGGTCTTAATAAAGCTGTATGTCTTTGTGTGTATTAAAATATATTTATATTATTAGTTTACTCTAAAGGTCTATATAAAATGTATTAATATGTAGTTTTAAAATTGTTTACCAATGCTATTAGAAGGTGATTAGTAGAAAATTAACAAATAAATTGCATATCTCTATCTAGGGGTGTAGAACAATCGTTAGTATAATTTATCCATCAAAGATAAAGTAATTGATGTTCCATTACTTTAATAACGAGGTTAAACCACTCTGATGTTGGGACTACACCCTTCATCCATTAAATACAGATTTTTAAATCTTTCTTTTATTGATAAGAACATATTTAAATATTAATTTCTATATAGTTAATTAGCTTTATTATACTCATGGATAAAACTTAATATGTTAAGTTTAGACTTATTGACACATGTTAAGTCTTAGAACAAAACACTATAAAGGAATGGTAATACATCCAGATGGTACAAGAACCTATAGGACATGTAACAATTGTCCTGATGTGGAACTAACACCTACTCACATATTCTCATGTCCAGCAATGCTCGTGTGTCTTCAATAAAGATCACTGTAATATCTTTCAGAGTTATTGTCTGTATCACGATATACATGTTGAAAGGTACAACATCCTTAATTTTTGTTCATAAGTGTATACACACTTGGTTATCTCGTGTGTCTTCAATAAAGATCACTGTAATATATTTCAGAGTTATTGTCTGTATCCCGATATGCATGTTGAAAGGTACAACATCCTTAAGTTTTGTCCATGAGTGTATACACACTTGGTTATCTCGTGTGCCTTCAATAAAGATCACTGTAATATCTTTCAGAGTTATTGTCTGTATCCCGATATACATGTTGAAAGGTACAACATCCTTAATTTTTGTTCATAAGTGTATACACACTTGGTTATCTCGTGTGTCTTCAATAAAGATCACTGTAATATATTTCAGAGTTATTGTCTGTATCCCGATATGCATGTTGAAAGGTACAACATCCTTAAGTTTTGTCCATGAGTGTATACACACTTGGTTATCTCGTGTGCCTTCAATAAAGATCACTGTAATATCTTTCAGAGTTATTTTCCGTATCCCGATATACATGTTGAAAGGTACAACATCCTTAAGTTTTGTCCATGAGTGTATCTTTAGAGTTATTGTCTCAATCCCGATATACATGCTAAAAGGTACAACTTCCTTAAGTTTTGTCCATGAGTGTATACACCCAAATTACATAGAAATATTGGAAATAAGAAATGAATATGCTTGGAGAACGCTCATATATTAAGAGATATTTACTTGCCTAGTAGTTTCCAGGCATTTGACGACATATATGTACACTCCAGGAACCAAAAAATAGCAATAATACTGTATATAAATTATACGTTTATGGCCTATGTAATCTTGTTTCTTTGCTGCTTATACAGTAAAACATCTCTCTACAGGATAAAATATAGTTCTAGAGCCAAGGTGTCCTTCAAAGAAAGATGTCCACTTAGAAGAATGCGGTTAATTTGCATAAATGGTAATTTAGCAACTGTTCTATATATATTTAGAGAGAGAAGTGTATTCTAGCAAGAGTCTTCGCTCATGCAGAGGTTCAACTATTGTTGTATCATCTTTGATGCGTACTTCCATTTATTCAAAATATTCTCTGATATTTTAAATTTATTTTGAATTAATATTAACAAAATTATGTACTATTTTATTCATAATTTTATATTATAATTTCTTTTGTAACAATAGTATTATTTCTGTAGAAAATAGACACTCTTCAGACAGTAAAAGTTATATTTTCTCAACGTTTCAACAAAAATATTTGTCTTCGTCAGGAGAAATAAATAAAAATAAAGCGTTTATCAATATATTCTGATGAAGACAAAAGATTTCTGTTGAAACGTTGAGATAATAAAACTTTAACTTGCCGAAGATTGTCTATTTTTACATTAATATAAATGCCGTCCAGGCAGCCTCTATCTTCAAGATATAATAGTATTGTGTGAATCTTGATTATTTATTTTGGAGAGATTGGAAACGAGCCCATTGACACAAAGACTGAAGATAATCGATTACGAGCAAGACACATCGAATAAATATAACAAATTTAAAAAGGTGATTTATATATCATTTACTGAGATTATAAAAACCCCCGCTCGGAAAGCGTGTACAACGCAAATAAGAAGGGAATCAAGGCCGATGACCCTACAACATTGAAATCAATGTGTAATAATTGGTAGATATGATGGGTATATATACTTAACATTTTCGTAAGTAGAGATATACGTATTTGGAGAGGCAGCTGTAACGTATACGCTACCTACCGAAGACACAGATAATGGAAAACACGAGGGGTAGCTACCGAAGACACGAGGGGTACCTACCGAAGACACGAGGGGTACCTACCGAAGACACGAGGGGTACCTACCGAAGACACGCGGGGTACCTACCGAAGACACGCGGGGGTACCTACCAAAGACACGCGGGGAACCTACCAAGACACGCGGGGTACCTACCGAAGACACGCGGGATACCTACCGAAGACACGAGGGGTACCTACCGAAGACACGAGGGGTACCTACCAAAGATACGCGGGGAACCTACCAAAGACACGAGGGTTACCTACCGAAGACATAGCTAAGGAAGGCACGCGCGGTACCTACCGAAGGCACGCGAGGTACCTACCGAAGACACGCGGGGAACCTACCGAAGATACGAGGGGTACCTACCGAAGACACAGCTAAGGAAGACACGCGGGGAACCTACCGAAGACACGAGGAGTACCTACCGAAGAAACGCGAGGTACCTACCGAAGACACGCGGGGTACCTACCGAAGTCACGCGGGGTACCTACCAAAGACACGCGGGGTACCTACCGAATACACAGGTGGCAAAGACGAAGGAGTAGGCCAAGATGAGCGGGATGCGGACAGAGATCAAGGTGAAGTCAACATGGTCAGCATTTGGCAGGGAATCATTCTTCATCGTGCAGCCGCCCACTCGGCAAACAACTGCATGGACAGACACAGCACGTCTGAGCTATTGACTTGAGTAAAGCATAGAAACAACATAATTTTCATAGCTTTTAGCAGCAGAATATATGTTCGCAATCTCTACCAAAACTACGTCATTAAGTACGATATAACGGTCCATATGTTCATACTTTTAAAGAACAATCAAACTCTTCATACACTCATAGACAAAACTTATGGAAATCATAGATTTTAGCATGTATATCGAAATTCAGACAATATATCTAAAATATATAAGTATAAGGCAATAACGCGCCATCTATACACGAGAAATACGAACATTTAGTACGAATTTATTTTTCAAATGAAGCAAAATTCACTGTCCTTACTACGTTGGAATATTTTGAGAGGGATTAGCTCATAGTGGGAAACCTTTCCAGCGGTTTCGCCAATTTAATCTACCTGACCGCTTTTTAAAGCTCTAATACTGTATTGGACGATTATATAGCTATACTGAAGGGTGGAATCTTAGAAATGGTATTTAAGTAAACTATGGATATAAGCTTTTAAGACAGTAGAATTACATTTAAATATTTAAAAATAAAAAGGCATATCCTGACTAGGAGCACATGTGCTTTTCAAAAGGCAGAGTGCCATCTGGAGGAACAGACATCAACTAAACATTGATTTAACCTGCTCCCTGATATTTGGCCAACCCAATTTCTTGATAAATCAAGAAAAGCCATCCACGAACGCGTTTCGCGCTGTTGGCGCTTGTCAGCGTGGAGTGGGCTGTACCACTGCGACCAAAAAGATTTTTGGTCCCAGTGGCTTCCTGAAAAAATAAATATTTGCATTTAGCAATGATTTTAGGAAAACAATAAGAACAAAGATAGTAATTATTTGTTTCAAGATTCCATTGAATGATTTTACCTTTTATCCCCGAACTCTGAGTTTTACTGAAAAATATTTTGTTATTGTTTGAGATATATTAGTGCTCCCATGAGAGACCACCTTACCCCATGAAAACTTCTATTCCCCCTGGAAATGCTCTCTTAATGGAAGTTGCGTTATGACTGGTGAAATAATTTATTATTTAACAAAGGTTGTCTTACATTAGATATACGGTTTATAAGAGATAAGAGAAACATAATTTTTACTATGAAATATATAAAAGTAAAGAAGTTTAGTTTACAACTATTCACACACTTCTATATGTTATATTAATGTAAACATATATTTGTGTAGCCATAACCGAATCAAATTTACACATTTTTAGAACTAATGTGCTATATGTTTTAAAATTCATATACAATTGAACCTGTCTATAGCGCCTCCTCTTGGGACTCACCAAAATAAGTGCTATAGAGAGAGGTCACTTTTGATATAAATCACAAGGTATTACGTATTTAAAATCGGGCGTTATAGAGAGGAGGGCACTACTCAGAGGGGGCGGTATAGACAGGTTTAACTGTATATTTGAATAATCTTGGCGATTGTGGAAAATGATCTTTAGATACAATTATATGCAAATAAAATTCGGCTTTATATATTTTGAATAGTATATATATCGAATATTATAAACAAAAAAAACATTTTAATGCTTTCTATACTTTTTAACGTATATATATTAAAAACCTATTTCTACAGCCCATATACTGTAATGAATAAATATTGAAAATAGAGAGGGCATGGCTCATCACTAATGAATACTCCCTGCGGTTTCACCATTTAAATCTCCAGACCGCTTCACTATTATATTGAACTGAATTTATTATATATGTCTCTATTTTTCAAAGCACCGATTCACAGTATATTCAGTAGTAAATGAGTGAATTGAAATAGCAAAACCGGTAGAAGGGTTCACCACTGATGAGCCATGCGCCCCTTCCTTTTTCCAATATTTATTCTTTTCAGGATATTGTGGCCTGAATATAAATAGGTTTTAATTATATATATTAGGAAAATAAAAAAAGGTTGCGTTAAAATATATATATACTTGTATATATTTATATTATATTTAATGAGAGAGGGCGCTAAGAATTTTAATCTTGCTCTTTAGCAGGCTCTAGTTATAATGTCTGTATTGTATATTCGATTCATTTTAACTACAAGTTGAGAAAGAGCACAACATGAAAGCTTCTAATAATATATACACTCATGACCAATACTTATGGAAGTTATATCTTTTACCATGTATATCGGGTTCAGACAATAACTCTGAAAGATACACTCATGAACAATACTTATGGAAGTTATATCTTTAACCATGTATATCGGGATTCAGACAATAACTCTGAAAGATACACTCATGAACAATACTTATGGAAGTTATATCTTTTACCATGTATATCGGGATTCAGACAATAACTCTGAAAGATACACTCATGAACAATACTTATGGAAGTTATATCTTTTACCATGTATATCGGGATTTAGACAATAACTCTGAAAGATATTACAGTGACCTTTATTGAAAACACACGAGATAACCAAATGTGGACAAAATTGTCTTAGTGTATTTTACTGAAGGTTTCTCTTACAGAAATTGTAATAGAAATGTTGCTTCGTTGTTAAAAGTTGTCTTAATGCATCGTCGAAGAAGGGTAAATACTTATCAACATAGATGGAAAATTTGCCGGGAGGAAATTAATCCATGGAAGCAATGGTCGCCTCTCCCGTCAAAATTAACGTCAGAATCTGACGCCATCTATTGACCGTCGCCGCAACTAGCGGCATCGGGTCGGTGACAAAGCCACAACACCAACTTTGGCAAACTGATTTGGCCCAGCCACATTGCCAGCAAAACACCTCTTTGGTAGATTGTGAGGATTCCATTAGATTCTGTGTGGATCTCATGGAATAAAGTCCGCCCTAGACTGACGAGGGCCATTAGCCCGAAACCATGGTCTCTAGGTGGACGCTTATCAGTTCGCCAAAGTTGGTGTTGTGGCTTTGTCACCGACCCGATGCCGCTAGTTGGGGCGACGGTCAATAGATGGCGTCAGATTCTGACGTTAATTTTGACGAGAGAGGCGACCATTGCTTCCACTTATCAACATGTTTCTGATGTTTGATATGAGTAAATTTGGTCGTACCGGCATTGTGGTTTATCACACTGCAGTATTGATGCTCGCGTTAGTCAAGATCCTAGGACTGTTAGCAGAATTTTGAATCGATGGATTCAGGACGGTCATAGGGGACGATGTACTGGATCTCCGCGGTCTGCTATCACTCACAGCCGAGTAGACCGACATGTTACCTGTATGGCCTTAAAGAATCGTACAGACACATCGAGAGCCATGAGTAAAGAAAGGAGGTAATTTGTATGTCAAAAGACCTCTTCACGAATAGTTAAACGTCGTTTTTATCAGCATGGACTGTTAGCTCGGCGATCATGGCTTTAGCTACACTTGATGCTATATTACAGACAGGAACGTCTTCAATGGTGTGATCAACGACGAACCTGGACGCAGGAATGGCGTGACATCTTGTTTTCAGACAAATACAGATTCTGTTTGTAGCACCATGATGACCACATCTGTGTCGTCATGTGGAGAAGACACATTGTCAGCGGCCATTTTCGCGCGGTTCCCCGTGTCAACCTCGTACCTCATACCTCAGAGGTCCTTGATTCGTCAGCAGATTCAGGGAGTACTGGGAACTAAGGGTACGAGGGCCAAAGGGAGGAGTCCTATTGGAGCGTAGAACGGGTTCAACCAAGTCCATACAAGAGAGCTCAGACAACAACCTGGTCACGAAACTCTCGTAGACGTCTGTGGGCTGATTGGTTGACCCCATAGAGCTAGACCATAAAGGCGGGCGCGAGGGGCCAAACCAATGGCCGCTCGGTGCATGGAGAATGCATCATTCCTTTATAACAGTGGCTAATGAAAAAGGATCGGCTTATGGACCGATAGGTGGCCATATTACTCCTAGGATGTCAGTGGCCATTCAAAATCGTCATACTGGGCCATCATCTGGAGTGATGGTATGAGATGCCATTGGATACATGTCTCGGTCATCTCTTGTTTACATTCGGGGAAATTTAAAACAGTCCTCGTTACATTTCTGATGTGTTAAGGTTCGTGGCAGTTTTCATTATTAGAAGTCTGGGAAATCTACATTTCAACAGGATAATGTACCATCGTATGTTTCTGTAATGTATGGACCTTCCTTCAAACTGAAAATATTTGGCTGATGTTCAGGCCAGCACGTTCTCCTGATCTGTTACCAATAGAAAACGTCTGGTCAAGTGGTTGTCGAGTGACTGACTCGTCACTACAAACCAGTCACTACTGTCGATAAACTGTGGCATTGTGTTGAAGCTACATGGAAATCTGTACCAGTACATGTTATCCAATCTCTGTTTGATTAATGTCCAGGTATATAAGTGCTGTTATTGCTGACAGAGATGCTTGTTCTGGGTATTTATTTCTCCAGTATCCATAATTTTACACATACAGCTTTATTAAGACCACCGGTCTTATACAGTTTCACCACAGGAAGGAATCATAGATGGAGCTTCTATACTCCAGACAGCACAGAACCTAACAGTCTCCATGTCCGACGTAGGTCCAGTTGTTTATATGCACATACATACAGCTTTATTAAGACCATCGGTCTCATACAGATTCACCACAGGAGGCATAGATAAAGCTCCTATACTCCAGGCAGCACATAACCCAACAACAGCCTCCAGATCCGACATATGTCCAGTTTTTTAGATACACACACATACAGCTTTATTAAGACCACCGGTCTTATACAGTTTCATCACAGGTGTGAAACATAGATAGAGCTCCTATACTCCAGGTACACAGAACCCAACAGACTTCAGGTCTGATACATGTCCAGTGGCTACAGAATTCACCGTGCATAGGTTAACTTTTTTTTTCTTTTTTAATATTGATAATTGACGTCAGGTAATAAGACCAAATCCAAATAAATAAAGAGTGAGTGATATTTCGGTAACTGCGTTGTTACCATCTTAAAAGTACTGAATGATACATTCAGTACGTTTGTTTAAAGATGATAACAACGCTGTTACCGAAACGCCACACACTATTTATTTATTTGGATTTGGTCTTATTACCTTGTGTTTATAATCTAATATCCAAATTGTGCTTTATTATGATAATTGCCGTATATTTATTCCTTGTTTTAACATATACTAAACGGTCTAGCTAAGTTTTTATTATGTAATTTTCAATATATCTTGTAAATCACTTATAAAAATGAGTAGTGTATAAACTAAAGCCTAACATTTTCTAAATGCAAATTTAACTCTCTCACAATTTGTCAAAGTGAATGAAAACACGCATCTCTCTTTGCTTTTAAGATTTTGTTCTGGTGTTGTCATTCAGAGATTATCGGGATGAGAAAAGGAACAAGGGTTTCTTTAAAGGAACTTCATGTTAGGACACTAAGTCAACACGACAAACTCAATCCCTACTTCCATTAATTACAATCAGTTGTTGAACTTGCGCATCACTGCCTCTAATCCTCGACAAATACAAAAGTGCCAAACGACTGGAAAAAAGAAGACAAAATTAAAGCAATTATTCAAATTCAGTTCGAACTGACAATTCTTTTACATACATTTGAATTAAATTAACGATTTTATTTAAATTTTATACCAATGCTCTCTCTAATAAAAGTTAATACAAATTTATATAGAGAATAAAGTAAAAGCCATTTTGAAACTTTGGTTTGTTAGAAAACTATACAAAGGTCTTTCTTTTTTAAAATAGAGCAATCCATAAATAAATCTTTAATTAAAAAGGCATATATTGGGTCAAATATCATTTATCTTACCAATATTTCAGTTGGCTGAACGCCAACCTTTATCAAGGTGTTAAAACATATTTAATGTGTGTCAACAACAAACTCAGTTCAGGTCTTTCTTTTAAGTGAAAACTTGTTCAACGGATATTTTAACACATCAATAATTTTGTTAATATTAGTATTTATACAACAACAACAAAAACCTTTATTAAGACACTATTGTCTCACAAGGGGATTCCCCTAAAAGGTTATATATGTAGATGAGTGAGGAGAGAGAGGAAAAGCAATTTAGAGGGGAGGGGGAGCAATCAGCCGTTGTCTGTGGAGTTGAGCATTTCTTCCCTCATTTTATCTATCACCTTGAAAAATGTTAAATATTTATAAACAAATGTTTTATCCAGAAGGAGAGTAGTAGATATTTTATAGACATGTTGTTCATTATAGTGAGTTAGCCCCGAAATATCGTGCATTTCCATTCTCTTTTCCTGTAGAAATGGGCAATAGAATAGATAATGGACCAAATTGTCTTGGATGACAGCATTGCAGATAATAGTAATTATACTAATTAATCATTATTTTTATCATCATCATAATTTCGTCGCTGGTATCACTTGGAAACATTTGTTACTGACTATTTTGATATACAAAATATTGATTTTAATTTGACCCCATAAACTTTCTTAGATGCTACAATACAGTGAAACTACTCTCATGGACAAAACATATGAAGGTTTAAAGTCTTTGATGTTGCCAGTGGTATATTTTTATAAGGAGACAGAGGCAATTTTGTTCACACTTCGTTATCTCGTGTGACTTCTATAAAGGTCACTATAATATCTCTCAGAGTTATTGTCTGAATATCGATAATCATGGTGAAAAGTACAACTACCTTAAGTTATGTCCATGAGTGTATCTTTCTTAGTTATTGTCTGAATATTGATATACACATGTTAAAGGGTACAACTCCCTTAAGTTTTGTCCATGAGTGTATCTTTCAGATTTATTGTCTGAATATTGATATACATGCTAAAAGGTACAACTTCCTTAAGTTTTGTCCATGAGTGTATCTTTCTTAGTTATTGTCTGAATCCTGATATACATGCTAAAAGGTACAACTTCCTTAAGTTTTGTCCATGAGTGTATCTTTCAGAGTTTTTGTCTGTATCCCGATATACATGCTAAAAGGTACAACTTCCTTAAGTTTTGTCCATGAGTGTATCTTTCTTAGTTATTGTCTGAATCCCGATATACATGCTAAAAGGTACAACTTCCTTAAGTTTTGTCCATGAGTGTATCTTTCAGAGTTATTGTCTGAATCCCGATATACATGTTAAAAGGTACAACTTCCTTAAGTTTTGTCCAGGTTCCAGGAGTGTGACCCCTGTGATACCAGTTCGGAGGTACAACTACTACAATAAAAATAATACAGAAAATATATTAGCATGGCCCCTGCGGAAGGATGACACGCAAATTCGTGAAGCATTCTCTCTCTCTCTTGATATTCAGATTCCTGGAGCCTCCACGTACTAAAGTCACCAACTATCCGGGTTGGCATGTCTAATGGTATACATCCAGTTTATCAGATGTACTGTATTTGGTTCTGTAGGTATTCTGGGCTAAATATAATTATTCCTGTGAGGATGGCTGTTTGGAACCTTAGAAGGTGGTAGGCGAGACATCTAAATAAAGGATGGTCGGCAGTTTGGCTAGGCAATGTCATGAGGAGTCTTTCAACTAAAAAAATATTTTCTGGTAAGAGATCACCTACAGAAGAGACCACCGGGTTAACCATGTCTTTAGTTTATTATCTCTCATACGATATTGACTCTATTGTAGTACAGATAAAACTTCGACGGTCAGTCGTCCTAGAACTGTTCCTTGTCATCTCTTGTTGACAAAGAATATTGATGTTGATACTGGTTTTAAAAAAGAAAAATTATAAATAAGATATCAATTCCATTTTTTTCGCAATATGTTTCTTTATATACCGGCTCTAGTCCGCTAGAGTTTAGAAACGCTCAATAAATGCAACTTACATAAAAGCATAAGATGTCACAACTCTGAAGCTAACTAAAACGTCTGGTTATATGTCTATTTTGACGGGAGAAGTGAACAATATTTTTATAGATCAATTTGCTACCTGCTAAAATTTATCGAAATTTTAGCCAAAGATTTGGCCTAGCCACTCTTCCAGTTAAACCTCTCTTTGGCAGATTGTGAAGATTCCATTAGATCCCTCGTAAATCTCATGGAATGAAGTCCACCTTTAACTGAAGAGCGCCATTAGCCCGAAACCATGGTCTCTAGGTGGACGCTTCTCAGTTTGCCAAAGCTGGTGTTGTGGCTTTGTCACCGACCTGAGGCCGCTAGTCTGAGGCGACGGTCAATAGATGACGTCTAGGTTTGACTTCTATTTTGACGCGCGGGAGAGGTAACCTTTATCTTTATAGATATTATCTATATATTTGTATGTATGCATTTTAATATGATGAAATTATTAGGGTGGAGAGGGGTAGATTAAGAACAATTTGCATAGCAAAATAGTTATAGTAATTTTGATAATTATTAGATAATTATTCAAATCCTTATATCTATAAAAATGAAATGCGAAATCGATGTTTGTTATCGCTTCACACAAAATCTACTGACTCAATCATTATGAAATTTCGCATGTAGGTAGCTGAAGATTTCGTTTAACATATAGGCTATTCAAAAAATTAAAAAAGTTAATGTGCTTTTTTTGAAAAATAAAAAAAAAACAAAAAGCGTTAGTTCCAGTATTTTACCGCTTGGGCGCAGCACTGGTCGCGACGATAAATGAATTTGATTGGTTAATAATTAACACGTGGTTTGTTTACACGATGAATGTTTTTAAAAGGTAAGATTATCCAATCGCCGTGAAACTTTAGGAAGTTATTTACTATACTACTGGGAAGATTTCTGGTTTGAATTTGATTAGAAATAAATATAATTTGCAATTTTATTTGAAAATTTTCTACTTTCACTCGCAAGCAGCGCCTCTAGCGGTGTCTGGTGAAATTATATTTATAAATTGTAACAATGCTTAAAATGTTTTCCAAGTATAATAAATTTAATTTGAGAATTTAGTAATATAAAATTCCAATGACGTAAAAAATACTTGGCATTTCAATATTAATATATATTTAAAGAAAAATTGTAACGATTTTGTGTTAAATGTTAAAATGTTATGTTAAAATAAATTTTTAAATTGTTAATTTAATTTGCTGTTGTTTTATAAAAATAATAATGCAACTTTAATTGTTGTTGTGAAAATATCTTTATTTACGGAGCTGCTAACCATAATAAATGATTTTTGAGCCCCTAATTGTTGTTTTTTATTACCGTTTGTTTATATAAAAAAATTACATTGTATGTGATATGATAACAAAAATGAAATTTTAAATTAATATATATGATTCATTTAGAAAAAAAAAATTAATTATCAAATTCACAAAAGTGACAATATCTTATTTAAAATATAATAAATGTTTTCAAAAAAGTATGTGTGTTTCAAAAATATATTTAAACGCATAAAACAATATTTATATTTATATACGTTTATAAATAAATATATAGGTGGATTGGATGTTTTCTAGAATCGTTTTAACAAATGTTCGTAAGGCAAACATTTACTTGGATAAAAACTGTGCGAAGCTGGGTACATTCGCTAAATACAGTTATTTACAAATCTTCGTTTGTGGCAAGATACTATTCCTTCAACTTCAAATTACCGAGTGGACCAATTAATACTGATTTTTTTCAACTTATCGAGTATTTTTCAAGGGACCAGGAAAAATTACGGAGGAGGTAGACAAGTATAGATTCAGTAGGGATTGGATGTTTGCTAGAATCGTTTTACCAATTGTTTGTTAAGCAAACTTTTACTTGGGGCGAAGCCGGGAACATATATATATATATATATATATATATATTTATATATGTTTTGTCGGCTATGCACGCCCTCAATATGTAACTAATCTCGCTGAAATTTGAACAAGACAGAAAGTTAAATCTGGAAGAGTTTTGTTGTCGCACTTTAACCAATAAAAATTATATTTAACCAAGTACTGAGCAACAATATTTTTTTTTGTCAGAAATGATGATGACAATATTGCCGTATCATGCTTGATTGCATTAAAAAATTCATTTGGGGAATATTCACTAAAGCAGACCACGGGTAAAGCCAGATAATGATTAATAGTAGGCAGGAACAAAATTCTACCAGCGAAACATTCACTCGAGCAGAAGACACACGAAGCCAGGTCATCTCTATATATAAAATATCGTTTCTCGGCCTTTTGGCTAAGATCATGTAGTATATCTCTAGATATTTTTATTTATGTATATCTTTTTAAAAATATATTCAGTAGAGAGTGGATATGTTTGCTCGAAAAATAAATTTCATATATTATTATAATATTCTGTGTGTTCCCGAATATTATTATCAATAATATTCGTTAGGCAAACTTTCACTCGGATAAAACCCAGGCGAAGCCGGGTACACATCCGCTAGTAAAATTATATGTTTCGTCTACACACACTGTTAAGTGCAGAGGCAAATGAAAAATAATTAGATATAGATTTAGTTGAGAGGAAAACACACCTGTTGAAGAGAATCATCCGAAAGCTTGAAAATCGTAAATAAATTGATAAAGAAATATATTGGGAAAAAAAAAGTCAATAATCAATTCGAATATACATTTTTCCACTTTTGACAAATATTGAATTAATCTCCTGATTGTGAAACTGAAGGTTTCTGATGGTTCACGCCATCTATCGGAATAAAATAAACTCTTTCAAATTGTTGATTATTAATTATTCCAGGACAAATACTATTCCCAGATATACACTGGTGTCCAAAAAATAAGAAACTTAACCAATATTGAAATTTCTCAAAAGCTAATTTATTAACAAATATAAAATTTAGTATACAAATAGTTTAAACTATGGAGAATTTGACTAGCTATATGAAAATAAAAAAATATATTTGAAATTATGAAATATGTAAATTATTACCAAACATACCCAAAGCTGAGGTTCCAGATCTTAAAGAAATAAGATATCAATAGGGAGTATGATCACCTCTAACAGCTATCAAGGTCTCACAGCGAGCCCTCATACTGTTTACCAGGCTTTGGAGGAGGTCCAGGGGTAGTAAACCCTACTCCTCCAATAGAGCAGTTCTTAGCTCAACGAGGGTTCTGGGAGAGGGGTGACGAGCTCCAATACGCCTCCCTAGAGCATCCCACACATGCTCTTTTGGATTCAGGTCCGGAGATCTGGATGGCCAATCCATCCTTCGAATATTCTCACTCTGGAGATATTCATTGACTAGCCTAGCCCTATGCGGACGAGCATTATCGTCCATTAAATTAAATTGTGACCAATTTTATCTATATAAGGTCTTAAATAGGGCTCAAGGATCTCGTCCCTGTACCTTTGGGCAGTTAAAGTGCCCCCAAAAAAATGTGGAGGGGTGTGCGTCTGCTAGAACTGATGCCAGCCCAGACTAAGAGACTGCCCCCTCTAAAACTGTCTATTTCCCTGATGTTACTGGGATGATAGCGGGTTCCAGGCTCCCTCCAGATAAAAACTCGTCGAGAATCTGTGTTTAAACTAAATCTTGACTCGTCACTGAATAGAACATTGGCCCACTGATCATGAGTCCAGGCGTGATGTTCCAAGCACCAATTCAAGCGGGCTCTCCTGTGAGCAGAGGTTAAAGGGATACAGACCATTGGTCGTCTTGCATAAAGAGCACCTTCGTGGAGCCTTCGGTAAACAGTTTGTCTTGAAATTCTCGTTCCAGTAGCACTTGACAGTTCATTAGAGATTGAATAGCTGTCATCTCCCTATGGCGCTTGGCAGTTACGACCAGATAACGGTCTTCAGAGGTAGCTGTTTTTCTTTTCTACCAGAACCTTCTTTTCTTTTGATGGTTCCTGTCTCAATTTTGCTACTTCAACTTGTGATTGCCCTTCCTCTATTCTTCCAACAGCTCTCCATTTTAAATCATCTGCTAAAATTTTTCGTTAACTCATAATTAACTAAGGATTATATAAAATTATAATTGGACAATTCTTAGATGGGGTAAACGACACGCCA
This sequence comes from Cordylochernes scorpioides, assembly GCA_030710605.1. Lineage (NCBI taxonomy): Eukaryota > Metazoa > Arthropoda > Arachnida > Pseudoscorpiones > Chernetidae > Cordylochernes > Cordylochernes scorpioides. The sequence goes on from CP092883.1 coordinate 65,011,696, forward strand.
AAGAGCACACTTATAAAGACAAGCAAAAATTAGCATATTTTCAATTTTAACCGAATCGAATGGTTGCGATAAATAAATTCTACGACTTAAAATACCTAATTAAATTACTTTTTAGCTTTTAGCGTTGTATATTTTAAAACATATCATTAAAAAACAAAAGTTTCTTATTTTTTTGGACACCTGTGTATATATACAGGGTGATCCAAAAGTCCCGCACTATTTTAAAAATTAATAACTCCGCGAATATTTGCGCTAGAGCAATGCGGTAAACACCATTGTGTTCAGGATGCAATGGGATTTTTTATGGCAAATAATGAAAAATTCGAAATTGATTTTAGTTACAATTTTATTCGCCAGATGGCGCTCTACCAGAATCAGAGATTCAGCGGCCAAATTGTTTGATAAATTGAAAAATATAACTGATCGACATGTATTTTTACTTTTTGAATACCAGGAAAAGAACCCTAATAATATCAAATAACAAATTAATAAAACACCACTTCGCCAAAAGTATGAAGAATTGGTTAACGATTTTCAAATACAATCAAAGATATGTAAAATAGGTAAATGCAAATTAAAACATGTAGCAAAAATATTTATATTTTATATGGGGTTTTGTGAAATAGATTGAATGTTTGAAAAACACTGCTGATATCAATACACGAATTTTTGAAATGTTAATATAGTACCAAAAATTATGATGGCACTATTAATAGGATTTCTTGCTCTAAGAAATGTGTAGTTTCTTGACTGATTGGCGACCCTTGACTATTTAACTGGATATTTGTCATGATCCAACAAATGAAATATAGAGGGGAGTGACAAAATATATTTGTCGTACTTTATTCCAAATATCCTATGGGCTTGTCAAATGTTATCATTGTTTATTATACTGTACACAATTTTAAGAAATGTGTCCCCTCAAATAAAAATGATTTTTAAATCGACCTTTTGCGTTGAAAAACGTGGTAGTAAAATCATTTTGTATTTTTTTTTCGCAAAATTTTAGTTATTGGTGTACAGAAAATATTCCTCATGCTATTTATTCTAATGAGCGAAAAGCGAAAACTAAACATAAGGGGAAAAATTGTGTGTACCAGTGTTATTCGAGAAGTTATAACACTCTGGTTTGCACGACATAATATGTGAGCAAATGACAAACAAAATGTTACTGTTCACACAACAAAAAAAAGAGTCAAGATGTGAGGACAGCATTTATTATCCCCATATCCCAACACAAAGAGCTTCAAAATATTGGTAGATAATATAATACATAGCGGCTTATATAACACATGAGGTAACTGCCTTCTCTCTTGTGTTAGGTCACAATCCTTGCTCAATGTGGCACCCTTCTCAATCACCGCCTGCAGACGATAAATGAAAGAATGGACAGCATTAAAAAACATATCTGTTGAAATTGATAAAACGTGCCATCTGATAGAAGCCTTCAACATGGCCAATGTGGTAGGCCAGCATCGATGTACCCCTATAACCAAAAATCGCAAGGCGTCAAGTCTGGTGATCTTGGAGGCCACTGGTATATAATGTGGCGACTTATCACACGATTTTCACAGAACGTATCCTTCAGCAATTGTTTGGCACCTCGGGAGATATGAGGAGGTCCTCCATCTTTCATGAATGTTATTTCGCTTAGTGCTTCTGCCTTGCAATATGGGAATACCCTTTTCTCTCAAAAGTTGAACATAACGTTCATCAGTTACAAAAACGGTTCAAAAGTTCTTCCATTGATTTTTCAAAGAAAAATGGACCAATAATAAAAGAATTGAACCCACACAAAACTGTAACTCTAGACTGGTAAAGTGGCATTTCTGTAAAAATCCTAGGATTTTCTGTTGCCCAAATGCGGCTGTTTTGAATGTTAAATTCTCCGTTTAGAGAAAAGTGAGCATCATCTGTCCACAGAACATTCGACAGCCAGTTTTCATCAATATCAATTTGCAGGAAAATAATGCAGCGATTTTTGACGCATCTCAAATTTTCAGCTCGTGAAATCTTTGAATTTTGTATGGGTACACACAATAGAGACATTAACTGAAGCGTCTTCGGATATCACAATCATACTCGGCGAATTTAACTCCAAAAGTTCAATTTGGGGATCACCTGTCCAGGATTACAAAAGTCAGCAGGTTGAGGACATGCTAACCGACCTCGACCTTACAACCGTTAAATAACGGAGAGAACACCTACCTATCTAAATCTAAGTCCACAAGCACAGAATCCGCAATAGACATCACAGCGATAAATTACAACATCGCACCCACAACACAATGGAAAATCCTGAGAGGTGCAATCTGTGACCACAGACCAATTTTAACAACCCTAAACTTCAAAATTGAGAATGTCCATTAGAATAAAAGAACATGGAACTTTAGGAAAGCCGACTTGAAAAAAATTCACAGAAAAACTTGAAGAACTGTGCAACGAAAAATTGAATTACAGAACGCTTGACAAAAACTTGGAAAAATTCTCTTCGAACATTTCAAAAGCTTCAAAAGCATCGATACCTAGAGGTAGACCCAAAGACCTGTGGATACCTTACTGGAAGGACCTCAATATCGAGGCAATGATATCAGAGAGAGAGACAATATCAATGACTTCTTTAAAAAATAAAACAGAAGAAAACAGAAAGGAACTCATTGAAATTAGTCACAAAATAGAGCAAGAAATTTGGATATGCAAACAATAAAAATGGCAGAATTCTGCGAAAAATGGATCCAAGAAAGGACAGCCAACACTGGAATATGATTAGAGTGTTAGAGAACAATCAAAACCAACACCAATCCTCCAATACTCTAACCGATATGAATAGAACAGCGCGAACGAGAACAAACAGATGGCTGACATAATTGCTGAATATCTTTCAAGCACTTCCATACTCAACTATACGAATGAAGACAGGACTCTAAAAATAATATAAACCAGTTAGTTAAACAAGCAAGAAACTTCCATCAACAAGATATTTTCTCGAGAGACTTCACACTGAATGAGCTAAACTTATCAATAAAATATCCAAGAGGTCACCAAGAGATAATCTAATCTTTGGTCAAATGATTAAACACTTTGAAGACAAAGCTAATAATCAACTCCTACGAATGCTGAACATTTCATGGCAAACTGGTAAACTACCAAAGAATTGGAAGATATCAATTATAGTGCCAATACTGAAGCCAAACAAAGATGCCAAGGAATACAAGAACTATCGGCCAATTGCTCTCACCAGCAAACTTTGTAAAATAACAGAACGAATTATCCACTCTAGGCTCATAGTCTGGCTCACTAACAATAATAAAATAAACCTCTACCAAACTGCCTATAGATCCCAGCACTGTACGACTGATCAACTGTTCTACTTCTGTCAATCAATAATAGATTCTTTCCAGGAAAAACCGCCAAAGAAGACCACGGCTATATTCCTTGATATGACCTCAGCTTTTGATCGAGTGTGGAGGGAGAAATTACGTGAAAAGCTGCACAACATCGGAGTAAGAGAAAAACCTTAATATGGATTGCAGACTTCTTAAAGGGAAGAAGGTTAAAGGTTCGGGTCGATGGAGAATTTTCCAAGGAAGGAAGAACATTGACTGGTGTAACTCAGGGATCTGTGCTCAGTCCTCTACTCTATCTGCTATATATTAACGACATCCATCCTTACCTCACTGAAGACACAAAGGTTGCCTGTTATGCAGATGATATAGCCATATGGCACACAAGTAGCAGTATAGAAAATTCGTAAAAAATACTGAACACATCAATGAGAGGACTGGAGAAGTGGGCAATGGAACTCCAAATGAGCATAAACCCAATAAAACCAAACCTATGCGTCTTCTTCACTCACAGGGAAAAAGGCATAAATATAACCAAAAAATAAGCATAAACAAACAAATAATTGATAAAATTAGAAATCCATAATACCTAGGTGTGATACTGCAGTCCTGGATCTTTCAAGTTGGTCTCGAGGACCACGCCATCACCATCTCCAAAGCGGCGAAGTTCGCGATCTACGTATTCATCGTAGATCGCAAATTGCGTGGTGTCGTTGGAGACCCACTGGCGATTCTCCACCAAACTCTGCAGCGCTGGAAGAGGCGCCATATTCATTGTACATAGTGTATATAATGCATATTATCTTTTTTTAATAGTGCAGACTGTGCATGTATTGACAAGATGTCAACAGAATTATTTTAATTATTATTGATGAGGAATTGGAATTTTCAGAACACATAATTAGCACCTCAAATAGAGCTATCAGAAAACTAAACATTCTGAGAAGGCTATGTGGAACAAATTGGGGAGCAAAACCCAGAATTCTCAGAACAACATATACCACCTTAATAAGGCCGATAATGGAATATGAAACACTGGTCTGAGCTCCCTCAAGCTCATCACTAAAAGTAAGACTAGACAGTGTTCAAGCAAAAGCGGCCAAAATAATCACTGGTGCTGTTTCATCCACCAACAATGAGAAAATTCAGAGAGAATGTGTTCTAGACCTACTCGCTCGAAAGCAGAAGACAAAATAAAAACAAGATGGATCGGCACTTCGGAAACGAGGAACCAGAGGACGAGATCTCTCTGACCACTTGTGGTTTGGTAGATCCGCCCTTTTCTGAGAATGAGGTGAAACTGACGGCTTTCAAGTTCGGGAAAAGGAAATCTCCTGGTCCTGAAGGGATCGATAACACGGTCGTGAAAGCCCTGGTAAGGATGCACCCATCGCTTCTTTCCAGGTTATTCAAAAGGTGCCTGGACACTGGTACATTTCCTGAGGCATGGAAGGTTACCCGAGTAGTGCTTCTCGAAAAGTTTGGTAGAAAGGGTAATTCTCCTAATGATTATCGTATGCTTTCTGATGAGGGAAGCGTGGACGCGGCCGCTTGGCGGCGCTGCATGAAGATAACTGACCAATGGGAACCCCCCCCCCCCCCTTCCTGCCGCCGTCATCTTGTATATAGTTTTAGCCTGCCTTTGGTTCTACTGCTGTGTGCGGTTGCCACTATTTTTCATGATATATATCCTTATATTTAATAATAATATCATATTTATAAATCACTTGTTTGGCTGTTCTTTTTGCATCACCGACCCACAACATGGTAGCAGAGCGTGGTTAGCTGCATTAAAAAGAACGAAAAGTAAGTGAAACCAAGATGGCGTCGTCTTCCCAAGCGCTTGCCCTGAACGTCTAGAAGCTCACCGGCAGCAATTATCGATCATGGGAATGTGTAATTAACGAAGAAACGATCGACGCTGATGAGGATCAAAGAAAATATGAGACGACAAAAATTAAACAAGAAAAGGCACTGGCAACGATTGCTCTATCAATTTCTACAGAGCAACAAATACACGTTATCGACTGTAAGACTGCAAGTGAAGCCTGGACGACCCTGGAACAAATATTTGAACCGAAATCAAGGGCGCGAATTCTTCAACTCAAGAAACAATTCGTGAACATCAAGTTCATCGAAGAAGAAAATATGATAAATTACCTATCAAGATTAAAGACCTGCAGTGATCATCTCAGAGAAGCGGGATGTGAAGTAAAGGATGAAGATCTGGCATACTCTATGCTAGCTGGACTACCAGACTCCTATGATGGGATTATAATGCACTTTGGCAACATGACGGATGATGAGTTCACCTCATCCAAGGTAAGGCAGGTCCTGCTAACGGAACACGAGAGGAGAACAACCAGAAAGGAGGATTCATCCAAGGAGGTGCTACAGGTGAACAAGCTTCAAAATAACAACAGCACCGACAGTCGAAGAAAATGCTACCGATGCGGGAAGATCGGCCACATCGCCACCAACTGCCGAGGAATGAAGCAAACAACTAGAAACCGCGATAATCAGCATTATCAGAGGAAGGTAAACAAATCAGATAACTTCCTGGCTGCACTCAACCTAACGAGCGACGAGGATTCGTGGCTGCTGGATAGCGGAGCAACCAACCATGTATGCAGAAACAAGGACTGGTTCGTTGACCTTCGGGAGGTGTCATCTGATCCTATTATGACTGCGAGTGGGACAACTGAGGGCAAAGGATATGGACACATATTTCTCCAGACGTCTATCCATAATGAAAGCATCGAAATCAAGCTAAACAATGTGCTGTACGTCCCAAATGTGCGAAGGAATCTGCTGTCAGTCTCCAAGATAGAATAAAACGGCAACCGTGTGACCTTCCGTAATATGGTAGCTCGCGTTTTCAACCCAGAAAACAGGATTATAGCGGAAGCGACAAATGTAAATGGCCTCTACATTGTGAAAGGTAAGACCTTAAACTCCAGTAAAACAGCATTCAATAGTGAAAGGGACCATTTTCAGAACAATTCCTTAAGAACGTGGCATCAAAGGTTATGCCATATTGACAGTAACGCCATTGAAAAGATGGCGCGAGAGGAGCTCGTAATAGGCTTAGAAATTTCCTCTAGAGACAAAGGCCTATGCGACGATTGTTGTATCGCCAAATCCACTAAAGCGTCACATAAAAACCTAGGCAATATCAGATCAAAACAGACCTTGGAGCTTATCCACACAGATATTTGCGGTCCAATGCCGGTAAAATCAACCGGAGGCAATAGATATTTTCTATCTTTTGTTGATGATTTCTCAAGAAGGATTACTGTGTATTTTCTGAAAAACAAAGATGAGGTATTAAAACATTTCGATATCTATAGAGCCACTGTAGAGAGACAAACTGGTAATAAAATTAAAGTTTTACGATCGGATAATGGACTTGAGTTTTGCAATAGAGATTTTCAAAACAAATTACAAAAACTAGGGATAAAGCATGAACGCACAAACGTGTATTCTACGCAAATGAACGGTGTGGCAGAACGTGTAAATCGAACACTTTTAGATATGGCCCGCGCTTGTTTACATAGCGCTAATCTCCCCCAAAGATTTTGGGCAGAGGCGGTAAACACAGCTGCTTACATTAAAAACAAATGTTATAATACTGCTCTGAAAGTCAAAGTACCTGATGGACTTTGGTTAGAAAGAAATCCTAGTGTAAGTCACCTAAAAGCATTTGGTTGTTTGGCATATAGCCATATACCAAGAGAAAGAAGGCGAAAATTAGACAGTCGGGCATGTAGATGTATTCTGGTAGGATACTCTACTCAAACACGTGGATATCGTCTCTGGTGCCCAGAATCACAAAAGGTGATTGAAACAAACATGTTAGATTCGATGAGTCTAAAATTGGACTAGAGTGGACCAAAATAGTCGAAGAGACAGAACCGGAAAGGTACAACCACGTTTGGCTAGAACCTGAGACTAATCATGATAACGACCTAGAGAATGAATTACCGAGTAATTTGGATTCAGTGGGGGTAGAGGACACTCTACCACAACCCTCCACCTCCAAAAAATGTTCGAAATCCATATGGGAGAAAAGGTAAACCAAGAGTAGAGTTAAATTTTTTAGATGTTACCGAGCCGCAAAGTTTTGAAGAGGCAGTCCAATCTCCCGAAGCCATGTATTGGAGAAAAGCAATGGAAGATGAGCTTAGAGTGCTTCAGGAACGAGGCACTTGGGAGTTATCAATATTACCGCCGGGAAAGAAACCGATTAGCAGCAGATGGGTGTATAAAGTGAAGACAAATGAGAGCGGAAATATAGAGCGTTTCAAAGCACGTTTAGTAGCTAGAGGTTTCTCACAGAAACAAGGAATCGATTTTCAGGAAACTTATGCACCTGTTATTAACTTAGCTGTAATAAGAGTTTTGATAACATTAAGTTTGAACATGAAATGGTACAATAGACATCTCGACGTAGATAACGCTTATCTATATGGCGACTTAGAAGAAGAAATATACATGCTTTTGCCAGAAGGGTCGAGAGGAAAGATAACGAGGTTTACAAACTGCTTCGACCTATTTACGGCCTGCGACAATCAGGGCGGAATTGGAATTTAACACTCGATCATGCTTTACAAGAGATGGGATTTACACGACTAGAATCCTGTAATTGTATTTATACTTATCTGGATAAGGCAATTATTGCCATGCATGTAGATGACTTGGCTTTATTTGGTGAGAGTGAAGAGATTTTGCGGAATATAGAACAGAAAATTAAGGAAAGGTTCCGAGTTAAAAATTTGGGAGCGATCAGGAATTTCTTGGGAGTTCAGATTGACTATCCAGATGAGGAGACTGTAGTACTATCTCAAAGTACGTATGTTAAATCAATCTTACAAAAATTCAACATGATTGAATGTCGACCGGTATCCACACCGTTAGACATTAGTTTTCCAATCTCAAAAGGAGATTGCCCCACAGATGAAGAAGAGAAAGAGAGGATGAAAGCTATTCCATATAGGGAACTAATCGGGTCGCTCCTTTATCTTGCGAATTGTACTAGGCCAGACTTAATGTTTTCTGTTACGAGTTTAGCTCAATTCGCCAGCAACCCTGGACGTCGACATTGGCAAGCTGCCAAACACGTCTTAATATATTTACACGGCAGCTTAAATCTATCTCTCGTTTATCGCCGGACTGATTCCAATGATGTTCGTGCATACAGTGATGCAGATTGGGCTAGCGATATCGATGACAGACGGTCCAATAGTGGGACCGCTATCACTATAGGACATTCCTTAGTCATATGGAAGACTAGCAAACAGAAGTGTGTCTCACTTTCCACAATGGAGGTAGAATATTTAGCGCTATCCCAGACCACTAAGAAGCAGTTTGGATCGCTACCATCTTGAAAGAATTAAAGTTCTTAACGAATTTTGCCTTTCCCTTGATAATTCATTGCGATAATAGATCCGCTATAGATTTTTCCAAAAATAATGTGGAGAACAACAGATCCAAACACATTGACATAAGATACCATCACGTCAGAGAAAGAATAATTAGCGGAGAGATCAAGATTGTCTACATCCTACAAAGGAGAACCTGGCCGACGACTTCACCAAGACCCTGAGCAAAGTGGCTCACAAGAACGCCTGTGACTTCATGAACTGTTCTCCTGTCCAGCGCTTCAGTGGGGGAATGATGAGGGAAGCGTGGACGCGGCCGCTTGGCGGCGCTGCATGAAGATAACTGACCAATGGGAACGCCCCCCCCCCCCCTTCCTGCCGCCGTCATCTTGTATATAGTTTTAGCCTGCCTTTGGTTCTACTGCTGTGCGCGGTTGCCACTATTTTTCATCATATATATCCTTATATTTGATAATAATATCATATTTATAAATCACTTGTTTGGCTGTTCTTTTTGCATCACCGACCCACAACACTTTCTTTACTAGTGTGTCTAGGTATGGTCCTGGATAGCCTACTAGCTCAGCGACTGAAGCACTGGCTAGAGAGTAATGAGCTCCTTTCCTCTTTCCAACATGGTTTTAGGGAAGAGAAGTCCACAACCACAGCTCTGAACGAGGTGTTAGAGGGGGTTGAGATGGGCTTAAATAAGGGTGCTTGGGTTCTTTTCGTGGCCCTGGACATTGATGGTGCGTTCAACTCCATGAGTTGGAACAAGCTGATGAGAAATTTGATGGACATGGGTTGTCCTGATAATTTGTGCAGCTTGGTTCGTGACTTTCTGAGGGATAGACGGATTAGCCTCAGTTTTAATGGCGGAAGTTGGAAAGAAACTGTGCTAGGGGTTGCCCCCAGGGCTCTTGCTGCGGACCTATTCTGTGGAATATCCTGGTAAACACCTTTTTCCAGGAGGAGCTCCCTGAGGGAGCCAGGCTGGTTCTCTATGCTGACGACCAGTTCCTCATCATTGAGGCTGCTTCGAGAGCGAAGGCTGAGAAGTGTGGTGAAACTTCTCTCCAAATTCTCTCGAACTGGGCCTATGACTCTGGCCTTAAGTTCAATGTCTCCAAAACTAAAGCCCTCAGCTTTAAGCCTAGGGACATAAGAAATAAAAGGAAAGGGATCAAATGGGAACACAAGCCGACTATCCGGAACGAAGGACGGAGGGTAGCGTTGGTCAATAGGATGACCATCCTGGGGGCGGTCATTGATGACAAGATGGGTTGGCAATACCAGGCGGAGGAGATGGTGGCGAGAGGCAGGGAGGCGTTGTGCAGGCCTGTTATGGTTGGCTCTCAACAGGGGGGGGAGAAGGAGGGTACTTCCAGGGCTTGGTGTCGCCGAAAAAGGGATCAGAAGGTGCAGACTACTCTAGAGAGAGTGTAGAGGACAGCGGCACTCAGAATCACAGGGGGATAACGCACTACCAGCAGTGAGGCCTTATTGGTCCTCGCTGGTCTTATTCCGCTGGGATTGAAACTAGAGGAGGAGACCATCAGACAGAAGATCTGGGAGAACAGGGAAGATGCCCTGGGACTTGAAGCGGGTGCCCTGGAATGGAAGAGGGACCCAAGAAAGCCTCCGCAGTGGTTGCCAAAGTGGAATTGGAGTCCTGGAGAGCCGGCAGGGAATGGCACGGAGGTTTTCACTGATGGGAGTAGGTTTGGAACCAATACTGGAGCTGGGTAGTGATTTTCACTAATGGAGAGCTGATCTTCCAAGAAAGTTTAACACTCAGAGTGGACGAATTGGTATTTTCAGCCGAGCTGGTTGCGATCAGGGTAGCCCTCAGAGTGTGTGCCGAGGAGAACTTTAGCCCGGACCGCCTCTATTCACATTGTATGTCGGCCCTCGTCGCCATCAATCTGGAGAAAGGGCAACTCGCGCATCAAATAATCCAGGAGCTGGAGATGATGACGCGGGCTCCGGAGCTCCCATGGTTTAGGAGGCACAGCCTCATCGAAGGTAATGAGTTCGCAGACAGGATCGCTAAGGCAGGATGCTTAAGAGGTAGATCACTGATGACCCCAGTGACCAAGAAAGAAGTTTATAGGAGGATCAGGGGGCACGTCCAGGACTTATGGTTGGACAGATGGAGGAACATTGTGAAGGGGAGAGAGGTATTCAATGGGGTAACAACACCCAAGTACCTCTGTAAGGTAATGTCCCACAAACTCATTAGGATAGTTCGGGACATGGGCTCTTCCCCAAGTCTCCACAGATTTAAAATTAAGAGAAACCCTGATTGCGTCTATGGAGAAAGGGATGTGAATGCACGCCACTACGTCTTGGATTGTCCAAGGGTAGTGGGTGTGCAGGAAGAGAGAAGGAGGGCGAGGGGCGCGAGAGTAAGCTGCTGAGAAATCACAGCAAGCTTCTTGAGAAAACCCACGACGTGGCAGCTGAGCTTTTCCTGCTGGACACAGTAGATAGTTTCCTATTTTGCTGTGATTAAAAGCCACCGGTATAGAAATCCTTCCAGACACGTTGTCTGGGAGGTGGTGTTTCAAAGTACAATGTCCAAGCACTAGCTTGGATACCGTTAATTGGCTTATGAGTTGAACAGAATAGCAGCCAAAGGCATGCTTCGCATGCCGGCTTGTGGACCGAAAGGTCTGGGTGGCCATCTGCTTCTAGGGTATACCAACTGTGCTTAGGTGGAATCCTCCATTTCTTGTTTATTTTGGCTACTGTTTCTATTTCTTTAAAAGTAAGTTTATTTTTCTGTAGCAAGAGTTCTTTTGTGCCTTTTTTCGCTAGCGCATCAGCAGCTTCATTGCCTTCAATGCTAACATGTAAGGGTATCCATTGAAGATGAATTTTTGAGGTATTGAGAGTTTTTGGAGATAACCAATTATGTTCCTGCTTACTTTGTCTCTAAGTTCCCCTGTGTGACTCAAGTGTTGTATAGCACTTCTACTATCAGTAAGAATCCATATATCGGGATGTTTAATGTTTCTGATTGATTTTAAGACTTCATAGATGGCTATAAGTTCTGATCTGAAGACTGAGCAAAATTCTGGGTTTCTTCTGTTTATTTTCTCATTGCCATTTGTGGTTTTAATGAGAGAACCACTACCAGTGTGTCCCAACTCGTCTCTGCTACCATCGGTATAGATAGTTATTGCATTTTTAGGAATTTTATTAATTATTTCTAATGATAATTGTTTTAAGTATTCTGGATTTTGGTATTGTCTGTTGGTGGGTTCATTTACAGTGTCATTAAAAATAATATTTTGTTAGTGGTTCGCATGGAGATATGTTTTCAGCTGAATAATATTTTTCCCACTTTATTTTTAAAAATCCATTTCTTTTGGCCAGGTGGAGAGGGCCTTCTTTTTTGAGTCTTATATTGGGTTCCCAATTAAGTATGTAATTGAAAGTTCTGTGTTTGTTTTCATAACTCTTGATTTTGTTTATATATTTTGGCAGATTGTAGCTTATTCTATTCTTTAAGGGCATAATGTCTGACTCGTAAAGTACAATATCATTAGGGCAGGTTTTTCGAAGACCTGCAATAATTCTAGCTGCATTTAGTTGTATCCTTTCCAGTGTTTTTAGATTTGTTTCAGATGCTGTACCATAGATTTGATATCCATATTCCAAGATTGGTCTCATTAGAGATGTGTAAGTTAATTTTAGTGTTGTTGCTTCAGCTCCCCACTCTTCCTGAAATATATTTCAAGATTTTTAGTCGGTCTTTTCCTTTTCTAAAAACTCCTTCAATACTGGAGATAATTTCTGGATCCAGGGTGTAGCCGAGATATTTAGGATGTTTATTATATTGCAATTGTTGTTCTTTCAGAATAATATTTGGTTTTATTTTGTATAGTTTCTTATCGGTAGTAAAAAACAGGTTTCAGATTTTTGGGGGTTTAATTCTAATTTATGTTTATTAGCAAATTTTTCTAGGTGGAGAAGAGTCTTGTTCAAATCTCTTTCAGCTTTTTTCCAGTTAGTGTTGCTGCTCCATAGAATAATGTCATCAGCGAAAAGTCCAATATTGGTTTTATGTGAAAATATTTCTTCTATGCCTGCAATAAATAGGGTGAAGAGAGTTGGGCTAAGGACTGATCCTTGTGGTAATCCTTGGTACAATTTGAAGGTTTTAGATAGAGTGCCATTATATTTGACCCTGATTTGTATATTTTTAAGAGAATCCTTTATCCAAGTGATAGCTTTTCCATCAATTTTGAAATGTTTGTATAATTTTGTAATTAACTTGTTTTTCCATACCCCCCTTATCAAAAGCTTGTGTAAGGTCTAAAAAGCAGCTATGGTGTGGTTAGTTGGTTTTTTGTTTTGTGCATCTTTTACCTTTTGTGTGAAAAATAAGAGTTGGTCTATTGTTCCATGTCCTTTCCTAAATCCATATTGTTCTTCTGGTAAGAGATTTCTTGTGTCGGGGTGGTAGGTGAGTCGTCTGAGTATAATTTTTCCATTAATTTACAGCAAATATTTGTTAGGGAGATAGGTCGGTAGTTTTTCGGGTCATCAGCAGATTTGTCAAGTTTTTAATGGGAATTATTGTTGCATTTTTACAGTCTTGAGGCAATTTTCCAGTTTTCCAGGAGTTATTGAAAATATTAAGAAGTCTTTCTTTGCCAATTTTTCCCAAGTTTGATATCATTCGGCCATGGATTCCATCTGGCCCAGGAGTCTTGTTTAGGTCAGTGTTTTCTAATGCATAAGCTAGCTCTTTCATATTGATTTTTTTCATGGAAAATATTATGAGTGCTGGTGACATTTTTACAGTCATGAATAATCTTTCGGGCCTTTTTTAAACCTTGATTTTCTTATTTATTTGATATGAATTACCTAAAATATTGGCAGCAATTTTGTCATTAGTTGCTGGTGTACCATCTGTATTCTTAATCATATTTGTGTTTTCAGTTTGTGGCTGGACTCTGTCAATTTGTTTTGCCAAATCCAAAGTTTTGTATTTGGGTTTCTGGGGTTCAGGTTTTCACAAGTTTGTTTCCATTTTTCCCTTTTCACATTTACGTATAATCTTTTTTATTTTTGCAATCACAATGTTCAGTTCAGTTCTACAATATTTTTGGTTTTGGGTGCACTTTTTTGTAGTTCATTTCTTTTAATTATAAGTGTTTGAATATTCTTTGCCTGGTGTGTATAATTTGGAATCCATTTCTTAATATTACCTCTTGGTATTGAAACTTTGGCTGCTTTAATAATGGTGTTTTCGAAAGATATCATATTAGCCTTTTTGAAGTTCCAAAATTTTTCTTAATTGAGCTAGTTTTGGTTCTTGGTGCTAATTTCTATCAAATTAGGCAAATGATCACTTCCAAAACTTTTTTAATATTTGCTATTTGCATTTGTGGAAAATGTCAGGATAGTAAAACCTTATATCAAGGACTTGTGCAGTATTATAGCTTGTTGGAATGATGGGTAGGATTCCCATCATTTAAGCACATGAAGGCATTGTCGTCAAATATGTTTGATAGTATTTTGCCTCTTGGGTTTGGCGTAGAACATCCCCATAGTTGATGTTTGGCATTAAGGTCACCTACAATAATAGTGTTGTCTGTAAGAAATTGAGCCATTGTTCCATCGTCAATAAATGTATTGTTTGGAGGGTGATACATATTGTATATGTGGATGGCTTTGTTTTGATTGAGGTAGACTTTGATACCTTGGGCTTCGAGGTCTAATGTGTTTGTAATATTAACGGCTATGTCCTCATAGTACAAATTCTTGATTAAAATTGCTAGGCCACGCCCTTCAACAGCATATACAGATGGATCTTCAGACCTTACCCTGAGTAATGGAGGGGCCGGAATTAACATAATACTGCAAGATGGAACAAACATCAAAATCAAAGAAGGAGCAGGACAGATTTCGTCAAACTTCACTTGTGAACTGACAGCTATCTGGAAAGCCCTTGATGTATGCCTTAACCAAACATCCCTGCATCAAGCAGAAGGAATTTTAATATACAGCGACTCCATATCCGCTCTAGAAGCAATTCAGAAGAGCAATACTAAAATCACACAGAAAATACACTCGTTACTTACCCAACTGGAACAATTGGAGAATAACTGTATTCTATATTGAATCCCTGCCCATGCTGGGATCAGGGGTAATGAAATGGCATTCGAATTGGCAAAGGAAGCAAGAAAGTTGAGCCAAAGGAAAGAACAAATGTCATTATTTGACGCTGATTCTTTGTCAAAATACAAGATAATTAAACAAAAAAAAAAAGAAAAGATCAAAAAGCGAAATAAACTCTGAGATAAAAATGACAAAAACTATAACAAGACTTAGAACAAAACACTATAAAGGAATGACAATACATCCAGATGGCACAAGAACCTATAGGGCATGCAACAATTGTCCTGGTGTGGAACTTACACCTACCCACATATTCTCATAGCCAGCAATGGCCGCAGCCTTGCAGAAATTAGACATAGACCCTGAGCAGCAGCTTAACACACCCAAAATAGTGGACATTGCTGCTGCTGTGATGGAGATACATGGATACATCTGAGGCTCTTTATTGGACACGACAACAACAACGGCATTCCAGAGTAAAATAAATTATCAGAGATAGATACATATTTTTCAAATGAATTAAAATAAATATAATCGAGAGTTGAATTAAAAATATTAGAAATTTATTATCTTCTATAGAATAAAGCGTTAGGAGAAAATAAAATTTTTAATAATCGACCTATAATAAAAGTCGATTATTAAAAATTATTTTCTCCTAACGCTTTATTCTATAGTATTTATAATCCAAGGAGAAAGTTTCCATGTTTAAAAAAATTTATTATCTTCGGAAACAAACCGTATCTGAAATATCAATTTTCTTTTTGCTACATGTTTAATTTGCATTTACCTTTTTTACATATCTCTGATTGTATTTGAAAATCGTTAACCAATTCTTCATACTTTTGGCGAAGTGGTGTTTTATTAATTTGTTATTTGATATTATTAGGGTTCTTTCCTGGTATTCAAAAAGGAAAAATACGTGTCGATCAGTTATATTTTTCAATTTATCAAACAATTTGGCCGCTGAATCTCTGATTCTGGTAGAGCGCCATCTGGCGAATAAAATTGTAACTAAAATCAATTTCGAATTTTTCATTATTTGCCATAAAAAATCCCATTGCATCCTGAACACAATGGTGTTTACCGCATTGCTCTAGCGCAAATATTCGCGGAGTTATTAATTTTTAAAATAGTGCGGGACTTTTGGATCACCCTGTATTATATAATATAAAATGCAATTATTTTATTTTTTAAAAACATATATTTTTATTTTCATTATTGACTGTTTTACATTTTTAACCATAGATTTAGAAAAAATACTTTATAAATATTATTGTAAATATGTATATATAGTTAACCTAACTATTATTTAATTCACAAATATAGAATTAATTTTATAAATTTTATAATACTGTGTAATATACACCTATCCCCCGATTTACACGGTACTTTTTTTTACACGTTTTCGCTTTTACACGGTTTTCCAAATAATTTTTTTTTGTTTTTATCGCACTATACTAAATGCTACTGTGATTGAACACATGCGCTGTGTACACATCTCACGAGGAATCCCGAGCTTATGTGCTGACTACATATTTTAACCTGTCAATGCATTTTATTTTTATTTCTGTGTACACCTATCCCCCGATTTACACGTTTTTCTCAGGAACGTATCTAACGTGTGAATCGGGGGATAGGTGTATTTTATGTGAAATTTACTTCAAGTAAATCAAAATAAATACTACTTGATAAGTAAATAATTCATTTCCTTATTTTTTCACGACTGCATCTTTAATTCTCTATCTTTTTCAACAACAAACCAAAATATACATAACATATATATTGCCAAGTGAGAAATTAGGAAAGACAAACTTCACAGCAAATTATTTAAGGCAAGAACAAACTATCAATCATAAAATACAATATATGCAATGAGGGAAGTTTTCCAGAGTATCTCAAAATATAAATATCAGAAATAATACTCTGTTAATAAAATAATATTCTACAATATATAAAAAATATGCTTATAATATTTGACCTTAATTCACTGTAATAATTATAAAAATAGATTTTAGTTGATATTTATTCCGATAGATGGCGCAATTTGTCAGAAAAATATTATTTTTTAACGATTAAGAGATGTATTTTATTAATTTATCCACCTGATCTCACTATGTTTCCCATAAAGAGAATGTATTGTTTAGATAGCTGGTGGTAAGATATTCTAAAGTGGAAATTTCTGCTCTAGGTTTGCGTCTGATAAAATCCATATCGTTGGAATGCTTTGATTTTATTTCCTGCTTAAGGGAACATTGGTTTGATTTTAAAAACATGTTTTCCAATCCCAAACGAGTCTATTTTTTTTTATTCGAAAGTTTTCAAGCTACGAAATATGATAAAAATATATTTCGTTCGTTTTCTAACCACGGTAAAAAATGACTCGAGGAATAGTTCCTTTCATATATATTGAAGGTATTTCTGGAATTTATTTAAAACACATATATATATATATATATATATATATATATATATGGAATATTTGCCGGGAAGAAATTGATCCATAGAAGCATAGGGCGCCTCTCCCGTCAAAATAAACGTCAAAACCTGACGCCATCTATTGACCGTCACCGCAAACTACCGGCATCAGGTCGGTGACAAAGCCACAACACCAGCTTTGGTAAACTGAGAAGCGTCCACCTAGAGTCCATTGTTTCAGGCTAATGTAATGGCCCTCGTCAGTGTAGGGCGGACTTTATTCCATGAGATCCACACGAGATCTAATGGAATCTTGACAATGGTTTTAGACGTCTATTTTGACGGGAGAGGCGACCCATGTCTCTTTATATATAAATATGTTATATAAAAATTTTATTTTAATTCAAAATGAGAATTTCTAGAATGAAATACTCTGTTTAGTTGACCAACAGACGTCGCGGCTCTCACTATATAAACCTATTGTTGTTGTTTCCCGTTGGCCGGCTCAAACCTTTTGTAATTATGTAAATAATCTTTTGTTTTCCTTTATTCTACTCGCCTTAAATCAGGTAGTACATTATCAAATTATGTATTTATGTTCTTCAAGCTTAATTAAAGTTATTTCTGATATCAACTTTTTTATTATTACCAGAGAGTAATATTCAAAAAAACATTCATTCAAAAAGCAAATGATCAATAATTCTATAAATAATATTCGAAAAACAGAATAAAATATTTTTAATATAATATATATATATTATATTAGGGTATTATGCAAAAGGTGAAAATGACAAATAAGAGAGTTATATTTAAAAAAAAAATCAAGAAATAGCAAGAAAGATGTGGCATGTGATTGTCCTTGATCATAGTAGATAGGGCAAAGACAATGATAAATTAAGATGAAAAAGGAATAGTTAATATGCAAGGTATTCATATATAAAATAAAAAGAAGTTACATTTGTAATTGACAGGTGGCAACACTAGTTTAAATATAAGCAAAAAAAAAGCTTTTTTTTTTTTTTTTTTAACAAAGAATAAGCAAGTATATAAAAAAAATTATGCAAACAAGGAATGCTTATTTAACATCAAGAAAATTAAGTGAATGTAATAATCATACCCAAAAAGAAAAAGAAGGTGATGTAAGAATAAAAATTTACATAAATGTGTTAAAAGACAATAAGCAACTGTTTATCTTTCTCAATTGTAGCAGGTTTAATAAATTAGAACTATGGTAATAAGGGTTATCCTGATCCAAAATAGAAACACAATCGTTTATATAGGGTTCACCACTATCAAAAGTTATTAAATCTGCATTTTTGTTAATTTGATTGTTTGTCGAACTGCTTTGCATATGGTGTGTTATTTTAAAGTTGTCTGAAGGATGAAAATGTTTCAATTTGTTTGCATGTATGATTTCTGTTTGTTTCTTTTGAGGTTGGTTTGGTCTGTTAATTTCATAGGTGACTGGGGATAATTGTTTTAGTATTGTATATGGCCCATTATATTTACTAGTTAATTTTCCTATATTGGGGTAGAAAAATGTTTGAACTAATACCTGATCGCCTATTTTAAAATCTGGAATGGGGTGTGTCTTATCGTAAATTATTTTACTGTTTTCATGGGATTTTTGGGTTCTTTGAATTGCTAGCTTTCTGGATTCTTCTATGGGTGGATAAGTTTGCAAATTTAAATCGGTTGTTGTGTCATAGGGAGGGATACCTAACAGAAGATACATAGGGGTAAATCCGGTAATAGTATGGGGGGTTGAATTATATTCTCTTACTACATCTGGAAGGTGCTTGGTCCATGGTATATTTGAATGTGTATTATATTTGCATCTAAGTCTATTAAATATTGTAGAATTCAACCTTTCAACTTTTGCATTTGTTTGTGGATTATGAGAGCTTGTTAATAAATGTTTAACGTTATGCTGCTTAAGAAAATTTTTAAATCTACTACTTAAAAAGGCTGGTGCTCTATCACTAATTATTAACTTTGGGGAATGGGTTTGGAATATTGTTTTCAAGCATGTGATATATGAATCTACTGTGGTGGATTTACTAGGGAATGCCCATAAATAACGAGATAGGTGGTCATCTATTAAATGAATGCTATGTTTGGATGATCCGTACTTATGTAATCCCCCTAAGGTATCTATGGAAAAAATATGATATGGTTCTGTGGCCGTGGGTAATGATTGTAAGGGTCCATATATTGGTCTATTATCTCTCGATTTATTTATCTGACAGGTTTCACAATGCCTAATGTAATTAACTATATCTTGTGTCATATTTGGCCAATAATATTGTGGAAAAATAGTTTTTGTCATTTGTGTGGAGCCTATATGTCCAAATTGTGTATGTACTTTTTCTAACAAGTTTTCCCTAAGTTTAAGTGGCACATAAATTCTGTTAAATCCCCTTTTTGTTTTTACAAATAAACCATTTTGTGTTTTATACTTATTGTGCGAAGAGTCCTCTTGCTGTTGATACTGCTTAATATCTGTTAAATTTAAAAATGAGTAATTGGTCTTCTAGATAACATATCAGCTTCAACATTTTGTGAACCCTTTATGTGTTGAATGTCAAAATCATATTGTGTTAACAGTAATGACCATCTAAAAATTCTACCTGAAGGGTTTTTAAAAGTTTTAAGCCATTTTAACGGCATATGATCTGTATGTAAAGTGAAGTGTATATTATGAATATATGGGTGAAACCTTTGGATTGCTGCGATTATAGCCAATGTCTCTAATTCGGTTGCTGCATAATTCCGCTCATATTTGTGTAACTTTCTAGAGAAATAGGCTACTGGGTGTAAAATTCCTTGTTTATCGGGTTGTTTAAGTATTGCTCCTACGCCTAACATAGATGAATCTGTAAATATATGCACGGGTGTTTGCGGATCATATAGCTGTAAAATGGGTTTTGTCATCAATGCATTTTTAAAGTCTGAAATGATTGTTCCTGTTCTTGATTCCATTGCCATGGCGAATTTTTCTGTAAAAGGGTGTTAAGTGGTGCTCTAATTTGTGCATAGCGTGGTATGAACTTATGATAGACATTTATAGACCCTAAAAAAGATTGTAATGTTTTCATATTATATGGTCTGTACAATTTTTTAATGGCCTCAATATTTGCATTACTTGGCGTATACGTGCCATTTTTAATTGTATATCCTAAAAAATGTATTTCATTTTGAAAAAACTGACATTTATTAAAATTTAATTTGATATTTTCTTGTTTTAGCGCATTTAAAATATGATCTAAGTGCTGTAAATGTTCCTGGAAATCTTTAGAAAATACTATAATGTCGTCAAAATAATTTAAAGCATATTGTATATTAAATTTTTGTAAAATATTTGGTATAATCCTATTAAAAATACTTGGTCCATTTTTAGGCCATATGGCATCCTATTCCATTCATAACACCCTTGTTGGCAAACAAACGCTGTTTTGTCTTTGTGCGTTTCCGCTATGGGAATGTGCCAATATGCATGCTTTATATCAAGAGAGGTGAACATTTTAGCATTCCCCAATCTATCTAAAATTTCTTCTATTAGTGGTATAGGAGAATTTTCAGTTTTAGTGATTAGGTTTAGCTTTCGAAAATCTATACAAAGTCTAGTAGGACATCCTGTGATATCAGATTTCTTTTGTACTAATAATATGGGTGATGCATATGCGCTGCAAGATGGTCTTATAATATTATATTTTAATAATTCGTGAATTTGTCTATTAATTTCTGTATTGTTTGCATAAGATGTTCGGTAAGGTTTCTGTACGATTGGCGTATCAGTTGTTAATCTAAAAGTTATGGGTGTAGTATTTATTAATCCTACGTCTAAATCATATTGGGCAAAAATATTTTTGTATTTCCCTAAAACATCGATAAGTTTTTGTTTCTGAGACTCACTAAAATTTGCAGGTATAGTTAATTTATCTAAATCTAAATAATCTGTACTAGTTCTCAATGTAAACTGACTCGGAATATCGTTTATATTAAAATGTGTGAATGGGTTCATTTGGGACAATATGGATTGTTTTACATAGTACGGGTGAGGCAAACAAAAATTTACATATCTGGAGTTGGAATTTTGTGCACTAAAAGAAAACAAAAATTTATTATCCTGATAAACTATACCTGTTTTAAAATCTATTTGTAAATGACATTTTCTAAGTACGGGAAGTCCTAAAATTAAATAGTTTATATCAGAATCACAAATATAGAAATCATTCAAAACACTACTGTTACCTAATTTAATACCTACATTGATTTTCTGTGAAGGGATGGTTACACCCTTGACCTGTGAAATATATTCTTGTGTACAGCTATCAACTATATTATAATTCCTTAATGAGCTAAACATATGGTCTGGCATGATCGATACATTGGAGGCTGTGTCTAATAAGGCAGGGTACTGTATATTATTAACTATAACATAAGTAAGAATTAAATATCTGGGAGAATCGGGTGAAGAGGCACTAGCTACTGTCGGTTGGTAGTCATGGGGAGTGGGTGGAGGGAAGGAACTAGAAGCTGCGGCTTGGTAGGAGTGGGGAGTGGCTGAAGGGAAGGATCTGGAAGCTGTTGGGCGCTGGACACGGGGAGTGGGTGGAGGGAAGGATCTGGAGGCTGTTGGGTTGCGGTATGGGCACACCGAGTGGTAGTGCCATTGAAGCTCCAATCCCAGACGTTCGCAAATTCGGCAAGGCATTGGTGGCCTCTGCACTTGCGAGCTACCATAATATCCGGCAGGTCTAGGCGATGAGTGAAGCGCTGGGTTCAAAGTCTGGAGACGGCCCTTTTCCACCGGCGTTCCAGATCCTGTTAAGCTATTTTCCACTTTTATGGCCATGGTTAGCCACTCCGAGGGCTGCACTGCGTCTACTGTAGCCAGGTAGGGCTTGTATTTTGTTTTTACTCCCTCATTTAGTAGCTCCACGATGGAGGTGAGGTTCAACTCAACATTGTTTATCAGCTGCATTTTCCTGTGGAAGTATTGCGTGACTGTTTCCTGTTCCTCTTGGGTGATCCTCATCATTTCCACCAAGGGCGTCAATTTGACCTTCTGGAACCTGATTATTAGGCTTTCTTTTAATTTACCCCAGTCTTCGATGTTGCAGAGGCTCTCGAAATAATAGGTCAAGGCATCATCCTGTAGGTAGTCTGATAGGTGCAGCACCTTCCAACCGTGATCCAACCCGTAGGAGTCACTCTTTCTTTCAAAATTTGTAATCCACGTTTTAATATTTAGACTATTATTATATTTGACAAATGCTGGCATCGCTTGGTATGTAAATTCAGCATCTTTTTCTTTTTTCGTTTTTGCCATTTTGTCACAAGTTTCAGACAATCCTGTCGACTTATTCTTATATATTTTTAAAATAAATTGAAGTATTGGTATTCTAAAATAGAATTGTACGGAGTGGAGTTGTGCAGTCGCGGCCTTCTGTGGAAAAAAAAAAGATCAAATACTTTTACTAAGTGACAGGTTTATTTTTGAACCAAAGTCGTCACAGTTTTTGAGCAATCAATGTTAATAGTAATCTTGAGGCCTCTTGAATAGGTAGAGTACCTAAAAAAAAAAAGTAAAAAGAGAAAAGAACAAAACTTAAAAAAATGATAGTAATATTTACATACTGGCCAACTCACAAAAAAATCTAGCTAACTATGCAAAAAAAAACTATTTATATTTACGTCCGCGCCGTCTGGTGTTCTTGGCGTCACAGAGTTCATCTATGAAAATAAATAATTAAAATATTAATAAAAATATACAAATTGTGTAGAATATAATATTACCAAAAATTATTTACAACATATATATATATATATATATATTCGAAGCGTATATAATTCTTTTTGAATTGTAATAATTTTCTACTTCCCCCTTTACTGAAATTATAAAATATGGAAGTTGCTGGTTCATCAATGGTGAGCCCTCCCAACGGTAATTTCCAAGTGTCTAGCATCAGTATCTGTAAAAAAGAAAACAGAAAATGGAAATATTACAGCGGTATGGTAGATTGAACTGGCGAAACCGCTGGAAGGGTTCACCACTGATGAGCTAGGCCCTCCCATTATTTTATCATTGCAGTAAGGTCGATAGAAAATTTGTTTTAATTCATAAAGAATCATACGCGTCGAAAAAAAGTTTACATTTATTACATATATGTGTGTCACACACACTAAAATCGTATAATACTTATTTTTAGAAGAAAAACCTTCATATGGTAATTAAGTAGAAGATACATATGTACTGTTCAGCATTACATATTGTCAAGTAGCTCCATCCAGATGGGACACCTGTCAATCATCCCCTGGACCCCAGGGGGGACCACAGGTATGAGGGGTTTATCGGAAGCTGATCTGTAAATAAGGAAAACGGGACGGTGGCTGACGCCGCTCATTATGATTATCTTTAACTTGGGGTAAGTTGTACACTCTCTCTCTCCCTATAAATACCCCTTATAATAAATTAATTTATTCCCAAATTTGCCCTTGCTTTATTTATTTCCGCGACAATATCAATAAAATTTGTAACAAATAATTGAAAAAAAATAAAAAAATTAAATTAAATTAATAAATACTATGTTACATAAATAAAATTAATAAATACTATGTTCCAATATTTTACTTTTTAAAGAAAATTAAATATAGAAGAAGAAAAACACTTCGAGAATAATATATTATTTTTGTAAGAGGACGAATGTACAAGCTTTCGAGAAAGTTCCCCCTCTACGGATATAAAAAGAAGGCGTCTTTCCCGAAATCTTATATGATCTTTTATAATAAAACACACCTTTTTCACGATATAAACTTATTATATTACATCAATATGTTGGTTCAAATTATCACATATATATATATATATTGAAAATAGAGCAATCCATAAATAAATATTAAAAAAAAAGGCTTATATTGGATCAAAATATCATTTATTTTACCAATATTTCAGTTGGCTGAACGCCAACCTTTATCAAGATATTATAACATTTTAAAGTGTTGGCGTTCAGCCAACTGAAATATTGGTAAAATAAATGATATTTTGATCCAATATATGCCTTTTTAATAAAAAAAAAATATATATATATCTAAAGATATAAAGTCGCCGTAACGGCGACGGTCAATAGATGGCGTCTGGTTTTAGACGTCTATTTTGACGGGAGAGGAGACCCCTGTCTCTTTAGATCAATTTCCTCCCGGCAAAATTCTAGCTATATATATGTTATATTAAAATATTTTTCTATTTAAAATTATATTTCATAGATCCAAATACTCTGCTAAATCGACCGCCAGAGGTCACTCTTCCCCTATAAAAAACTCGTTATTGTTCTTTCCCGATGGCCGGCTCAAAACATTTGTACATTATGTAAATAAGCTTTTCATTTTTGTTATTCTTACGCCTTAAGCCAGGCAGTACTTTAATCAAATTATGTTTTTCATATATATCCCTTAGAGCAAATAAAGAAATCTCTGATCAAGACTTTATATTTACAAGATTATTATTTCAACCCCGACTGCACCACCATTAGCATAATCTCAACAATTCTAAAATACAACAGAAATCGCATTCATCTTCATTTTTTATATAACAATAGCCGACAGGATATTTACCTGTTTATTTTTTCAAAATGACAAAAGCAAATTTTTTTAAATTCAAATAGGCAAATCAAACATAGCCTACTTCCAAGCAAAATAACCTTCTCTAATCGAACATAGCAATCTCTAATCAAACATAAATCTTATCATAATTATTTTATATAACATATATATATAAATTAAGAAAAAGGCATCTCTTACCGTACAACTGAAAGTTTCTGATGGCTAGTGCCATCTATCGGAATAAATATTAACTATTTGTTGATTTTTTTATTATTCCAAAATTGGCCGAATACTCATTCTTGAATAATCAAGAAAACCCAACCAGGTATATATTCCGATAGATGGCGTCAGCCATCAGCAACTTTCATTTTCACGATAAGGAGATGCCTTTTTCATAATTTATGCACCTTATTCCAGAACAATTTCACATTTTTACTATTTTTTCATATTATATTATATGTTTTATAATCTAAAATGCAAATATTTTATTTTTTTAAAACATTATTTTATTTTCATCATTGACTGTTCTACATTTTTTGACCATAGATTTAGAAGATAACACTTTGAATATTGTTGTAAATATATAAAGTTAACCTACCTTTTTTTTTAAATCCCAAATAGAGAATTCATTTTATAAATTCTATATTACTGTGATAAATAATATTATGTATAATTTGCTTCTCTCAAGTAATTCAAAATAAAAATTACTTGATAAGTAAATAATTAATATCCTATTTTCCACGACTGTATCTCCAATTCTATCTTTTTCAATAACAAAACAAAATATTCATAACATTTATATGTTTTTTTTTTCAG
>CP092883.1:65047340-65083075 GCA_030710605.1 Cordylochernes scorpioides
GAGTCAAAAATCAAATAAATATAAATTGTCTAAATCAAATAGTTAATAATAGATATATGTATATAAATTTTAATAGATTTTGTAGAATGTTTTTTAGTAATAGATAGCCTGGGCTGTAATATAGTAATATGCTGTAAATAGCTCTAAATTTCTGTTCTTATGTGATGTTCACTAATATTCATTATAGGGTAATTAAATCGTTAACTAACTGACAAATATGTTAATAATTTCTATTATAATAACTAATTTCCTATTAATAATTACTGTAAATAAGCTCCCAAACTTGTGTATGCATGCAAATATTCAAGACGGATATCGCGTGCTTTGTAAATGATAATAGATAATAATAGATAACACTTTGAATATTGTTGTGAATATGTATATAAAGTTAACCTACCTTTTTTTAAATCCCAAATAGAGAATTCATTTTATAAATTCTATATTACTGTGACAAACAATATTATGTATTATTTGCTTCAAGTAATTCAAATTAAAAATTACTTGATAAGTAAATAATTAATTTCCTATTTTTCACGACTGTATCTCCAATTCTATCTTTTTCAATAACAAAACAAAATATTCATAACATATATATGTTTTTTTTTTATCTTTTTTTTTTTCAGAAGGCTCCACGAGGAGTTATTTTAGGAAATTCCAAGATTGTCTATAAGCCCGCCTGTACCGTGGATTCACTCCGCTATCAACGGTCCGCTTATCAGCACGCAAGCGGCAACTTTTTATTATCTTATTTTAGTCTGAAAATGTTTTTTCATTGTTCTTTTATTTTATTTATGTTTAAAATATAATATAAACAGTCGTTCACTACCTATTTTCTTATTGTAAACAGCATTTTAATCTTTTATAATACACGTTCATTACTGACTTATAATTTAATATTAAATGGCACATTTGTAAGTGCAAAATCGAACTGATTTCACATGTGTAGACATGTGGTGCGCTTACAGTAAAAAAAGCAGTCGCTAACTACCCATTCTACCGGGTAGTTGGCGATTCACGCTCCATTTATGCCCGGGTTACCTCGATTTTCTCTCTCTATTAAAAATTCTACCCTGCTTTTACTCTTTGTTTTATTCAATAAGTAATCAAAGGTTTGGTTTATCTACTTAACTTCCCGATTAAAAGATTTAATTTGAATATTTAATATTATCAACAAGCGCACAATCCTGAGTTAAGTTTCTTGCGAAATATATCTAGATTTCGTGTTAACAGGCCCTTCAACAGAAACACCAGTAGTATAACTCCCAGCTAACTATACAATCGTCTATACTATATGTCTCTATAGAAGCATAGGGCTCCTCTCCCGTCAGAATAAACGTCAAAAACTGACGCCATCTATTGACCGTCATCACAAACTTTCAGCCTCGGGTCGGTGACAAAGCCACAACACCAGCTTTGGCAAACTGAAAAGCGTCCACCTAGAGATCATGGTTTCGGGCTAATGGTCCTCATTAGCCTAGGGCGGACTTTATTCCATGAGATCCACACGGGATCTAATGGAATCTTGACAATCTACCAAAGAGGTGTTTTGCTGGCTAGGTGGCTGGGCCAAATCTTGACGGGAGAGGCGCCCTATGGATCAATTTCCTCCCGGCAAATTTTCCATCTATATACGTCCCTATATATGTACAGTTAGCTGAAAGTTATACTTCTAGGTTTTCCTGTTGAAGGAGGCATGTTATCCTTAAAGCTAGAAAATGTAAATGGTACAAGAAACTTAACTCAGGATTGATTGTTGTTCTATTAAAATTCAAGCGTTTGTAACATATAATTTTGTAAAATAAATAATCCCTTGTTTTGATTCCTTAATAGGTAGGATTTCTTATGAAATATTTCCCAAAATATACTTTATTTGTTTCAACTAAGCATTCATTATATAGATGTATAATTAGAAGTCGAAGATATAGATCAATCAAAATATTTCAGATTATAGAAGTTGTTGCACGAAAGAAGTAGGTTAGTAATAAAATCAATCACTGATGGAAGTTTTATATATCTTTACTGTAAATTTAGACGTATATCCATATTCTTGATTAAATAATGCAATAGGTTTCTGGAGAAATGTGTGTGGCTTTCTTTTCATCTTTTATTATTACATTTTCAAGTTTTCGTGAATTTCCACCCTTCTACAGGAGTACAAAATGAACAATAATGAAACGCCATTTTTCAGATATGAACTAAATTTATATATATTTACATTAAAAAAAAAAAAAGGCATCTCCTGTCCACGAGCACATGTGCTTTTTAGATGGCAGAGCGCCATCTAGTGGAGCAAAAATAAACTAAACGTTTATTTAGCTTGCTCCGTGATATTTGGCCAACCCAATTTCTTGATTTATTAAGAAAAGCCATCCACGAACGCGTTTCGCGCTGTTGGCGCTCGTCAGCGTGGAGAAGGCTGTAACCACTGCGACCAAAAATATTTTTGGTCCCAATGGCTTTCAGAGAAATCAGAAAATGGGTATTTAAGGCCAAATTTGCTTAAAGACGATTAACACATGAAAAAACAATAGAAAATATTCTATTGTTTTTCATATATTTACATATTAATTAGAAGACATATTTTGAATCTAAAATAAAATTATATATATATATGTAAAGTGTAGTCGCCACATATATATATATATATATATTTATATATATATATATATTTTATAGATAAAAAGATTAGATTTTCTGCTGTATTTTGATTGTTATTTATATAGAATTATTAGCTGTTACTTGATTTTGGTATGCAGTCGGTGTGAAAAAGATTATAATAAAATTAGAAATCAAAAATAGCTTTAATTGAGCTTATGGGATATATAAAAAAAAAACATAATTTTATAAAAGCACTGCTTGGCTTGAGGCGAGTAGAATAAAAAAAGGCGAAACTTATTTACATAATGTACAAAAGATTTGAGCCGGCCATCGAGAAACAACAACAATGAGGTTTTATAGGAAAGGCGTGACCTCTGGCGGTCGATTTAGCAGAGTATTTGAATCTATGAAATATAATTTTAAATAATATAATATTTTAATATAACATATAATTAGATTAAGAATGCTTCTCTTTGTCTGTGTGCGTGTTCTTGTTAAACATTTATTTATATTTAAAAAACAAACCTATCCTGACTGCTCATATTAGAATTATAGATATCAGAGCGCCATCCAGTGAAATAAAAACCAACTAAACGTTTATTTTAACTTGCAACCTGATATTTAGCCAACATATTTACTCGATAAATCAAGAAAAGCCAAACAGGAACGCGTTTCGAGTTGTTAGTATTCGTCACCGTGGTACAGGGTATACCTCTACGACGCAAATACAATCTGAGAGATAGGAAACATATATTTATATAAACCTTTATTTTCAAATTATACTTGAATCCTTTTTATAAACAATTAATACTTATTTTACACAAATAAATTTACTGGCAATGCGTTTCTTTTAAATATCATCAAATAATTATCTCTACCGACCTTACTGCAATGATATGAGTTATTGAATGAGAGGGTTTGGCTCATCAGTAGTGAACCCTCTCAGCGGTTTCGCCAAATTAATGTCTAGACCGCTGAGAGGGTTCACTACTGATGAGCCAAGCCCTCTCATTCAATAACTCATATCATTGCAGTAAGGTCTGTAGAGATAATTATTTGATGATATTTAAAAGAAACGCATTGCCAGTAAATTTATTTGTGTAAAATATTAGCGATAGATGGCTATAAAATTTAATTTACTAATTAATACTTATATATATTATATAATATTATATAATTCTATTATAATATTATTGATAACTTAGGTTCCAGGAGCACACCTATGTAGTGAGAACGCTGCATATTTTACCTTTGTTTACTTTAAAAAAGAAATTCCACAGAATTTAAACATTTTAAAATACTTTGACAGTAAAGTAGTTTGATGGAAGAGCTAGGAACCTCAATATCTCACTTTCAATCTTCCTAACTCTCCTCGATAGAATCCTGATAAAAGAATTTACTAAAAAATTCTTAAAAACATCGCAAATAATATTTAAAATAGTTCAACGAACTCAATATATATATTTTTTGCTTTTTAAAATTATTTTTTAAATCCAATATTTCCGTAGAGAAAACCTTCCGTCTTAGGGATTTCCCTGTGTCTACAACAATCTTTGATATACAAGGCGTTTTGATTTCATTGACACATAATTTTTTGCCTTAATTTTCATAATATAGAATAAAATGAAAAAAAAAAACAATAAAAAAAATATATATATTAGGTGTTGATAATAAAAATAAAGTAGGCATATCCTGACTAGGAGCACATTCAGAAGGCAAAGCGCCATTTGGTGGAACATAAATCAATTATTCATTGATTTAACCTGTCCCCTGATATTTGGCCAACCCAATTTCTTGAATTATCAAGAAAAGCCATCCACGAACGCGTTTCGCGCTGTTGGCGCTCGTCAGCGTGGTGTAGGCTGTACCACTGCGACCAAAAATGATTTATCAAGAAATTAGGTTGGCCAAATATCAGGGAACGGACTAAATCAATGTTTATTTGATTTCTGTTCTACCAGATGGCGCTCTGCCCTCTGAAAAGCACATGTGCTCCTGATCAGGATATGCCTACTTTGTTTTTAATATAATACAATGTGTGGACTACGTGATATAGATATCCAGAAGATGACCAAAGAGGGATGGCCTTCTGGAAAGGTTTTAAACCAGCATGAATGAAGATGACTGTAGGTAAAATAATCAACATACTAGAAAACGATCGACGGGAAAAGAACCGAAATGTTTGAAGGTGAAGATAAGGGGAAGAACCAGCATGTTAGAAAATGATAGACTCAAAAAGAACCAGTATGTTATAAGATGATCAACGAGAGAATAACCAGAATTTTCGGACATTTTGTCCGACATTCCGACAGATTAACAGCATAAGTGGAAGAAATTATGGAAGGAAGAGCAGTAAGATGAAGATCAAGAATGGAATTCATGAACAATTTTGGAAGAAAACACTGAGATATATCATCAAAAGAGATAGGTCGACAAAGAAATATCTTATGCAAAATAGTATTTCTTAACCAAATAATCCAATAGTTCAAAGGAAATCGATATATATACTGTATATATATATATATGATAATTTAAACCAATAACCCTATATTATGTAATTTATAACAAGATTGTCATGTTGTATATAGAACTAATTATAAACTATAACTAATTATACGCATAATTGACGTGTGTCCTTGTATCTCCAGATGTAATGTACTGAGGATGAATAAATAAAAACTATATAATAGATTAAAAGCTGAGTTAAGAGCCAGAGAGAGAATCACAAGTAACTTCTAAAGATAGATGGAAACCAACAGACAGGCGCCAGTGTCGACACGTGCAGAAAGGCAATACTTCCTGGTCCCCTTCCTGGTCCAAAAGAGTTGTATAAATAGGACCCCACGTAGCAACAGCCAGTTTAGTTCCAGTCAGTTCCAGTCAGTTCCCCATCCGTGTGTCGCCGGTTGTCACCAACTCATCGACCATGTAAAACAGTAAGAAACCTTCTCGATCTCCATCTTTGCTCTTGGCTCAACTTTTTATCTATTCAAGGAACTTTCTACAACTGTGTCGCTTCGTTTTGTGTGTGTGGACATTCCCCAGTTTTCCACTCTGCCTCGACCACGACTGCCTGTACCCTGTGAGAACTGTTAAAGATCCTACAAGGTGCAGAGAGGTACTGGAAAATTCTCCACGCCCTGACTGTCCCTCGCGGTTACTACAGGTTTGACCCTCGGTTGCCACAACTTACAGAGAATCGACAGGATCTCAACGCATTATTACAGAGAGTCGACAGGATCTCAACACAATATTACAGCTAGTCGACAGGATCTCAACGCAATATTACAGTTAGTCGACAGGATCTCAACGCAATATTACAGTTAGTCGACAGGATTACCACAACGAAGGAGACCACAACGAAGAAGGTAAAGACTGTCCAGATAGAAAAGAGCCAAGAAGCAAGATGGAGGAGCAAACCAACCCGTCCAACGATACAGCCGAACAAACTATCCCCAAACAAGAAACGACATTGGAAGAGGAGGAAACGTCGCCGCCCCAAGATACCTCCGCAGACCCACTGACACAGATCGCCGATGCCCTGAGTAAGTTACTGGTAGCCCGATCTCCTAGGGAGATAGACGTAAGTCCATACGATGGTACTTTTGAAGCCCAAAGCTTTTTCGACAACTTCGATGCCCAAGCAGACCGAACTGAACTGACCTACACAGATCGCCTACGCAAATTACCCTGCTACCTACAAGGTAAGCCCCTCCAATATTTCCGAAGCCTACGGTTAGATAGGTTATATTATATTGAAGCCCGCCAGAGATTGATAGACTTATTCCCAGCAACGACAGAAGCGTCGTTTGCACGCTTTTTGGCAATCAAAATGACACCCCAAATGTCCCTAGAAAACTACTACCAAAACAAAACTGTTATGGGTATGAAACTCGACCTACCCGCCGACATTTTAATTGAATCTCTGACCGACGGACTACCCGTCGCAGACCAGCGATTAGTCGCAACTGTGCAGCCAAACACCATTAAGGAATGGTTCGACCTAGTGTCAAGAATAACTCAGTGTGCCACCAGTGCAGTGAACCAGCGCCAAGTAGACAAGGCTCCGCACCCCACCTACCACAACCCACCACCGCGGTACAACAGCCAGCGGCCATCACGTGTAACATACCCAGTTACACCTCCCCCCTCGCCTTGCAAGTATTGCAATGCCATGCACTGGCACTCCCAGTGTGAACAACGGTTCCCACGGGACCAAACACGCCCAGTCTACAGCGCCCGACCACACACAACCACTGTACCAAAACGTGGTACCCACACCCAGCCCAAGGTCCAACCTCCGAGCCATGTTCCCCAAGTCCAAGCTGCAAGCCCAGACGACTCTGCAAGCCCCGCGAGCAGCTCAACGGTAGGAAAACCTGAAACTTATTTTCGTTGAACGATTAATAATATGGACTGAATTGTCACCAAATGTAAACTTGCCCTTTTTAATAGACACGGGAGCATCTATAAACCTACTTAACTTAGATATTTTAAGAACCATAGAAAATAGATTACCATATAAAATTATTATCCATCAGTACAGTTTAACTATAAATGCAATAGCCCACAATGTAAATACCCTTGGATATATTTTTTTAAAACTTAAAATCGGTAACCTCACCCAAAAACTAAAATTTTTTATAGTAGAAGCTTCACTACCTTTTGGTATTTTATCTATTAATACCCTTAAAATATTTAAATTAATTATAGATTTTAATAATCTCCAAATTTATCAAAATAATGATGCTCTCCCAACGAATGTCTATAAGTTCACCAAGTGCAAACAGGATTTATGTCCCACTCAACCGAGGGAAACTGATATGTTTACCACTTTCCCCGCGCACCAGTCCTGTTTACACGTGGCGGACCCTACCCCCAATTATATGTTCCCCCACTATTGTATCACCCACTATTTCTCCTACCCATGATATTGAGATTTCTATACCTTCTAATGCGGCACCTCAGTTAGAACATTGTCCACACGAACTCCACCGAATTCTATATGAATTCTCGCAAGTGTTCTCTACTAATAAATACAATGTGCCCAAATTGAACATACCACCGGTAAAAATCAATACCACCACAGATAAAATAATAGCATTACGCCCATATAGAGTGCCACTACACGACCAACAAGAAATACAAACCCAAATAGAACAAATGCTCCAATATGGAATCATTGCCCCGTCAGTTTTACCTTATGCCAGTCCCATAACGCTTGTTACCAAACGTGACCAAACGAAACGTTTCTGTATTGATTACAGAAAACTTAATGAAATCATCGCTCCAGACGTACATCCTTTACCTTTAATAGAAACCATTCTTGACAAATTGTCAAAAGCCAAATATTACTCTTCTGTAGATATAGCATCCGCATATTGGCAAGTGGAAATAGAACCTAACTCACGTAATCTACTAGCTTTCGTGACGTTAGATAGTCAGTACGAATTTTGTAGACTTCCTTACGGATTTAAAAATTCACCACAGATATACCATCGTGCCATAAACCAGGTCATGCAAAAATATAAACTATATTTTGTTACCCATTACTTCGACGATTTCATTATTTTTTCTGACACCCTAGAGGATCATCTACAACACCTACAACAATTTCTAACAGTGTGTCAACACGAAAACATCAAACTTAATTATAATAAATGTTCATTTTTTAAAACAAAAATAGATTTCTTAGGATACACTGTTACCGCAGGTACTTATGCACCGCAGACGCGCAACCTTGATACTATAAATGCCATAAAACCACCTAACAATCAAAAAACACTACAATCATTTTTAGGAGCAGTAAACGTTTATAATAAGTTTATAGCAGATTATGCCCGCTTACGAGCACCTTTAAATAAACTACTTAAAAAGGATGTAAAATGGAATTGGAACACAGACTGTCAACAAGCTTTCACCACTCTCAAAGAGAGTTTAACCAGTAAACCAGTACTACACTTGTATCAAGTCGGTTTACCATGCCGCCTTTATTGCGACGCATCCACCCAAGGGATTGCCGGCATACTCAAACAGGTACACCCAGACGGACAAATACATCCTGTGCAATATTTTAGCCGCGCCCTTAGGGCACATGAGAGAAACTACACCGTTTCCGAACTTGAGTGCCTCGCCATCGTCGAAAGTGTAGACAAATTCCGAATATACCTCACCGGTATAAAATTCACCATATACACAGACCATCAAGCTTTACAATGGCTTAAAACTATAAAAAATCCGTCAGGCCGACTATTTAGATGGAGCCTGAGACTATCTACCTATAATTACGAAATACACTACATCAAAGGCAGTCAACAGTATGAGGCAGATTTACTCTCAAGAAACCCCTTTGTAGGATTTATCAGTACTGATATTATAAAACAGCATCAACCAACAGCATCCCCCTTCAACATTGATACAAACGGCTTACATACCATTACCCGAAAAGGTGTAACTAAAATAATAATTCCCGAAACCCTGCAACATACTCTCATGAACAAAGTTCACCAAGAATATAACCACCCAGGCATCTCTCAGATGACCCGCATAATTACTACCCAGTACTACTGGAAAGGTATCTCTAAATCTATAGAAAAATTTGTCAGGTCGTGTCACACCTGCCAAATCATTAAAAGGCCCAAAGGTAAACCCTATGGTGCCCTCGGACAAATTCCACCACCTCAACAACCATTCGACTTAATCTCTATAGATACCATAGCTGGATTTTCGAAATATGGACACTCCAAGACCTATCTACACGTAATAGTGGATCATTTAACGCGATATGCTTGGACCTTTCCATCGAAGTCCACCAGTACCCTAACGTACATTCAAACCCTCAAGACTGTACTACAGCAAGGATCTCCAAAACGTCTGTTATCTGACAGAGCGCCCGCTTTTACCTCAGAAAAATTCCGTAAATTTCTAATAATGCATGGTATACAACCTCTACTAACTACCAGCAATAATCCACAAGCAAACGGTTTAATAGAACGCTTAAATGCGACCATTACAGGCAAGCTCAGACTAGCTTATCTAGAAAATCCGAAAGCTTCCTGGACTCAACTAGTTAAACGCGTCACTCAGACGTTCCATAACACACCCCATTCTGTCACAAGTTTTCCACCTACCTACTTAATGTTCAATGTTATCCCCCCAGATCTAAGAACTCATCTTAACCCATATCCCGAGATAAATATAGCTCGAGAGATAGCAAGCTCTCGTACTCAAAATAAACATAAAAAAGATAAAGAAACATTTGATAAGCAGCACAGAACACCACATTTCGAAGAGAATGATCTTGTTTTGGTAAAAAATTACAGACATCCCGACACAGGTAAATTAGCACCATATTTTACTGGACCCCACAAAATAATTGAAATAATCTCACCCAATGTCGTTCGAATAGATCGCCCAAATCAGCCCCTGAATAGAGATAGTGACACCATACATGTCAATAAATTAAAATATTACACAGAGGATGTGTTGTACATAACACCTCCACAGCCCCGATTCGTTCAACACCCACAGCGATTGCCTCAAGATGTACATTTCATTGAATTCAATCATTTGACTCCAAATATCTTCGAGACACAATTATTCCGAATTATACCACCTACAAGCTCACAACCTTTTTGACATTTAAATCCCAGTATTTTCAATTAGGCTAGAAACAAACTGCCAGAGTGGAGGCAGAGGAATTTTCTTCCAGCCAGCAGGATGATTCACCGCACCGCCAGCAACAATAAACAACCCAGCTATGCCGGTCGGCATCAAAGGGCAACCGCCATGTTAAAATGACACCTCCAGTTGCAGTTCGCCTGTACCTGACACGTGATCCAACTCGCAGGACGGATAGATTGCAGCACCTAAAACTAATTGACTTACCAATAATTACCCAATTCACTTATTAATTTGAATTTTAATATTGAAAAAAATATCATTAAACTTTATATCTTTAATTATCATCGTGTGTTTTACAACTTTTACATTGTTTGCACGCCCAATGTGGAATTTTTTTGACGCAAAAGAACAACCATTCAATTATATGACTTTTGGGTACGCTTTTAATAAGAACAAACACAACATTACCGGCTCATTCGTTAGGAATAAAAAAGGATTTAACCTCTCATTTCTCCATATGTAACGCAATGTTACATGGAAAAAAGATCTGTTAAATTAATAGTTTAAATGATTTTTCCCAAGCGTAACAAGCCGGCGTTTGGGTAGGCTCACCTAAAAATTTTGCAGACCAACAGCATAAAACGCTCTGCAATCTTTTTAGCGCCTAAGACATGCACTACACACTTCATGTACCCAAAAGTCCCCATCTTCCAATACACTGACATCATTTTTAGGGATCAAGATCGCTCCCCGTCTGGTCTCACATAATATAATCGGGAAGATCTGGCATAGACCAACTTCTCAGACCGGACCAAAGCGACATAGGATCACATTGCCTCCCCGTAGGCCGAACTAAAGACATTAATAATATTGCACCTACACATAGACATTGTGTGTAAGTATGTTCTTTTTTTTTCAGGAACGAACATTTTTTGTTTTCTTTTAACTTTTCTTCAAAAGAGACATTTTTTGCTCCATTTGTTACTACTTAACATTTATCAAATCATTAATAACCTTTAATTATATTATATTTTTTTGTATAAAATCTTGAATAATTATTTTTATTTTTTTTACTTTTCAATTATAATAAAATTTTTATTCCAACATTATTTTAACAACTTTATTGTAACAATTTTATTCTTCATGATATTATTTTAGTATGGCAAAACATTTAATTCTTTCAATAATCATTTTTAATTCATTATTATATCTTTTATATATTACTAATTCTAATTATTATATCTTTCATATTTTGCTAATTCATTATTATGTCTTTTGTATATTACATGTTTGATTTTATCCCCTTATACTGTTGTTATCCGCAATCATATTTCTATCTTTTTATTCACTATATTTTTGTTTAAATAACTTTATTATATGACAATGTTTATTCATCAGCAACCACCGGGCATACAACAATCGTTTTTCAATAATCCTACTTACTAATCACTTCCCTATACTTTTTTCACTACCTATTTCAGCCATTGCTAGAAACGAGAGCACTGCTTGACAATTTTTCTTTTGATTTCGTAATTCAACAAACTCTTTGTAAACACCGTTCCCCAGAAGTACAAGTCTCGACTTTTTGGTCTGAACACGTTTCAAAAGTTTATTTCAATCATCCGCAGAGCACATCACCAACGCATGCACAAAGCGTTCACTTTTTCAACTTTCAATTTGTTTCAGCTCTAGCGGACCACAATCAACCTTTGATTTCAAGTCAAGTCAGACCACCTACTGTCGCTACAACAATTCTACTTATCGCATGGCTCTACCACCCCTTGCAATCATATTAATTATTTTCTTCAACAACTTTTCAACCCAATAACCCTACAATTGTGACAAAGCACTGTAACCTTATACAGGATCGCAGGTGAAACATTGCCTAGGAAGACGCACAAGTCTATATCCTCGCTTTGCACCTGGATCTCAGTATTTGATTGTCTGTGCAACACTTACAATTGCATATTCTTCAACCCCTAACCCTTTCCAACGCCCGACAACAATCTCTTAGAACATCATCATTAATTTTTAGCAAACAAAGGTTTTATCTACAGTTCTCTTTTATAATGAATATCATAACTTTTAAATTAAACATAAGTTTTATTTTAATAATTTTCAGATATATCCAAATAAACATCTTGTTATAGCCCTTTTTCCCTCACAGTTTTAATTAATTAAAAGAAATTTTAATTACTTACCTGTGTTAGAGAGGCTTTACCCGCTTAAACCCGGATAAACCCTTTCACTCACGGGGCCCATCTATGATAATTTAAACCAATAACCCTATATTATGTAATTTATAACAAAATTGTCATGTTGTATATAGAACTAATTATAAACTATAACTAATTATACGCATAATTGACGTGTGTCCT
Source organism: Cordylochernes scorpioides (assembly GCA_030710605.1). Lineage (NCBI taxonomy): Eukaryota > Metazoa > Arthropoda > Arachnida > Pseudoscorpiones > Chernetidae > Cordylochernes > Cordylochernes scorpioides. Next base: position 65,059,940 of record CP092883.1, read on the forward strand.
TGTATCTCCAGATGTAATGTACTGAGGATGAATAAATAAAAACTATATAATAGATTAAAAGCTGAGTTAAGAGCTAGAGAGAGAATCACAAGTAACTTCTAAAGATAGATGGAAACCAACAGACAGGCGCCAGTGTCGACACGTGCAGAAGGCAATACTTCCTGGTCCCCTTCTGGTCCAAAAGAGTTGTATAAATAGGACCCCACGTAGCAACAGCCAGTTAGTTCCAGTCAGTTCCAGTCAGTTCCCCATCCGTGTGTCGCCGGTTGTCACCAACTCATCGACCATGTAAAACAGTAAGAAACCTTCTCGATCTCCATCTTTGCTCTTGGCTCAACTTTTTATCTATTCAAGGAACTTTCTACAACTGTGTCGCTTCGTTTTGTGTGTGTGGACATTCCCCAGTTTTCCACTCTGCCTCGACCACGACTGCCTGTACCCTGTGAGAACTGTTAAAGATCCTACAAGGTGCAGAGAGGTACTGGAAAACTCTCCACGCCCTGACTGTCCCTCGCGGTTACTACAGGTTTGACCCTCGGTTGCCACAACTTACAGAGAATCGACAGGATCTCAACGCATTATTACAGAGAGTCGACAGGATCTCAACACAATATTACAGCTAGTCGACAGGATCTCAACGCAATATTACAGTTAGTCGACAGGATCTCAACGCAATATTACATATATATATATATGGAATAATTAATTATATGACGATAGCGCGTCATCTATGCTTATTGTTTGGGGAAAATGCTTGCTTGATACAAATATTTATATGTAATTCTACTGTCCTAAAAGCTTATGTTCATAGTTTGCTTAAATACCATTTCTAAGATTACACTCTTTATTGCAGATTATAAAAGAAAAATCGTTCAATACAGTATCAAAGCTCTAAAAAGCGTCTGGTAGATTAAATTGACGAAACCGCTGGAAGGGTTCACCACTGATTAACCAAGCCCTCTCATTATATTCTTTTATCGCAGTAAAGGTAGTTAGTTGTGTGGGTAGATGGAAGGATGGTCTAAACCGTTGGTTTTCGACCGATACGACCCGGGTTCGATTCCCGCATTGGGCACTTTTTTTCTGATTTAAAAAATTGCTCCAATGGCCCCCGATTCTTGCAAAAGACTAATCCCACCAGCGAGTGCAAGTAACCAAACGGAAGCTCTGGCATATTTGTAAGTGCAAAGTCGAACTGCTTTGTACATGTGTAGACATGTGGTGTAGACATGTGTATAAGCAAAGAAAATCGCATTGAGGACAGTACAAGTTTGTTTTATATTTTAAAAAGAAACATTGGTGCTTTATAATACTTCCCCATTTCTTGTTCATATGAAATATATTGTAGCGAATTATTTATTATTTTACACAAGCATTTATTATTTTACACTAGTATTAATATAGTATTATTATTTTTATGTGTGTGTGTGTGTTTATATTTTACTGCTGTGTAAACTTCCCTCATTCCTTATCTTTTGTTTATCCTTCATAGTTTGTTCTTGCCTTAAATAAATTTCTGTCTCATCCTGAAGTTTGTCTTCCCTAATTTTCCACGTGGCAATAAAAAATCGTTTATCGCTACTTTATCAAATACCATTTATCTTATTCTATAATTGGAACCAAATATATATTTCAGGTAAACCAGTATTTTATATCTTCCAAATGAAAGATTGCTGCTTCAAGAGAATTCCAGACGTAATGAAACAATAGAAAGGATAAAACCATTGCCGCTAATTAAAAGGAATAATCAATGCACAATAAAATTAGATTTAATTAGCAATATGGTAGATTATCTAATTAAGTATGAAACTAGACAGACAACCAATAATCAATTAGCTTTCTCAGTATTTTTCCATTAATTAGTATTTTTGTTTTGTGTAAGCATTTATAGAAATAGATAAAAGCTCGGAGTCAGGACAATAGATATTAAAAAATATATCCTATTTTTTTCTAATGATATTGATAATTCATCATTTTTTATCAAAGGGTTTTGAATATATATATAAATATTAAAAATAAAGAAGGCATCTCCTGACCACGAGCACATGTGCTTTTTAGATGGCAGAGCGCCATCTAGTGGAGCAAAAATAAACAAAACCTATATTTAGCTTGCTCCGTAATATTTGGCCAACACAATTTCTTGACAAATCAAGAAAAGCCATCCACGAACGCGTTTCGCGCTGTTTGCGCTCGTCAGCGTGGAGTAGGCTGTAACCACTGCGACCAAAAAGATTTTTGGTCCCAGAGGCTTCTTGATAAATCAAGAAATGGGTATTTAAGGCCAAATTTGCGTAAAGACGCTTTACACATGAAAAAAACAATAGCATTTTTTTTTTCTATTGTTTTTTTCATATATATATGTCGTAAACCCGGGTAAGCCAACAAGTGAGTTGGAAGCAGTCGGGGTTGAGTTGCAAGGCGTTCAGAGTGGGAAGTCCGCACGGGACAGTAAGGACAAAGTTTGGGATCAAAAGACGCTCTCCCCAGTACGTCTCAAGTGGCCCCAGAACCAGGGGAAAGTTGAGGATTAACTGGGGAAAGCTCGGCGTCCTGCATGAAGGACGAGGGCCGCCGTGAGATGACAACCCAGCTCGACTGAGCGGGCCTCTCCTAAAATATCCACTGTAACCTAACTAACTGTCAACATCCGGACCAACACCCTTTTTGTCCCTCTCTGGATCCCCCGGGTGTCCCGTGGCAAGCTGGTGTCACTTTGAGACTACTAGAAAAGACGTCATACTTTATTACTTACATATCACCTTGTTTAAATTACTATATATAAGTTATATATATAATTGTATTTTATTTCAGGATTATAATTCATAGATTAAAATACTCTGTAAAACCGACCGTCAGATGTCGCGACTTTCCTTTATATAACCCATCGTTTTTATTTCCCGATGGCCGACTCAAACCTTTTGTAAATTATGTAAATAATCTTTTGTTTTCCTTATTATACTTGCCTTAAGGCAGTACTTTCTAAATTAATGTTTTAAATATCTTTAATAAGCAAATTAAAGTAATATTGATCTAAAGATTTTGTTATTTTACCACGACAGCAATACCATTCATGAATTCCAATCCGTGAAAAACCTTAGCAAATTCAATTTTCTATATAAAACAATTTTATCAATGTAATATATATTTGTGGTGACTTGTGAATAAGTTGTGACAAGAACACACACAGGAGGCAGAATGAAGCGCAAACACTCGTGAGTATTAGATCGGGGAGGAAAGAGAGAGGTCCTAGGACCACCCTGGGAACAACTGGTTTCGAGGCCATCTCGGTGCGAACTGCTGCTGATCATCACTCCCAGCTCCTTTTAAACTATTTTGAGTAAGATCCCCCAGGGGGGAAGTATAGTGAAGACTGGACAGGGGGTTACTTTGACCCGGCTATTTTCAACTTAATTTTCCTTATACTTTCACAAGGGTCATCTTTACTGCTCTAAGTGTCTATTTGTAAGAAATATAACTCGCATATATAGATATAGTTGATAAATATCTAACTATAATACAATATTCTAGTTAAAATCGCTCATAACTACCTTGGTCTCTCCTGGAGGTAATCTCTCATTGGAGGTTGACTAAGTTGAGTTTATAGTTAATTTTTTAAATATCTAAATACTTAGAATTTCTTTCAAAACAACCTCAGGTAGCCAATAGTTTGTATATTTGCTGGATTTGTATATAAAATATAAAACACTCAATTTTAATTGTACTACATAAGAAATACACTAAAAATGATAAGTAGTTTTTCTTTCACCTTTTTGAGGATATGTCTCCTTCTTTTTTATCTCCACTCAATTATATTAGGGTGTCAAGCTTGTAAAGCTTGGGACTTTTGAAAAATATATTTGACAACCATCATGATTGGGTGAAGTAGATTGCGTCTGCCTTTTTCATTAAGACTTGGAGCACTACTCAGTAGCAGACCGACTTAGCTCCAAAAGAAAAGGCCGCCTCTGACATGAGGAACAGACGTCATGTACAGCCGCTCCTAACATGGAGTACAAACGCTGCTCATCCTGTATCCCTGGAGTCCTTACAGGGTACTATCAGCCGGGCCAGCTGAGCTCCCCCTCCTCCTTTTTTATCCGGGCTTGGGACCGGCATAGATGGAGTTACGGGGAATGTACAGAAGTTGAATAATAATAGAAAGCTAAGGAAGAAAAAGAAAATCACAAGATTCAAATACCTATTCATCTAATAGTGGTATCAACACATTGATACTGATATAGTTGTGTTTTCCTCTATTTATTACTATTGTTACTGCTCCTTCTTTTTCATCCGGGCTTGGGACCGGCAAAGGCGGAGTTTGCGGATATGTAAATGATGAACAAGAAATAAATATTAGTTAAAAATTAGGATTTTTTCGTTGTATACTCAAGTAGAAGGGTTTGTAATGCCCAACATCTTGAGAGATAGTTTAAATAAAGAAATAAATATATCCTTTCGAAGGCTATGTGTTGTTTCAATCATAGATATCAAAACGACATTTGAAAATTATCCCGCATGTGTTTCTTTTGAACAAAAATCGAAATTTATTTAAGAACAAATAAAACGACTATTTCTAACCTTAGGGATGAGGTATGATAGTATGAATTGTGAAGAGTAATTATAAACGTAAAAATAAAGTGTCCAGGGGTGGAAATCGAACCCACAGTATTCCGTTTACCGTGCAGATACCATGTCCACTAGGCAACCCTGGACATAATTTTCCGTTCGTAAATATTATATAAAGTATCGGCCTGCCACTGAGTAGTGCTCCCAGTCTTAATGACAAAGACAGACGCATTCTACTCCACCCAGTCATGATGGTTGTCAAGTCTCAAGTTCTACAAACTTGATACCCTGATATGATTGAGTGGAGATAAGAAAGAAGAAGAAGATATAAAGTAATTTATAATACAATATAATGCGGCCTTTGATTGTAAAACGACATTTGAAAATTATCCCGCATGTGTTTCTTTTGAACGAAAAATCGAAATTTATTTTAAGGAGAAATAACGACTATTCTAACCTTAGGGATGAAGTATGAAAGGATGAATTGTGAAGAGTAATATTAATCATAGTTATTGCCGCTTGAAACTTTAGCCACTCAGTAGTGTGTTGGATCATCTATGGGGAATTTTACTATAATTTTAATCTGTTACCTAACTATTTGTTAAATGTCAAATACTCCCCCCTAAAACAAACCTGTTTGAAACAAAATCAAAATTGAGAGAACGGCGAGGTGAAATATTAGAATTTTAATAAACTCACACACTTCCCAAACTTAACATCTCAGAGAGAGAACTTGATGTTTATTAAAACAATTTGTCAGGAACTCGCCTCACGATATCTTTTACAACGATTTTAATTACATACTTTATATCAATTTTACATATTACATTTCAGTTTATAAAATCCTATTTATATTATTTTAAATATTCTCATTATTTATAATTAAAAATATATAATATTTGATTAATATTAAATTTGATTAATAGAAATATTTGAATGTAATTCTACTGTCAAAGGGCTTATGTCCATAGTTTTCTTGAAAACCATTTCTGAGATTCCTTCTTTCAGTGCTGCGTATATAGGCAGAATCGTCCAATACAGTATTGGAGCTCTGAGAAGCGGTCTGGAGGATTGAATTGGCGAAACCGCTGGGAGGGTTCACCACTGATGAGCCAAGCCCTCCCAATATATTTTTTCATCGCAGAAAGGACTGTAGAAGTTTGTATCTATATAGATAATACCGTAACAGAGTTTTCCATTGTAAAGTCCTGAGCTATCTCCTCCGAAGATTCTGAACTACACATAACGATCTATATACCAAAATTTTCGTTATTTTTTTCTTCGTATGATAGGCCTGTTTTTATTTTCCTAATGTTAACAGTTATTTTTATTTTTTAATTTAATCTATTTTACAATCGTAGATTTATTGCATTTATCATCATCAATTCCTTTGTTTTGAATTGCGTACTTTTATAGAGCGAAATAAAGAAATACATAATTGATTAGATACAAAAGTGTGAACCAGAAAGTCGATTTTAAAAATGTTATTATTTAATATAAACTTATTTTAATTTAATTTTGAAATGAAAAGGTAGTGTAAAAGTGTATATGAGGTTAGATTCAAATAGGTTAAATTATGTTAGTTTAATCGCTAAATAAGGTTAGTTTTAGATAAGTTGAATTAGGTTAGTTTCAGATAATTAAAAAAAAATAATGTTCGTTTTTAGAAAAATAATTCGAAATAGTAAGTAATATATATTAATATAAAAGATCGAAATGTAAAAATCACTACGTCCAAAATCTTCGCTTTAACTCGTGTAAAACGGCTCGAAGGTACGGCGGTGTCAACGTACAGCGCCGCCTACCAAAGTTAACCTTTTCTGGGAACTCGTGTAAAACGGCTCGAAGGTACGGCGGTGTCAACGTACAGCGCCGCCTACCAAAGTTAACCTTTTCTGAGAACTCACCAGGTTATATTATTTTTCGAATTGTAGATTGAATTATTACTTTTATTCTATCTTTTATAAGTGTTTGTTATAGTTTTTCATTTGAATTTAGCACAATTTTTGTATCTGGTTATCTTTTTTGGCATCTTTTCTTCTCTCTTTGGCATCTTTTTTTTTCTCATTAATAAGACCTAATCAAATAATTTAATAGTGTGTGCCGTTTTTTTTTATTAAATTATTTGGATTAGGTCTTATTTTCTTTTATTAATTTGTTATAGTTTTTCATTTGAATTTAGCTCCATTTTTGTGTCTGTCTTCTTTTTTTTTCTTCTCATAAATAGGCTGATGCTGTATTTGTGTACTCAATTGTTGCTTTTTGTGTCTGGTTTCTTTTTTGCAGTATTTTTTTGGAATCCTTTTTTTTTCATCAATTGTTTCCTCACATGCTTGGAATTTTCTTTTTATGCCTGTCCTGGGTTTCAGTTTTATAGTTTTCCTCTGCTTCGGATACCAACTTTCGCTTCATTCTAGAGAGGCTTTATGTTTCACTAAGGTTGGCTTTTGCTATGACTATAAAGAGGGCTCAAGGCCAAACCTTTGCTACAAGAGCCTGGGTTTACGCACAGACGACTTTATGTGACTTTTGCAAGTGTGCGAACTTTGGATAGCATACATGTAAAGTTGAACCCAAGTATATATAAAATGTAGTTTTTAATGAGGTCATTTAAATGAATTCATTCCTTTTATATGTAGTCTTATCTGTGATATAGTAGTATTGTTTGCAATTTTATTTGCTGATTTGTGTCTTTTTTTTTTACTCAAAATATATATTTTTAAACTCTTGAATTACAGTTTTTTATATGATAGGCTGTAGGTCAGGACAACAAAACAGGGTCGAATTATCGAGAGTGTCGAATTACAGTTTTTTTATATGATAGGCTGTAGGTCAGGACAACAAAACATGGTCGAATTATCGAGAGTGTCTAATTACAGTTTTTTATATGATAGGCTGTAGGTCAGGACAACAAAAGATGGTCGAATTATCTATAGTGTCAAATTAAATTTGTTATTTAATAGGCTGTAGGTAAGGACAACAAAACTTGGTCGAATTATCGAGGTTATATTTTTATATATAAAAACTATAAATGTCGTTTTAATGAGGTCATTTAAATGAATTCATTCCTTTTATATGTTGTCTTATCTGTGATATAGTAGTATTGTTTGCAATTTTATTTGCTGATTTGTGTCTTTTTTTTTTTCACTCAAAATATATATTTTTAAACTCTTCAACCAATACCTATAGTTTCTTTCTTGAAATTGCTTACCAAACACGAGTCAGTGTTTCCTCAGTGTTAACAGTGTGGAGTGTAAGATTGTGGAGGAGCAAAATAACTTCCTATTGAATTTTTCAATAGCCTTACTCCCAGAAGAATGCCTCCACACCAGTTATACTCTAGGTTGGTGCTATTGTTATGCTTCTGAGAAATTTTAATCTTAAGCAGGGTCTTTACAATGGTACATGTATGGTGATACAGTGCATGTGCTCTCATGTCCTTGAGGTACAAATACTGACAGGGGCCAATGTTGGACACACTGTATTGGTGTCAAAACATCTTTGGCTCCTTCAGATATCAACATTCCCTTCATTCTGAAGAGGCAAGAGTTTCCAATAGGGTTGGCTTTTCCTATGACTATAAATAAGGCTTAAGGCCAAACCTTTACTAGAGTGAGTTTCTTGCTACAAGAGCCTGCATTTATGCATGGACAGCTCTATGTGGCTTTTTTCACGTGTGTGAACTTTGGATGGCATACAAGTAGAGTTGAAGCACAAATACTGACCGGGACCAATGTTGGACACACTGTATTGGTGCCAAAAATATATTTTGCTCCTTCAGATATCAGCCTTCCCTTCATTCTTAAGAGGCATCAGTTTTCACTAAAGTTGGCTTTTGCTATGACTATAAATAATATTTGGGTTCTTGCTACATACGCATGGACAGCTCTATGCGGCTTTTTCACGTGTTTGAACTTTGGACAAAATACATATAAAGTTGAACCCATGTATGAATAAAAATAGAAATTAATTTTTAATGAGTCCTTTAGATTAATTCCTTTTATAAGTAGTCTCCTCTGCAATATAGTTGACAACCTCTTTTTTCTGATTTATTTTCATAAACTTTTTACTAATGTCTATAGTTTCTTACCTCAAAGGAATTTTTTTTGTATTAGTTGTTTGTTAATACACTATTATCAATTATTTAGATTTTGGACTTTTCTTTATTCACTAAATTCTCCCATTTCTCTATACATAAATTTTGTACATTTTCAATGGCTGTAATCGCCTCTGTAATACCTTTTTACCGGTAAGGTTGTATTTAAACAACAATCGACTGTGTAAATTTGATTTTAAAACGGTCGAATTATCGGAAGTGTCGAATTATTGATAGTGTCGAATTACAGTTTGTTATATGATAGGCTATAGTTCAGGACATCAAAACATGGTCAATCTATACTTTTAAAGTCTCTGCAGGCCCTTTGGGTAAACCCTGGGCGTTGCCCGGGTCACTCGGCTAGTTATGTATAAAAGAAACATTCGTGCTTTTGAATCCTTTCATTTTATATAAATATATATATATTATGATTAATGTAATTTCAGTATGTTTTTACACATAAACCTATGAAAAAATGAAAGAAAAAATAAAAGATTAAAAGATCAGGTGTTGAAATCAAAAATAAAAATGGCATATCCTGACCAGGAGCACATGTGATTTACATAAACCTATATTATGATGCATTAGCGCGCCATCTGTTATAATGGTAGATTAAACTGGCGAAACTGTTAAGAGGGTTCACCACTGATGAGCCAGGCCCTCCCATTATTTTTCCATTGCAGTAAGGGCAGTAAAAATTGTTTAATTTAAAAAAAGAATCTTACGCCTCTATAATAGTTTCTAATTCTCATAAATTTATAAAAAAGAAATTAGATGAAGGGTTTTAGGGATTTGTTATGAAAATATTTTGTAGGGGTTGTCTAATTTCAAACATAGTTATTATATGAAAAATTATAATTTAGTTGGCGTGTTTTATTCTTTTTTATTTCTGAAGAACATTTGTTTGGTTGGAAGTTTTTTTGGAAAAGTATATGGCTATATCAACTATTTTTTATTAGGTTCTTGAAGTTCCAGTTACTTGTTGCCATTCTCCTCAGCAAATGCCTATTTTCTACTAATACTCGTATTAATACCCCTCGTAATACTCGTATATATACACGAAATAATCATTCTTACGAGGCGAATAATAGCGAGTAACTGAACCGTCGGAAACTCAATAATTTTCTTTTTGAAAAAATGAGATTTCTGTTGATTTTGGATTATTCTTAATATCTATATTATGATCTTGAGATTTGAGATATTTGGAATATATAGGTATTAGGTCAATGGTATTGGTAATACAGTCATGGCAAAGATTATAATAAAATTAGTTATAAAAAATAGCTTTAATTGAGATGAAGAAATATATTTAAAAATAAAAGTTTGATAAAAGTACAGTCTGGCTTAATGCGAGTAGAATAAAGAAAACAAAAGATTAATCACATTATGTACAAATGATTTGAGCCGGCCATCGGGAAACAACAACAATGTATTTTTATACGGAATGCGTGACCTCTGGCTGTCGATTTAACAGAGTATTTGTATCTATGAAATAAAACCCAAATATCTTAAAATTATATCTATTATTCCTGTAGAAGGGCAGCTTACGCCCGAAAGCTCGAATTTATTTTTCAATAAAGAAACTTATCCTTTTTGAATCTTTTCGTTATTATAACATATATATATACAACCTTTCATTGTACTTAGTGAATTACGAAAAATAAATGGAGGGCTTGACTCATCGGTGGTGAATTTCCCCACTGGGTTTTCCAATGTAATCTACTATGCATTTCAAGTCGTTTAAAAAACGCAATAACGAAAAGGAATAAAGAAACGAATCCTTAAATATTCTCTAATAGCATCAAATAATCATATTTAAATTCATAGACAAAACTAAATAAATTTGTGCCTTTTATCATGTATATTGGGATTTTGACAATAACTCTGAAATATACACTCATGGATAAAACTTAAGGAAGTTGTACCTTTAGCATTTATATCGGGATTTAGATAATAACTCTGAAAGATACACTCAAGGACAAAACTTAAGAAAGTTGTACCTTTTAGTGTGTATTCCGGGATTGAGACAATAAATCTGAAAGATACGCTCATGGACAAAACTTAAGGAAGTTATACCCTTTAGCATGTATATCGGGATTGAGTCTATAACTCAGAAAGATACACTCATGGACAAAACTTGAGAAAGTTGTACCTTTTAGTGTGTATTTCGGGATTGAGAAAATAACTCTGAAAGATACACTCATGGACAATACTTAAGGAAGTTGTTCCTTTTAGCATGTATATCGGGATTTAGACAATAACTCTGAAAGATACGCTCATGGACAAAACTTAAGGAAGTTGTACCCTTTAGCATGTATATCGGATTGAGTCTATAACTCTGAAAGATACACTCATGGACAAAACTTGAGAAAGTTGTACCTTTTAGTGTGTATTTCGGGATTGAGACAATAAATCTGAAAGATACGCTCATGGACAAGACTTAAGGAAGTTATACCCTTTAGCATGTATATCGGGATTGAGTCTATAACTCTGAAAGATACACTCATGGACAAAACTTAAGGAAGTTGTACCTTTTAGTGTGTATATCGGGATTGAGAAAATAACTCTGAAAGATACACTCATGGACAATACTTAAGGAAGTTGTACCTTTTAGCATGTATATCGGGATTCAGACAATAACTCTGAAAGATACACTCATGGACAAAACTTAAGAAAGTTGTACCTTTCAGTGTGTATTTCGGGATTGAGACAATAACTCTGAAAGATACGCTCATGGACAAAACTTAAGGAAGTTGTACCCTTTAGCATGTATATCGTGATTGAGTCTATAAATCTGAAAGATACACTCATGGACAAACTTAAGGAAGTTGTACCTTTTAGTATGTATATCGGGATTGAGAAAATAACTCTGAAAGATACACTCATGGACAAAACTTAAGGAAGTTGTACCTTTTAGCATGTATATCTGGATTCAGACAATAACCCTGAAAGATATTTGATACAAAGTAACCTTCATTGAATACACACGAGATAACCAAGTGTGAACAAAATTCCCTTGTCTCCTTAAAATATTATGAGACAAACGGCGACATATTTATGAAATTCCACTTCCTTGAAGTTTTGTCCATGAGTGAATATATGATTTTAGATAGAAATATCATATGACACAAAATAGACTATATATTTATTCCATTAATGACCAAATGTTATCTCCCAGCAAGGTTCCTATATATTTGTTTCATGTAGCACGCTACATAAAGGATGAATTAAATTGTATATAATGTGAACGTAACCTAATTAGCTTTACCGTAAAGATAGAGGCTGCCTGGCCGGCATTCACATTTCTTGAAAATAAAGATACATCTTCGGCCAGTAAATCTTTTTGTCAAATTTTTAATTTTTGTTTGCTCCTGACGAGGACTAAAGATTTTTATCGAAACGTCGAGAATGATAAAAAGATTTACTGGCCGATTTATCTTTATTTTCTACTAATTAAGTTTATGATGAAAAAGGCATCTCCCTATCGTGCAACTGAAAGTTGCTGATGGATTGCGCCATCTATCGGAATAAATATCAACTAGTCTCGTTGATTTCTAATTATTCCAGATTGGCCAAATACCAATTCTTGATTAATCAAGAAAAGCTAACCACGTACGCCTTTCGGGCTGTTGTTCCTCATCAGCGTGGTGCAAGCTGTACCTCACCGACCAAAAAACTGGTCCTTCAGGCATCCTGAAAAATCATGAAATGGGTAGTTAAGGCCAGAATTTCGCGAAACCGCGACACATTGTGAAAAAATAGTACAAATGTGATATTGTACTGGGATAAGGTGCATAAATTATAAACAAAGGCATCTCCTTATCGTGAAACTGAAAGTTTCTGATGGCTACGCCATATATCGGAATAAATATCAACTATTCTCGTTGATTTCTAAATTTTCAGAAATGGCCTATTACACATTCAAATACCCTGTTTGTAATGTTATGTGTGATAAATCTTTTAGAAATAGTATTTTAATAGAGCTAGCTGGGATACCAAAGTATATTACACTTATTCAGAGATCGCCAAATAGAGTAGCGTGGAAATGCTAGCCCATTACATATCCTGAATTCTTGCTCTGCCGCATATTTTACATTTAAACCAAACATCTGGAAGACACATTTATCATACAAGCGAGTTAGTTGTCTCTCTTTTAAAATATTTTAATTAATCTACCAGCGTCTCTTTTCTCTTTAGCGACCTTTTGGATGTAATTGTCAAATATTATTTATATTCTATGATAGAGTAATAATCTCTGACACAAATTCTACGTATATATATATATATAATATTAGATAATAAAAAGGCATATATTGGATTTGATAAAATATTTATTTTGCCAATATTTCGGCTGGCTGAACGCCAACCTTTATTCTGACATTACATCTTTGTATACACAAACTCAGCGCCACATAGTGTTATAATATCACAGTTGAAATCATTTAAAATACAAAGTAGGTGGGGGAAATTTGTGCATGAAAAGATATTCAAAAATTACAATCAGAATAAGTTAAATATCTTTAAAATATTAAAGGAAAAATAATGAAGTCTATCTTATATTTTTAAATATTTGTAATAAGTGTACCTAAAATATAATTTATTAATAATTCATTAAGGGATAAATGTAAAAATATATGTATCTATTAAAACATTTTAAAATAATTTAAAATGATTCTAACAAAAACCTGTAAGAATTTTTTTAAAAAGTTCAGCAATAAAATGTGTTTTTTTTTAAATTTCATTTTAAAATTTCATCGAGATAGATTCATTTATAATAAAGATTTTCTATCTAAGAATTTTAAAGAAGAATTTCATCATAATTTACCATACCATAAATATAATCTGAAATGATTTCCTCAAATTAATCTGGATCCATATAATAAAACAGGGAGAAAAAAGATGGGCTTCATGTAGTCAGATGCAAAAATAATAATACATATAAAAAGAAAGTAATTCTTTTTAGAATAAGCAAGGTTAGAAAAAACAAGGAACTATGAAAATAAAAATTTAGGACATCAATTTTTATCAAAAAGTGATATGACAAAGAGAAGAAAAATATGACGAGGAAGTATTTAGAAGGTGAAAAACTTTCCTTATCTTTACTGTCATTTCTTTATAGTTTTTACATAAAGCAAAGTATAAGTTTTGGCATCGATTGTTCATTATAGTCCCGTTTTTACAATCACTCCGCTTCAAACTATTTCTTGTATGATAAATCTAAAATATTAATATTTTATCTTAAATGGTTTTCGTCCAATCAAAAAGTATATATATATATATAACTAGCGGACGTACCCGGCTTCGCCCGAGGTTTTACACGAGTAAAGGTTTGTCTAACGAACTTTTGGTAAAACAATTCTCTATAAACTTATAAAAAAAATATATATATTTTGATAATTTGAAACTCGTAAATTTGAATCTCTCGATAAAGTGAACATTTTTTCCCGGTCCCTGTGTGCCGTGGCATCCTAAATTTTGTCTTTCATAATTTTCTACATTATAAAATCATAGTTTTGTCTAGTGAACATATTTTCCCGGTCCCTTGAAAAATACTCGATAAGTTGAATAAAGTCATGGTCGTGAATCTCTCGATAAAGTGATTATTTTTTCCCGGTCCCTGTGTGCCGTGTCATCCTGAATTTTGTCTTTCATAATTTCCTACATTACAAAATCATAGTTTTGTCTAGTGAACATATTTTCCCGGTCCCTTGAAAAATGCTCGATAAGTTGAATAAAGTCATGGTCGTGAATCTCTCGATAAAGTGATTATTTTTTCCCGGTCCCTGTGTGCCGTGTCATCCTGAATTTTGTCTTTCCTAATTTTCTACATTACAAAATCATCGTTTTATCTAGTGAACATATTTTCCCGGTCCCTTGAAAAATACTCGATAAGTTGAATAAAATCATGGTCGTTTATGGAAGATGGACGTAGTTCCTGGAGGTCACCCGCCCCCCGCGCGCCAGGACCTCTTTATCACTCTGATTGTGATTGGCCGGCGGCCGGACGGGGGGGGAGGGGGCTCTTGATCCCTCTGATTGGTCGGTGGGAACTTGGAATGTCCAACCAACTGGCCGGCGGCCGGACGGTGGGGGGGGGGGGGGGGGGGAGGGGCAGATCTCCGTTGCAAGATGGCGTTGCTTGCGAGTTAAAGCTACAAATCAGCAAATAACTCTAAGGATATTAAAGATATTCAAGAAATTATTTTTCGTAAACCTTTCCGGAGATACACCTAATAATATCCCAAAATTACACGGCGATTGGATGTATGGTTTTTGAATCCATAGAGGACACACACACACACAGACATTCAATTTTATATATATAGATGATGCATTAGTGCGCCATCTTTAGCCCTTCCAATAATTTTTCCATTACAGTAAGGACAGTAGAAATTGTTTATCTTTAAAAAAGAATCATACGCGTCTATAATAGTTTCGAATTTTGATATATATATAGGAGCAATGGGCGCTTCCCCCGTTAAAATAAACGTCAGAATCTGACGCCATCCATTGACCGTCGCCGCAACTAGCGGCCTCGGGTCGGTGACAAAGCCACAAAACCAACTTTGGCAAACTGAGAAGCGTCCACCTAGAGACCATGGTTTCGGGCTGATGGCCCTCGTCAGTCTAGGGCGGACTTATATATTTATGTGGTATAATATAACAAGGTGGGAAGAGAAATAATCACACCACAAGTTGGAAGAGGAACCCAGGCAACCAGAGAGAGAGAAAGAGGGAGAGAGCAGGGCGTCCGTTCGTGTCGCACACAATCCCCAACTGTCTTAAAAGTCCCGAAGTTCCAAGTAACGGGCCCCAGTAGTCGCCCCTCGGAATGTCGCTGATGTTTTCTAAAGTGACCGGTCCTTACCCGCCCGTCTCTCTCTAGGTTTACTGTAGATTTGCTTTATTATTCCTGGAAGAGCATATATTATGACATATGTATATATATATTCCATAGAATAATAGGGCGCCTCTCCCGTCGAAATAAACGTCTAAACCAGTCGACCGGACGTCTAAATCAGTCTACCGGCTTTGTCACCGACCCGAGGCCGCTATTTGCGGCGACGGTCAATAGATGGCGTCAGGTTTTGACGTTTATTTTGACGGGAGAGGCGCCCCATGCTTCTATATATATATATATATATATATATACTAGCCGAATGACCCGGGCAACGCCCGTGTTTTACCCGATTGAATGTTTTTATTCTAATACTATTTGTTACAATTATAAATTGGCGCCTTAAATAAATGCATATATTAGTTAATAACTATAGCCTATGTGCTTTATCTGTCTATGTACTGTTGGCTTCCTTAGGCGTCTCTTACTGGGAAAAAGAAAGAGAGGATTCTATTTAGTTATTAACTAATATATGCATTTATTTAAGGAGCGACCCGCTCCAACACAATAGTTACAAAAACGAAAAACGAGTGGGGGCAAAGGTGGCGTGATCGTAGCCAACCAATAGGAGAGCGCCATTCAAAAAAAAAAATGCAAACGGTGACAGAGATGAAAACTGATTAAGAGATGAAGAACGCATGACGCTCGTAACTGTATATATATTAGACGAATGGGTAATAGGGAATCCGCTCGAAAAATCTCCAGAGTGCAATTTCCTTCATACTGAAAGTACATCAATAATAAATAGTAGAAGTGCCATAGAATAGCAATACAGAAGTAACACATAAACCATAGGCAAAAAGTATGTGTGATGGCAAAAATTGTATTATATTAGTGTTTAGGTATTTGATTTATTTGTTTTTAGCAATTCATTTAGTTGTTTCAAAATCAATATAGTTTAAATAGATGGCAGCTTTTCCACCCAACCCCCGAGGTACCCACCCCAGCGCATTAACCCTTGAAATTGCCTGAGTTGAGTGAGTGACTGCAATGGATCTTGACTGCGATGCCCATCTTCTCAATAAGAATAAGAAAAAATAGGTTTATAAAAAAATTAATACAAAATACTGGCATGTAAATATTTTTCTGTAAAAAATAAAAGAGTACATGGAAATTAGGCGAACATATGTGTTTGCTAATGACTGCGAATGCATTTTAAAGGATATTTTTAAAAAGAGATAAATAAACAAAGCCCTGAACAAAATTTGATACAAAATACGAAAGCTATTATTTACAAACAGTAACGCAAATTTTGTAAAGTTTTTTTTTTAAATTACATTGTGAGCACTCACCGTAACATAGTAATATAAATTTATTTCTTAATACTTTTATAAAAAAGGTAACACTCGTAAAAAAAGATATTTCTAAAAAGGCACGCAAGCAACTTTAAAAATAAAATACAGAACACTCATTGGTCGCTTAATTGGCCTGGTGTTCTTACTTCGCCTCGTATTTTCTCCGCGTAAAAATAAGTTCTTCAAATGGAAAAAAAAAGCCGAAAATACTAACCAAAATTTAGACGACTATTTTCCTCTGGTTTATAAAAACTGGCATGCGAAATTTGGTACCAATTGGCTCAGTAGTTTTTGAGTTTATCGCGAAACAGACAACAGACATTGACTTTTATATAAAAGAAGATATAAAGAAAGAAATCCCAAATATCATATAAAATATAAATCAACCTAGGTATATATATATATGTGGTAGTCTTAATTAAGACAATATTTTTATGGATTGGGACCTTCCGTGAAGGATTCTACATTAAGAGCCACAAGATTGTTCCTGAATAATTTATAAAGTTCTGGGTTGGTTAATTAGACATGTTTAATTGTACAGGTAAACGGGGGTACTCTCCGTTCAGCATCTTGTTCCGGAACATGAGGGCCTGGTTGGTGGCTGAGACCATATACATACCCTCGTGTTCTCTAGACGTTGTACCGTGTTATGTTGTCGTGTCCAATGAAGAGTTTCAGATATCTCCGTACATCTCTATCACAGCAGTCGCAATGTCCTCTATTTTGAATCCCGATATACATGCTAATAGGTATATCTTCCTTAAGTTTTGTCCATGAGTGTATATAAAATTCTGGAGAATATATGTTATAAAAATTATATTCAATTTCAAAATAAATTTATTTTTGAACAAACTCTGTGAATTCGACCGCTAAATAGCGTTGCTTTAAACAATAAAAAATCATTGTTGTTGTTTCAATTTGGCCATCACAAATCCTTTTTGTAAATATGCAAATACGTACTCAAGTTTTCGGCTTTCTTAGTCTACACGCCTCATGTCAGGTATTTATTTCTCAAATTATCAGTTCAATTAAATCAAATAGTCATTTATTGTAAAACGAAATTTGAAAATTATTCCGCATGTGTTTATTTTCAACGAAAAATCAAAATTTATTTTAAGAAGAAATTACGATTATTTCTAACCTTAGTGATTAAATATGAAAGGATGAATTGTGAAGAGTAATGATAAACGGAAAAATAAAAGTGTCCAGGGATGGGAATCGAACCCACAGTGTTCCGCTTACCGGGCAGATACCATGTCCACTAGGCTACCCTGGCCATATTTTTCCGTTCGTAAATATTATACAAAGTAATTTATAATGCAATATAATGCGGCTTATAATTGTAGAACGACATTTGAAAATTATCCTGCATGTGTTTCTTTTGAGCGAAAAATCAAAATTTATTCAAAGGAGAAATAACGATTATTTCTAACCTTAGTTTCCGTTTATCATTACTCTTCACAATTCATTCTCAATACCTCATACTAAGGTTAGAAATAATCGTTATTTCTCCTTAAAATGAATTTCGATTATTCGTTCAAAAGAAACACATGCGGGATAACTGTCAAATGTGGCTTTACAATCACAAGCCGCATTATATTATATTGTAATGTAATTTATTGTTGTATTATATTTTACACGATATCACAATGGCATATACTATAGGCATAATAACTCTTATATTCAAATTATCAGCGAAAAATTCCTATCTACACTATAATTATAACCTATATTTACAGTAGAACCTGGACGTTTTTAATTAGAATATTTTTCTCGGTCCCTAGAATTTCCTAAAAATATAATTTCACTTTGTAATTCGAATTTTTGGATAATATTTTTTTTTGTCCCA
This sequence comes from Cordylochernes scorpioides, assembly GCA_030710605.1. Lineage (NCBI taxonomy): Eukaryota > Metazoa > Arthropoda > Arachnida > Pseudoscorpiones > Chernetidae > Cordylochernes > Cordylochernes scorpioides. The sequence goes on from CP092883.1 coordinate 65,078,644, forward strand.
TGGGCTTCAATTATCCAAGTTCGAAAATATATATATATTTAATTAAAAAGACATATATTGAACATCAAAATATAATTTATTTTACCAATATTTCAGTTGGCTGAACGCCAACCTTTTTCAAGGTGTTATAACATATTTAATGTGTGTCAACAACAAACTCAGCGCCACATAAAGTTAAAAAAATATATTTTCTTATATTCAATTGAGATAAAATATTTTTGATATTATCAAAATATCAAAAAATCAAATTTCTTTCCTCCCCATTGAATATAACAAAATATTTTTAAAACCTAATTCTATTGACGTTATGTGTCGCTGAGTTTGTTGTTGACACACATTAATATGTTATAATACCTTGATAAAGGTTGGCGTTCAGCTAACTGAAATATTGGTAAAATAAATGATATTTTGATCCAATATATGGCGTTTTGATTAAATATATATGTCATAATATATACTCTTCCTGGAATAATAAAACAAACCTACAGTCAACCCAGAGAGAGATGGGCAGCTAAAGGGTGTCACTTTAGACATCAGCGACATTCCAAGGGGCTCCTGGGGTCCGTCACTTAACAACTCGGGACTTTGGACAGTTGGAGGATTGTTTTCGACACAAACGGCCGCCCAGCGTTGGCCGGCCGCCCGGCGGACAGCCGGGCCCGCCATCTCCATCTCTCTCTGGTTGCCTTCCAAATTTGTGGTGAGATTATTTCTCTTTCTCCACATTATTATCACTATATTGCCACATATATATATATATATATATATATATATTAAAAATAAAGAAGGCATCTCCTGACCACGAGCACGAGCACGTGCTCAGGAGATGCCTTCTTTATTTTTAATATCAACACCTGACCCACTTGTCTTTTTTTTTTCTATTGTTTTTCATATATATATATATATATATATATTATATATAATCTAAAAAATTATATAATCAAAAACTCTAAATATTTCTATATTTTAAAAATATATATTTCATTTTATTCATTGATAATTTTACTTTTGTTTATCATCGTTTTTAAAAAGACTTTCAGTTTAGTTATATAGTTTTTGTTGTAAATATGCGTAGTTAACCAATCAATCATTTTAAATCACTAATATAGGATTAACTTATAAATTCTATATAATGTGAAACTAACTAATATGTAATATTTCCTCAAGTAATTGAAAATAAAAGCTACTTGACGGTAAATAATTATCTTTTTTTTATCACGACTGCACCTCAACCCTTTATCTTATCGATCCTTTGTCTTATCAAGCCTTATCTAACAACAACACAAAATATTCATAACAATAAGTCGACAGGATTACCTGAATTTTCAACCTAATTGCTCTATATATTATTCAAATTTCATAAAACTATTTTTACAAAATGTCTCGCAAACAAAGGAATGTAGAACACGCCATGACGCCAAATCCAAATACTATAGAAATACCGAAATTTAATGGTCAAAATTTAGACATAATATCTTGGCTCAAATTCTTTAACAAAAAATGCCAACAAAACGATTTTGATGAAGACTATAAGCTAAAGAATTTTTCAAATTATCTTGATGGAGAAGCTTTTAATTTTATATAGAACAATTACAAGATATAGATAATTGGGGGAAACTAGAACAAAAAGTACTTTCATATTTTACAGTTAAAGATTCTAATCTATTTAGTAAATTCTTAAATTTAAAATATAATGATAAAGATGATCTTGATATTTATTTTAAATAAAAATATTCATTAGCAAAAAAACTTCATTTAGATACACCCCTATTATTAGAAGCTCTTACAGATGGGATGCCAAATTACCTAAAGAAATATTTAATTGCAGCAAGAGTTAAGGAAACCTCAGATTGGATTAAAATAACCACTCAATTAAAATACTCTACCAATCAAGAAAAACAGGAACCACAATGTAAATATAACTCAGATAATCAGCAACCATCCACAACTAATGATAATAGGCAGAATTTTCAAACTAGTTAATATTACCCAGCAAGGTCAAGGCTTAACCCCAACTTTCCTCCAAGTCTACAATCCCAGCCACCTCCAAGGTCATCTCCAAGATCAACCACAGCTCATCACCAGGAAGCATCCAGTAGAGCAATCAATTTACCACCCTACCCCTGCAAGATCTGCTCTTCCCATCAACTGCCCAATCAATAGCATTTCCACAGAGATTGTCCACTCAACAAACATGAAAAAGAACTGCCAACTAACACCCATTCAGAACCTCTAAACCCAGGTAGAACTTTATTAATATTCTCTGTACTCATAAACTATGTATCACTGCCTTGTGTACTTGATACGGCATCATCTATCTCCATCATGCCCTTAAAATATTTAAATCACATTCATTACAAAATATTAGATAATTCCCCAAATGAAAGAATAGGTCAGGTAGAAGGATTTAGTTACCCATTATACAAAATATTAGTTAGGCTTACTTTAGGAAAAATCACTAAATATCAAGAATTCTTTGTTTGCAATAGTTCAATAGAATATCTTATTTTAGGTTTACCAACATTTTATTTATTTAAGTTACAAATAGATTTCTCAAAAAACCTTCTTTTCCAAAATTATAAATTCTTGTATTCTTTTAATCCAAAAACTGATAATCAGAAGTCATATGCCACTACCCTATGTATTCCAGACCCATACTATGTTAAAAATTCATCTCTTTTAAATATTAACCCATTGTGTAATTTCAATTCTTTTGATATACCAAATACAAATGTTAAACTTATAGATCCTAATTCAAATCCCATTATTGATTTTAACTCATTTCACAGTATGCGACAACCGGACTCTATAACAAATTATAATTCATATTTAGACTTTAGTAAAGTAGATATTAATCCAAATTTCTCAAATCAAACAATTTCAGATATATTGCATAAATATAGGAATGCTTTCTCTAAACACAATTTTGATATAGGACACATAAAGACTAACCCAATTTGCATATCTCTTTTAGATAATATTCCCATAGCACAAAAGCCATATAGGACATCTTTTTACAATAATGCTGAAATACAAAAACAAATAACTGAATTATTAAAATATGATATTATTAGGCCCTCATCTAGCCCCTATAGTTCTCCTGCATTATTAGTGAATAAAAAATCTGATGCCCCAAATCACCCCACAAGACTCTGTATAGATTATAGGAAACTTAATCAAAAAACAGTTCCAGAACATACACCAATTCCACTTATAGAGCAAATTATAGATAGGTTATCACAGTCAAAAATATATACTATTCTAGATGTTAAAAATGCATACTGGCATATACCCATAGATGAAAAAGATAGACATAAAACTTCCTTTGTAACACAATTAGGATGTTATGAATGGAACAGACTTCCATATGGTCTAAAAAATGCACCTTCACAATTTGAAAGGATTATGAAGTCAGTTTTCACTAAGCATAATATACACTATGCCTTAAATTATTTTGATGATATTATTATACACTCTAAAACTTATGAAGAACACATTAAGCATCTAGATGACATATTAGGTATATTCGAACAAGAGGATATAAAGCTGAATCTCAATAAATGCAAATTTTTACAAAAAGAAATACAATTCTTAGGATACACTATTAACTCAGGAAAATATACACCAAATAACACAAATATTGAAGCAATTTTAAAATTAAATAGACCATATAATATTAAAACCTTACAGAGATTTTTAGGCACCATAAATATTTATAATAAATTTATTCCCCATTATGCGCAAATTAGGGCACCTTTGAATTAACTGTTGTTAAAAAATGCTCCTTGGTTATGGAGTGCGAAATATGAACAAGCCTTCCAAACACTTAAAAATTCACTCATATCACAACCTGTACTATATATTTATGACCCATCAAAACCATGTCATTTATTCACAGACGCGTCAAGTCTAGGAGTAGCAGGAGTTCTTAAACAACCAGATAAACAAAGCATTTCACACCCCATAGGTTATTTTTCAAAAAAACTTCATCCATATGAACAGAATTATACTGCCTCAGAAATTGAAACATTAGCTATCATTAATTCAGTACAAAGATTTCACACATACCTACACAACATACATTTTACCTTGCACACAGATCACTTACCTTTAAAATGGATCAAAAATGTAAAAAACCCACAAGGTAGATTATTTAGATGGTCCTTAATTCTATCTCAATATAACTTTGACATTAAACATATTAAAGGATCAAATAATATAGAAGCAGACATGCTGTCAAGAGCACCTGTCTCATTTTACCTAACATATAATGAGTTAAAAGAGCACCAATCCACAGAACAAATTAGTAGTGCTAAAATTAAAATACAAAATGGCCTTTATATGATTAACAAGAAGGGTTTTAAAAGAGCTTATGTACCACAAACACTAAGACACAAATTATTAAGCAAAGTACATACAAAGCCATGGACAT
>CP092883.1:65083175-65145793 GCA_030710605.1 Cordylochernes scorpioides
TCTTGGTCTCCAAACGACATGCCGATATACGCGAGATAAAGTTGTCTTATATACACCTTCATTGCACGCGCGGTCGACCAGATCTTTCAAGGTCATCAATAGTGCCAGCCTTGTTGAACCTTTCAATGGTTCGATAAACAAATTGACGCGTAATATTAATATTTTGTAAAAGTTTAAAAATGGATGAAGGACTTTGGCCTACCTTGTGTAAGTCTATTACAGCTATACGGTTTTCTTTAACACCCCAATCCATTATCAAAAACAAATATATTCCGATTTTTTTAATAAACAAGTGTGCACGAGATATTCAAATAACAACAATTGTATTTTGAATACTTCACGCGGTCAATTTAATTTTTATCACTGATTTGGTTTTGTGACAATATTTATGGATACACTAAGTAGTTTGTAATACTCATTATGTTATATTTAATATTACAATATTCCCCGCATATGTTTCATCTATCAATTACCTTTTATTTTTCAATCACAAACTTGTGTTATAATAAATTAACATTACTGTGTACTAACATTATCAATTTGTTATCTAAAATACACTAATTGGTCTCTTTTATTGTATTTATCGCATTTTCTGGGCTTGAAACTATGATGCGTGCTCTTTCCAGATATAGTTTTACAAGCTGTGAAAATTTCATTCAGATTGGTAAAATATTGTAGGAGTGTATAATGAACAAACACAAACGAACAGACCTATATTTCTATTTAATTTAGATGGATCGATTTTACGAAATTACCAGACTTGAGAGATAGAGAGAGAGAGAGAGAGAGAGAGAGAAATTGAAATTGAAACTGATTTATTACAATGTCCATAAAATATTATTCATGTATTTTGATCCAATATATGCCTTTTTAATTATAGTTAACAATCATATATGAGTTATTTTTCAGATCTCTCTATATCATTGGAATTCCAAATCACAAACTAGTTTTTATTCTTTTGAACCATTAAGTGTAGATCATTGAAACACTGTAAAATCAACTTTATTATTATTATTATTGAAATAAAGCAATCCATGCATAAATCTTTAATTAATAAGGCATATATATCGAGGAAATATCAAAGTCAATATACGATTATATAAGATTAAATACAGAATAAATAAGATTATATAATTATAAAAGTAGGAATAAATAGATATAAATAGATAAAGATAAAGAGAGAGAGAGAGATGAAGAAAAATGAGAAGGTAATTTTAGAAATCAGCACACCAAATAACATACAATTTAGGTAAATTTTCTTTTGAAATTTGTCATCTCAGGCATGTATGTTACCGGTCGATTTTCCTGAACACCATATGAACCAAGAAACCGATATTATGGTATTTACACAATTTTTCTCAGAAATACATCTTCAATATGAAATTCGATAATGTAAATTTTTTATTTGAATTTTTCTTTGTTTAAACTCTATAAAATCCAAACAAAAAAAAGACAATAATTTGAATTGAGACAAAGTTAATTTAGTTCACACTTTGTTTTCCCATGTTTATTCAATAAAGGTCAATGTAATATCTTTCAGAGTTATTGTCTGAATCCCGATATACATGCTAAAAGGTACAAATTCCTTAAGTTTTGTCCATGAGTGTATATTTCAGAGTTATTGTCTGAATCCCGATATACATGCTAAAAGGTACAACTACTTAAGTTTTGTCCATGAGTGTATCTTTCAGAGTTATTGTCTGAATCCCGATATACATGATAAAAGGTACAGCTTCCCTAAGTTTTGTCTATGAGTGTATCTTTCAGAGTTATTGTCTGTTTCTCGATATATACATGCTAAAAGGTACAACTTCCTTAAGTTTTGTCTATGATGTACATTGAATAAAGGAGTGGCATGGAGAGATATTATCTGAGTAACAAAAGATATACATTTATATTTTCTGTTTTCTCAAATATTAAAACTATATTACAATATAGCATAGCCTACTGAAATATTGGTTTAAAAATGATATTTTGGTACAATATATTCCTTTTTAATTTAAAAAATATTACAATATATATAATATTTGGAAAATTGTGAGATTATACTTGTATAGAAATTAGGGGAGACCATTTAGTTAATTCCTTACACAAAAAAAATAATTTTTTATAGATTTCTATCATAAGTCCAAGTTATCAATAAACGACAATACAAATGATATCAATAGTTTTACAATTAAGAAATTTGTCAAAAAAATTCCAATTTGAAAATTTCCAAACTTAAACCACACTCTATATATAGAATTTGTTTCTCAACCAATTAAAAAACAATCCAACTTGACGTCATCAACCAAGCCATCCAATAGGATTGAGCCAACTAGACCGTGACTAAATGACTCTACCTTCCAAACTAATCCAATCGACCGGCCCAATGGGGTGAATTGTACGTTTTTCACACTCAAATGATGACAACTCCATATGCCAATTTAACCGTGAAATTCCAACTGTTTTCAAGTGGATTAAGGAAATAAATTTCTGTAATAAAAAACAAAACAAATTAATCTGGTTGATTAGTTGAATAATTACCACTAGAATACCTTCTCGCCATGATGAATTTGAAGTGGGATTTTGAGTATTTTCACTCAACGAAATATTTTCTCAGTTTTTTCTTTTTTTTAATCTAAAATATTGATATTTAGACACTTTTATTCAATCCATTTATACTTTTTTTTATAATTTAAAACTTAATCAAGGAATATTTTTTTCAAATATATACATTTTGAAAATAGAGCAATCCATAAATAAATCTTCAATTAAAAAGCTTATATTGGATCAAAATATCATTTATTTTACCAATATTTCATTTGGCTGAACGCCAACCTTTATCAAGGTGTTATAACATATTTAATGTGTTTGTAATGTAATTTAATGTAATTAAATATGTTATAACACCTTGATAAAGGTTGGCGTTCAGCCAACTGAAATATTGGTAAAATAAATGATATTTTGATCCAATATATGCCTTTTTAATTAAATATATACATGTTATATAAAAATTTTAATTTTAAATTCAAAATTATGAATATCCAGATCAAATTAATCTTTTCAATTCGACCGCCAGACGTCGCCGCTTTTTCTATATAAACCTATTGTTGTTTCCCGTTGGCCGGCTCAACTCAAATCTTTTCGTACATATGTAAATAAGTCTTTTTTTTTTCACGCCTCACTTTCTTAACTATGTATTTAATATTCCATAAGCTAAATTAAAGCAATTTTAAAACAAAATATTTTATTGTATAACTCTAATCCAAAATCAACAGCATAAATCACTCAGGTAATATAGATATAACATAAAGTTCCGGCTCCATAGCCCGAAACAATGATAAACAAGTTGAGCTTTTTCTAAAACTTTGTCAAAATCGTATATACAGGGTGATCCAAAAGTCCCGCACAACTTTAAAAATTAATAACTCCGCGAATATTTGCGCTAGAGCAATGCGGTAAACACCATTGTGTTCAGGATGCAATGGGATTTTTTATGGCAAATAATGAAAAATTCGAAATTGATTTTAGTTACAACTTTATTCGCTAGATGGCGCCCTACCAGAATCAGCGATTCAGCGGCCAAATTGTTTGATAAATTGAAAAATATAACTGAACGACACGTATTTTTACTTTTTGAATACCAGGAAAGAACCCTAATAATATCAAATGATAAATTAATAAAACACCATTTCGCCAAAAGTTAGAAGAAATGGTTAACAATTTTTAAATACAATCTGATATATGTAAAATAGGTATATGCAAATTTAAAAATGTAGCAAAAAAAAACCTTATATTTTAGATGCGGTTTGCTGGAATCCTCTCAGCTATTTATATTTCGAAAATAATAATTTTCTATTTTTTTTAATTCAACTCTCTCTCAGTATCGATTATATTTATTTTAATTCACTTGAAAAATATTTATCTATCTATGATGATTTATTTTACTCTGGAATGCCGTTGTTGTGTTTGTCGTGTCCAATAAAGAGCCTCAGATTCTTTTCGTTTGGCCAACAAAAAATGTCCAATTTAATATACACATATATTCTTACATAATGAGACTTTAAAGAATGCAAATAATCTTCATCTATTTACATACACAACACATCTCCCCCCTTAATAATACTCCAGTCGGTCTAGGGATTTCCTGGCTCTCTGAGGTCTAGGACTGCGGACGGGCACTTGCACAGCGGCAGCCTCCGGTTTAGGAGTGCAAGAGGGCACGTGCACAGCAACAGGCCCTGGTATAGGAGTGCAAGAGGGTACGTGCACAGAAGCAGTCTCCTCCTTGTTTCCTGATGTAACCTCTGGAACCTCCTCTTCACTTTATTTCTGACTTCCACCTACAGGCTTCTCTCCTGATGTTCGAGGAAGTATCAAATTTATTGTCTCCACTTGTTTCTTTCTCACAGGTCGCAATTGATTGATATGCCTCTTATACACGACGCCCTCGCAACTTATAAGGTAGTGACGGTAGCTAAATAATTTCAAAATGGTACCTTTTTACCGTTTAGGTCCAGTTGCATAGTTGCGGAAATAAACCTCGAAACCTGTAGTAAACTGCTCCTGCCTTCTTACGGCCTCATGAAATACCTCTCGCGGATTTCTCATCTTGGTATTAAATTCGAGAATCTTGTTTTTAAACTTCTCTTCATTAGCAGTTCCGCCGGGGAATTCCTTTATTACAGTTTGGGGGAATGCTCTATGAGCTAATAGGAAACTTTGTAGATTCGTCTCTAAATCATCCTTCCCATTATTCTTTCTCAAAAGGTTTTTAAACTCTCTTACATATCTCTCAGCTAAACCTATTTGTACTAGGATTATACGGACTGGTCTTAGTGTGCCGTATACCATTCATTTTGGTAAATTGCTCGAATTCACCGGATACAAACTGTCTTCCGTTATCTGTAACAAAATATTAGGGCAATCCAATTCTGGCGAGAATTTCTCTAAGATGACTTATAATCGTTTTTCTGGTAATATCTTTGATGATAAAAATTTCTATCCACTTTGAGTATGCGTCCACGAGAACCGAAAACATTCTTCCCATGAACGGACCCGCTAGATCAAGATGAAGTCGATGCCACGGTTTTTCGGGCCAAGTCCATTCCGAGATGGTAGCCGGGGGCATGCTTGCCGATTCTTGGCATACTCTACATTCTCTAGTTAACTCCTCGATGTTACTGTCTATGCCTGGCCACCAGAAAATACCGTCTGGCAATCATCTTCATTTTAACAATCCCCATGTGTATTTCATGCAAGTCATTTAAAATTAAAGATCTTAATTTTCGGGGAATTACCACTCTTTCACGCCATTGAAAACAATCAAACTCCAAACTTAATTCCTCATTGATCTTATAATAAGGAGCTAGTGGGTTTTCCCTCAGTACACACACACACACACCCTTGTGAATTTCCACACACAGTTGCCTTCTCTAACATTCCTTAATACTATAGACAGTATTTTATCTCGGGACGTCTCATATGCCACCTCCCTAAAAGAGAACGGTACCTCATTCAACTTCCTGAGAAGAAGTACCTGGTCTTCATCAAGAAACTCCCTGACACTCGATTCTAAAGAAAGACGTGACAATGCGTCAACATTGGAATTATCACTACTTTTTCGAAACTCCTCAATATAAATAAATGCAGCTAATTTTAAGGACCATCTTTTAATTCTGGATGCTGCACATATGGGAATTGGTTTCTGAGGTGAAAATATATGAATTAAGGGTCGGTTGTCTGTGACTAATACGAATTTTCGTCCCAGTAAGTATTGTCTTGATTTCTCATCGCCATAAGTTATGCTCAACGCTTCCTTTTCTAGTTGAGAGTACCGTTTTTCCGCTTCAGTTAATGTTCTAGAAGCAAAAGCTATAGGGCATTCTTCCTTTCTATCATTTCTATGACTCAGAATTACGCCTAGTCCATAGTCCATTAATAATGATTTACATTTTTAAAATAACATTCGATATTTTTTCGTCCAATTCCATCTACAATTTTTATTCAAAAGTTGATAGAATAGCGCTAAAATGTTTGCTATATTCTTTATGAATCTATAATAATAAATTAAGAGTCCTATGAAAGATCTCTTTTGCGAAACATTCTTTAGGTTCAGGCGCCTCTATCACTGCTTTAATTTATTTTCTAAGGGATGCAGTCCATATTTATCCATTTTAAACCCTAAAAATTCCACCGATTTCTTTTTAAATTTACATTTATATCTGTTTAACTTTAAACCTTTTTCTAGCAATCATCTAAGCACTAGATCCAACTTTTGTTCATGATCTTCAAAGTCTTTTCCTGCAACCAAAATATCATCTATGTAGCAGGCCACACCTGGCAAATCAGAAAATAGGCCTTCCATAATCCTCTGAAATTGATTTGGTGCTACCGCTACGTCATATGGTAGTCTTTTATAAGAAAACAACCTCTTAGTTGTGTTTATATCAATAACAACTTTGGCATCTTCCGCTAACATTACTTGTAAGTAAGCCTGTGATAGGTCTAGAGTCGAAAGTACGGTGCTTGTAGATAATTTTGAAAAGATCTCATCAATCGATGGAATGGGATACCTATCTAATTCTATTGCTTTATTAGCTGTACATCTAAAGTCACCACATATCCTTACACTACCATCCTTTTTTGATGCCGGTACTATTGGAGCGGTCCAATATGCATGAACTATAGGTTATAAAATGCAAGAATTCACTAAACGATCAATTTCATTCTCTACTTTGTTTTTTGGATAGAAAGGTAAACTTCTGGCCTTACAAAACACAGGAGCCACATCCTTTTTTAAATTAAAATTTATTCTAACGTCCTTTAGACAGCCCAAATCTTTGTTAAACAAATCTGCATACCTATCCATCAAATTTATATATATTTAAATATATTTCTATTATATTCATTATTTAAAATTTTAATGCTAAACAATATAGAATAATCAAGTTTCAACTGTTTAAGCCGTTCTCTTCCTAATAAAATTACCTGGATTTTTTCATTTACAACTATTAATCGTAAATATTGGTTGGCTTCTTTTACAAAAACATTTCTATTGATTTACCACAAAAGGATTTTAATCATAAATTTGTTGGAAATAATCTTTTACCTTGCCAATAATTCTTATAAATATCTTTAGGTATTAACGTAACTGGACTTCCTGTATCTATTGTAAAGCACAAAGAATAATCATCTACTGTTAAATTTATTGTGGCATCAGTTTCGCCCTGTACAGAATATATAGAGTCCTTTTGTACAAATTTACATCCCCACATTCTTTTACTAGCTTTGCAGACCCTACTTAAATGACCCAGTTTATTACATTTTAAAACAAGTCTTTGTTCTATGAGGTAAAACAGATGCCACGTGTGAATGTCTTCCACCACATCTATAACACACTATTTTGCCTTTGTCACTTTGCCTGAAAGGCCTATACTGCGCCGTACTATTATTGTACTCGCCCTTTTTATCCTTTCAATTCACAGGGGATATCTTAGCCACTAATTTATCTTGTAATTCTCTTATTTTTATCTCCGCGAATTCGAACGAGATCGCCACTGCAAAAACTTTATCCAGGGTGACATCGTCGTCCTCTTGTAGTAGCTTCTTTTGCAGGATTTCCGACTTGATTCCAGCCAAAAAAACGGTCTCGCATCATGGTTCCCAACATATCGACGAAATTACAATTTATTGCCAAATGTTTCAATTCTCTAAGATATTCCGAAATTGATTCTCCTTCCTGTTGAATTCTCTTTAAAAATCTGCATCGCTGTGGTATCACTTTCTTCTTTGGATCCAAATGCAGCTTAATTCTTTGAATGATAGTATCATAGGGTTGATCTTTCATTGGACCATGAAGAAAATGTCGTTTCCCTGCTTCAAAGTTTCAGAATCTGGTAGTGAGGTAAAAATCAGCACTTTAATCTCCTCCTTCAGATGCCAAAAAAAGCCTCAAATTTTTGTACAAAAAGATCGAAGTGTCCTCCACTGGGCTATAACATCTAAAAGGTATTATTAACTTTGAACTTGTCATGCTGATCTTTTCTACTCCTTTGTTTTCTTGATTCAGATAGTTTAAAAGATCTAATCTTAACCCATTTTCCTATTTTTCCTCTCCATAATCCGAGTCAGATTTGTTTAAAAGATGTAGTTGTTATACTTGCATAGACGCCGTTTTCCTCAGCTTTTTACTGGCTCTGTAGATCGCGCATCCTCGTCGCCACTTTTGTTGTGTCGTAATTAGACATACAAGAGCTCAAACTTGACCATGGCCAACAACAATTGTCCAATTTATATATATACATATATTTTTATATAATGAGGCTTTAAATAATACAAATAATATTCGTCTATTTACATAAACAACAGTTAATATATAGCGAGAAGAGTAGAGGACTGAGCACAGATCCCTGAGGTACACCAGCCCATGTTCTTCGGTCCTTGGAAAATGTTCCATTGACCCGAACCTTTATCCTTCTTCCCCTTAAGAAGTCTGCAATCCAGATTAAGGTTTTTCCTCTTACTCCGATGTTGTGCAGCCTTTCAAATAATTTCTACACTCGAACAAAAGCTGAGGTCATATCCAGGAATACGGCCGTTGTCTTCTTTGGCGTTTTTTCCTAGAAATCTATTATTGATTGACAGAAGTAGAACAGTTTATCAGTTGTACAGTGTCTGGATCTTTAGGCAGTTTGGTAGAAGTTTATTTTATTATTGTTAGTGAGCCAGACTATGAGCCTAGAGTGAATAATTCATTCTGTTATTTTACAAAGTATGCTGGTAAGAGCAATTGGCCGATAGTTCTTGCATTCCTTAGCATCTTTGTTTGGTTTCAGTATTGGCACTATAATTGATATCTTCCAATTCTTTGGTAGTTTACCAGTTTGCCATGAAATGTTCAGTATTCGCAGGAGTTGATTTTTAGCTTCGTCTCCAAAGTGTTTAATCATTTGACCAAAGATTAGAGCATCTCCAGGTGACATCTTGGATTTAACTTTCTTATTGATGAATTTAGCTCATTCAGTGTGAAGTCTCTCGAGTTTATATTGTTTTTATATTATTTTTCAGAGTCCTGCCTTCATTCGTATAGCTGAGTCTGGAAGTGCTTGAAAGATATTCAGCAATTATGTCAGCCATCTGTTTGTTCGTTCTCGCTGTTCATATCGGTTAGAGTATTGGAGGATTAGTGTTGGTTTTGATTGTTTTATAACACTAATTATATTCCAGTGATGTGCTTTCCTTTTTAGATCCATTTTCTTCGCAGAATTCTGCCCATATTTCTTGTTTGAATATCCAAATTTCTTGTTATATTTTGTGTCTAATTTCAATGAGTTCCTTTATGATTTCTTCTGTTTTATTTGTTTTAAGAAGTTCATTGATATTGTCTCTCTCTGCAAGCATTGCCTCGATGTTGTGGTCCTTCCAGTAAAGTATTCACAGGTCTTTACGTCTACCTCTAGGTATCGATACTTTTGCAGCTTTGGATATGTTCAAAGAGAATTTTTCCAAGTTTTTGTCAATCGTTCTGTGATTTAATTCTTCGTTGCACAGTTCTTCAAGCTTTTCTGTGAATTCTTTTCCAGTGTTCTTTTATTCTGTTGGAAATTCTCAATTTTGAATTTTAGGGTTGTTAAAATTGGTCTGTGGTCACTGATTGCACTTTTCAGAATTTTCCATTGTGTTGTGGGTGCGATGTTGTAATTTATCGCTGTAATGTCTATTGCGGATTCTGTGCCTGTGGACTTGGATAGATAGGTGTTCTTTTCGTTATTTAACGGCGTAAGGTCGAGGTCGGTTAGCATGTCCTCAACCTGCTGACCTTTTGTTATTCTGAACAGGTGACTCCCAAGTTGGTCTTTCGGCGTTAAAATCACCAAGTATGATTGCAATATCCGAAGACGCTTCACTTAATGTCTCTATCAGGCCTGTATTGATGCTAGTATTATCGTGATGATAAACATTTATGATTGGAATTGTTTTATCTGTAAGATAGATTTCTATTGCCTGAGCTTCTGTCGTGCTTTCTCTAGGCTTACTCTGATTATAGGCGATTTCCTTAAATTTGATTTCTAGAGTTTTAATCAAAACGGCAAGTCCTCCTCCGAATTTTCCCGGTCTGTCCATTCGTAGTTTTGTATAATCTTTGATATTGAATCTCAGATTCTGATTCAATTTTGTCTCCTGAGGACAATTAATATGTACATTGTTGTCACAGAGAAGACAAGTCAGCTCTTTATTTTCCTCTGGGTACCATTTATATTGAGTTGTAGTAGATTGAATTGTGTCCTGGTAGTAGATTTCTCATCATGAGCTCGAGCTGCAGCTCCTGACGCGGCGGTTACCCCGGACGCGGTATCATTACTGGAGATATCAGTTTTGCTCTTCATTTGAAAATGGGTGCCGTTGCAACGTTAGTCATCTTGGAAACGAACCAGAATTTGGTCAAATATTACAAGGGTCCAGGGGGGACCGCAAGGAGGTGTGGTCGAACTTCTCCCCTTCCCCCTGGAATGCCGTCACTACAGGATAAAGCACTCTTGGTGAATTTTTTTAATTGTGATTCAGAATCTGCCACTGAAGCTTTTAGAGCGTTTCGTTCCTTTAAAGATATTAGAAGCGGTAAAGGACCAATGAGTTGCTACTCTCTAAAGCGATTGATTAAAAGTTTTGAGGAAACTGGATCTCTGGAAACAAAACCTCGGAGTGGAAGACCATCGACATGCAAGTCGTGGCTGTTACGGTTTTGCAGAATGCTGAAGCTATTGAAACGTTATCCACGTATGGAGAAGTAAGTGCTAGACAAGTTTCTCGACAAACGGGGATTTCGTATGGAACAGTTTGGAGAGAACACACATTTAGAATTTTTCTATAAAAATATCCTAACAAAATTCAAAGTTTTCACGAGTTGAAAGTCAGCGATTTTGAGAATGGTCAAGAATTCGCTGCATGGGTTTTCCGGCAAATTGATATTGATGAAAACTGGCTGTCAAATGTTCTAAAAACAGATGATATTCACTTTTATCTAAAGAGAGAATTTAACATTCAAAACTGCCTCATTTTGGCAACAGAAAACCCTAGGATTTTTACAGAAATACCACTTCATCAGCACAGAGTTACAGTTTTGTGTGGGTTCACTTCTTATTTTATTATTGGGCCATTTTTCTTTGTAAAAATCAATGGAAAAACTTTCAAACCCGTTTTTGTAACTGGTGAACGTTATGTTCAACTTTTGAGAGAAAAGGTATTGCAGGACAGACAAGCACTAAGCGAAATAGCATTCATGCAAGATGGAGGACCTCCTCATATCTCCCGCGGTGCCAAACAATTGCTGAAGGATACGTTCGGTGGAATTCGTTGATAAGTCGCCACTTTATATACCAGTAGCCCCTAATATCACCAGACTTGACGCCTTACAATTTCGGTTATGGGGGTACATTAAGTCGCGTTTTTATCGATGCCGGCCTACCACATTGGCCATGTTGAAGGCTTCTATCAGATGGCACGTTTTATAAATTTCGACTATTTAATTGTGACCATTCTGTCATCTATCGTCTGCAGGCGGTGTTTGAGAATGAAGGGCGCCACATTGAGCAAGGATTGTGACCTAACACAAGAGAGAAGGCAGTTACCTCATGTGTTATATTTTGCAGCTCTTTGTTTTGGGTTATGGGAATAATAAATGCTGTCCTCACATCTTGACTCTTTTTTTTTTCTGTAAACAGTATTTTTTTTTTTGTTTGTCATTTGCCCACATCTTTTATTTAGTCGTGCAGGCCAAAGTGTTATAACTTCTCGAATAACACTGGTATACACAATTTTACCCCTATGTTTAGTTTATCGCTTTTCGCTCATTAGAAGAAATAGCATAAGGAATAATCTATGTATCCCCCCCCCAACTTCAGATGTTTTGCGCAAAAAATAATACAAAATGATTTTACTACCACGTTTTTCAACGCAAAAGGTCGATTTAAAAATGATTTTTTTAGGGGATACATTTTCAAAATTATGTACAGTATAATAAACAATGATAACATTTGACAAACCCATAGGATATTTGGAATAAAGTACGACAAATAAATTTTGTCACTCCCTTCTATATTTCATTTGTTTGATCATGACAAATATCCAGTTAAATAGTCAAGTGTCGACAATTAGTCAAGAAACTATACATTCCTTATAGCACGAAATCCTATTAGTAGTGCCATCATAATATTTGGTACTATATTAACATTTCAAAAATCGTGTATTGATATCAGTAGTTATTTTCAAACATTCAATCTATTTCACAAAACTCCATCTAAAATATAAATATTTTTTGCTACATGTTTTAATTTGCATATACCTATTTTACATATCTCAGATTGTATTTAAAAATCGTCAACCATTTCTTCTAACTTTTGGCGAAATGGTGTTTTATTAATTCATCATTTGATATTATTAGGGTTCTTTCCTGGTATTCAAAAAGGAAAAATACGTGTCGTTCAGTTATATTTTTCAATATATCAAACAATTTGGCCGCTGAATCGCTGATTCTGGTAGAGCGCCATCTAGCGAATGAGGTTGTAACTAAAATCAATTTCGAATTTTTCATTATTTGCCATAAAAAATCCCATTTCATCCTGAACACAATGGTGTTTACCGCATTGCTCTAGCGCAAATATTCGCGGAGTTATTAATTTTTAAAGTTGTGCGGGACTTTTGGATCACCCTGTATTTATATATAACTTTAAAATAATGAAAAAAAAAACTGAAATATAATTAGTGAGATATGTTTATACTATTATTTTGAGGTAAATATCATTAATGTATCAATAAAGATTTGAATTGTTTAACAACAAGATTTAACAACGAAAACAAGCTTATAAATCGGCTTTGACACGTCATGAGCTTTTCCAAGAAACAAAAGGGGTATCAGGGTCATTTTTATTTTTCTATTTTATTTTTGACTATATATATCCCTATTGAAAATAGACAAAAATATTTTAAACTTAATTCTGTTGACGTTATGTGACTCTGAGTTTGTTGTTGACACACATTAATATGCTATAATACCTTGATAAAGGTTGGCGTTCAGCCAACTGAAATATTGGTAAAAAATATTATATTTTGATTCAATATATGTCTTTTCACTATATATATATGTGGTAATATATCCTATCGACTTTCAATATAGCTGTGGTATTATGCTATGTTGGGGAACCTTACTCTTGGGATTGAAGATTGTTGAAGTGATGGCGCAGTCGTGATGGCTGAGTAAGAAAGGATTACACACAGGGGAAATAAGTCAGGACACTTGATGGGTTTTGAAAATAAAAGGCAACTGGTTTGGAGGAAAGAAAGCTTGAGAAGAGCGGAGCGATTTTGACTTATTAATTATCTGATCACATGGCGGTGATTGACTTAGCTATGAGCTGAGCGGGGAGGTCTCGAGAGCAGATGTTACCTCGTTGGGATCGAAGGAGCCACTCTAGGTGTCGTTCCGATGGGAGCGAAAGCACTTCTGACAATTCTTGCTTCTCGATTTAACACCAAGACTTATCTTCTTTCCCATTGGTCGAAAGATGTCACATGACCTTTTTCTATTGGTTGACCTATTTAGGCGATACTTTCTAATTGGTCCTTACTGAGGTCTTTGTCGGAAGACACGCCCGATCTTGTCAGGAAGTATTGGGTGTTAGTTCGACTCTTATAACTTCCGCGGTTATCAGATACGACCGGTCCTGCTCCGGAAATATTGGGCGTCTCTCAACTTTTATAACTTCTGCGGTCACCAGATACGACCGGCCCTGTCAGGAAGTATTGACTATACAAGTTATTAATAATTGTGCCCGCTTTAAGCCTACTTCCTATGTCTTGTTGCTACTTTCTTTCCTCCAGTTACCTTATTCTTTATTAAATCTTTGAAAATCATACATTGTACATGCATAGTGGGTCGGGGGTGCATACAATTATATACAAATTATGACAGATGCGCCCCCTACATGTGAAGAATTCAAGAAGGGGTTAGCCTGAGAGAATTCTGTAAAGTAACAAATAATTTTGTGGGAAAATTAGTTGTGGGTATTGAGAGGTTATATACAAGCATTGGTGGTGATATAAGAAGTAAAATAGAATGGTGTTGATGATATAGGTTGAGTATAATTAATAGAAATCAAAAAATTTTTTAATTGTAAGAAATCAAAATGAATGCTATGGTACATAGTGGATTAAAAAGAAAAAAAATGCGCCTAACTAATTTCTACTCGAAATTGGAAATGGAAATCGAGGGATTTTTATTAGGTCTCTTGAGAAATCAAAAATAAAAATAAAAATAAAAAGTTGGAAGAAATCAAAGTGAATGCTTGATGCATGGTGAAAAAAAAAAGGAAAAATGCCTAACTATACTCTACTCGAAATTGGGAATGGAAATCGAGGGATTTTTATTAGGTCTTTTGAGAAATCAAAAAATAAAAATAAAAATAAAAAGTTGGAAGAAATCAAAGTGAATGCTTGATGCATGGTGAAAAAAAAAAAAGTAAAAATGCCTAACTATACTCTACTCGAAATTGGGAATGGAAATCGAGGGATTTTTATTAGGTCTTTTGAGAAATCAAAAAATAAAAATAAAAAGTTGGAAGAAATCAAAGTAAATGCTTGGTTGCATGGTGGGGAAAAAAAATGTTTTGTTGCATGGTGAGAAAAAAAAATGTTTTGTTGCATGGTGGAAAAAAAAAGGAAAAGAGAGAATGTTTTTGTAAATAAAAATAAAATATAATATCTAATTTTAAAAGAAAACCAGTGAGTTTTCGTTGATTTGAAACTATGATAATATAAACTAATTGGTAAATAAAATGATAATTAATGATTAAAAGTGATAATAAGTTGAATAAATTGATAAATTGATTAAATATTTACATTTTTAATTGAGAGAAAATAATGAAAATGATTAATATGAAAAATAAGGTGTATTGGTTTGAACCCTTTTGTATCTACATGCCCTATAAATTTTTTAATTGCTCAATTATGCCCTATAAATTTTTTGTCTTTGTGTGTGTTGTGAAAAATGTTAGAAGTCTGTAAAGTAATTATGATTAGTTATAATAAGAATATGAACTCATTTAAATGTGTGTGACGTCTTGTGCGTGCGGAATTGTATGGTAAAAATCGATACGCAGACTCGAACTGGAATCCAAAATCGGTGGCATGAAAAAGTGGGATGATATGGAGAAATCTGAGGCAGGGGAAAAAGCGGTGTCCTATTTTTATGTGTTGGCCGGAAATGAGGGGTGGTAATTGGATCGGGACTGGAGCGCGCCGAGGAAGTACGCTCCCTTTTGTATTTGCTGTCTTACTCGAATTTTATGACCTCGCGGGACTACGTCCTTGTCGCGGCGTCTCAAAATTCTCACTTCCTTCCGCTTATTTGTTTTTTGGGTGCGACTCGGATCTTGTTACTTCTATCTCTTCGGAGTTTATTTAGATTTTCTGCAAAAATGGTTCCTAAAATTATGAGAAGTTTTATAAATGCTTGTCCACAATGAAAAACTGCTTGCCCAAAATTAAAAACTGCCTCTTGTAGTTCGAAAATTTTATGAGCGGGCATGGTATAGATAAACAAATAATTAAGAGATAAAACTGGGATATATTTGTATGGTAGAACTAACGAACAAAGGATAAAAATCAGATGAAAGATAGGGTATTGCCCCATGTTCTTCCATATTATTGTAAATGGGGACTCTGAAATATTTATTCGAACCTTAATCATTGTTGATCGTTTAATTTCGCACTGTTTGATATCTTTGGGGAGTGGTGTGATATGATTGAAATGGTTGTCAGGTTTGCAGTTTTTAACATCGGGGAGGAGTGATGCAGATCGCCTTGTTGTAAAAATGGCAGGGTCTAAATGTCTGAAAGGCTCGCTGCTGGTGGGTTTGAACCTTAATGACTCTGTTGGGAATAATTCGGGTGTTAAATGTTTGAAAGGGAACGTGTAATTGGGGTTGTGCTTTATGTGATATGTACTAACGGCGGGTGGTGATATATAACGGATTGTTTCTGTATACAGTTTAAGCTTGTTGACGTGAATCGTGTCAGTGTCTCTTTGAAGTGGTTGATTTGGTCGATCTATACGGACCACATTTGGTGAAATAATTTCTAATATTGTGTGAGGTCCTGTGAAATATGGCGCAAGTTTCCCTGTATTTGGGTGGTGATATAATTTTACTAACACTAGATCACCTACTTCAAAATGTGGTTGTTTGTGTCGTTGATCATAAATGTTTTTGTCTTGTAAATGCTTGTTTTGTGTGCGTGTGTGTGCAATTTTTCTAGCTTTGTCAATATCTGGGTAAGGTGTGCTGTGGTTAGAGATTTCTGGGGGTAGTATACCAAACATTAAGTAGATGGGTGGAAAACCTGTGGTAGAATGTGGGGTTTTGTTATATATAATTGTAACTCTTTTGACCAACTTGGTCCATGCGATCTTAGGATTTTCTAGATGCAATAGCCTAAGTTTTCCCGTGAGGGTGGCGTTCAGGCGTTCACATAGACCGTTGGCCTGTGGATTGTTGCTGGTTGTGAGTAATGGGTGAATATTTCTATTAAGTAGGAAACTACGAAATTTTGGCGAAGTGAAGGCAGGGGCTCTATCCGTAAGAAGGCGTTTTGGAGAGCCATCCTGTAATACTCGCTTAAGTACCTGTTGGTAGGTGATGATGCTGGTGGATTTAGATGGATAAGTCCACGCGTAGCGCGAAAAATGATCGACTACCACATGGAAGTATATTTTGGTGTTGCCATATTTGGCAAATCCTGCTATGGTGTCAAGGGATAATAGGTCAAAGGGTTCTTTGGCTTCCGGAGGTTGACTTAATTCCCCGTAAGTGGGTCCCAATGGTCGTTTTGTTAACTTTTGTTTAATATCTTTTGACATACCTTGCCAGTAATATTGCGTGGATATGAGTCGTGACATTTGTGAAATACCGGGGTGATTGTATTGTGTGTGTACTGTTTGTAAGAGTTGTTGTATGAGTGGTTTTGGAATTATAATCTTGGTTACACCTTTTCGGGAAACTGTATGTAATCCATTATGATCAATGGTCAAACTAGACTCTTTCGATGGCGGAGGTTGGTGTGTCTTGATAAGGGTGGCGTCCAAGAATCCACAAAACGGGTTACGGGACAAGAGATCTGCTTCATATTGTAGTTTTCCCTTTATGTAGCGGACCTCATATTCGTAACTCGATAGTCGTAAACTCCATCGAAATAGTCTGCCGGACGGGTTTTTGATGGTTTTCAACCACTGCAATGCGTGATGGTTAGAAAATATAGTAAATTTTCTGCCCATAAGATAGATGCGAAACTTCTCCACACTCTCAACGATTGCTAAGCACTCAAGTTCAGAGATGGAGTAGTTTTTCTCGTGTGGGCGCAATGTTCGGCTGAAATACTGAACTGGATATACGTTCCCGTCAGGGTGAACTTGTTTGAGAATGCCTGCTATACCGAGGGTGGATGCATCGCAATACACTTGGCATGGCAGACCTTCTTTGTAAAGGTGTAAAATGGGGTGTTGTGTGAGGTTTCCTTTCAGGTCAATGAACGCCTCTTGACAAACTTCATTCCAGTTCCACACGGCATCCTTTTTGAGGAGGTTATTGAGTGGTGCTCGCAAGCGAGCGTATTCCGGAATGAATTTGTTATAGACGTTCACAGCGCCTAAAAAGGATTGTAGTGTTTTTCGGTTGTGTGGCTGTTTGATGGCGTGGATAATGTCGGTGTTGCGTGTGAGTGGTGTAATTGTACCAGCTGTAATGGTGTAACCTAGGAAATCTATGGACTGCTTAAAAATTCGCATTTCACGAAGTTAAGTTGTAGTTTCTCCGCTTCGCAAAAGGTGAAAAATTGTCGCAGGTGGTTTTGATGCTCCTCCAATGTGTTGGAGTAAATGATGAAATCATCAAAGTAATGTGCCACACAGTCAAGTCCGTGTCTCTGTAGGACCTGACTTATGGCTCGTTCGTAAATCTGAGGGCTGGTTTTTAATCCGAAAGGTAGTCGAGTGGGTTGGTATAACCCTTCGAGGGTGGCAAATGCTAACAGTGGTCGAGAATCGGGGTGTATTGGGACTTGCCAATACGCGGAGGATATGTCTGCCGTGGAGAAATATTAGGCCTGTGCGAGGCGGTCTAGGATATCCTCGATTCTCGGGAGGGGATGGACATCAGAGCTGATTAGCTCGTTCACCTTTCTGTAATCGATACAAAACCGTTTGGTCTTGTCGCGCTTAGTGACGAGGGTGACAGGGCTCGAGAAAGGTGAAAAAGATTGCTCTATGATGCCGTTCTCCAGCATTTGTCGGACTTGATTACGGATTTCTTGTTGGTCACATATCGGAACACGATATGGACGTATGGTAATTATTTTATTGGAATTCGTGGGTATTTTTACTGGTGGAATCCGTAAGCATGGTACGTTGAATTTGTTCTGTGTGAAAATGTGAGTGTATCTTTGTAGAAGTGTTGTGAACTGCGGTGTATATTGAGTGTTAGATGTTGTGTTGTAGTATGCATGTGGCAAAGTATTTTGTTGTGTATTAGTGTGAGTGTCGATTTCGTTGTGTGGGTTGGTCATGTGGTAGTTGTGCGACGGTGTGTGATCACCTATGTGCTTGGTATGCGAGTTGTCCCGCTGTGTGGGTGCATTTTGGGCATGTTTACAAGTTGAAGTCGTTGTGACTTGGTTATTTGAGGGCATGTAAAAAGGGCAATTGGCCTTAGTGAAAAAAGGGCATGTAGGTAAGGGGGTGTTTTTCAATGAATGCACGCAATGGTTGTCATAGGCGGAAGATTTGGTTGTATGGTGAGGTCTTTGTGACATCGCCTGACACTGCCAGTACGTGCATACATTTGGTACATTGTTAAAATGTAAGGATGGGGTAGACAATGGGGCGCCCAGCTGGAATATAGTGCATTTATTAAAATCTATGGTTAATCTGAATTTATGAAGGCTATTGATACTAAGAATTCCAAATGGTAACGGGGTATTCACTACATGGAAATTCTCTCTTCGGGATATTTGTCCTATTGTCAGTGGGATAGACAGTTTACCCATGGTTTTTGCAAAACCGTTTAGGGTTTGGAGGTTCAGTGAATGTCCCTTAAGGTTTAAATTAGGCAGGTGGGTTTTTAACATATGATAAAGATTATATGGCACTATATTCAGGCTGGCGCCTGTATCAATTAAAAAGGGGCATGGTATATTAGGGGCAAGAAAAAGTTTGATAGTCAGTTGGTTTAGGGATCCTACCTCAGTCTCGAAAAGTCTGCTCGGCTGGGGTGTCTCTGGCTTGACTTGGTTGTTGTGGACTCGGGACTGGTGATTTTGGGACTGCTTGCACCGTCCGCACTTTTTCGTGGGTCGTCTGGACTGGTCGATGTCGGCATTCGCTGTGCCAGTGCCTCGCGCCGCAGAACTTGCAGTTGGACGGCGGAAGAGGTGCATTCCATGCACCTGGGCGTCGGGGAGTGCTGTGATACGGACCCGACATTGTGGGTGGTTGATCCTCTCGAGGTCGCGTTGTCGGTACACTGGGCCCGTGGATCCGCTGTACCAGTCGGAACCATTCTCCTAGGTTCTCGGGAGGCACTACGCGGACTAGGCGCTGGTCGTTGAATGGCAGCCCTTCTGTCAGCGTCTCGAGGATCACCTCCTGCGGAAGTCCTAGTTGCAATCCCATGGCGGTTTTCTCCCGGTAGTAGGTCTCTAAGTTGGTTTGCCCAGTGAGCTTCATGGCGAAATATTTCGCAAAGGACGCTTCGCTTGATTCAGGATAGAGATCTAGGAGGGTTTGCCTCACCTGGAAATAGCTCCGGTCGGCCATCCGAAGTTTCCTGAAGAGCTCCAGGGGTTGTCGCACCAGATAGTTTGGCAGGCGGAGTAATTTTTCTTGTTCTCCCATGGAGGCGCCTTCCATTTTTCGGTCGAACGTCTGGAAAAACTGGATCGCGCTGTATGTGCCATCGAAAGGCGGGATTGTCGCCTCAGCTCCATCAGAAATCTTTGCTTGGTTCAAGAGCGCCGACAGCTGGGTGACGGCGTCCGCTAGGGGCGCAGTTGTCTCGCCCGTCTCTCTTACTTCTTGCCTTCCTTCCGTTGTTTCCGTCGGGCCGTCCGACTTTACGCCTATGGGATCCTGATTAAACTCCATAATATCTTTATCCTGTCGACTCTACACTATATGTGGTAATATATCCTATCGACTTTCAATATAGCTGTGGTATTATGCTATGCTGGGGAACCTTACTCTTGGGATTGAAGATTGTTGAAGTGATGGCGCAGTCGTGATGGCTGAGTAAGAAAGGATTACACACAGGGGAAATAAGTCAGGACACTTGATGGGTTTTGAAAATAAAAGGCAACTGGTTTGGAGGAAAGAAAGCTTGAGAAGAGCGGAGCGATTTTGACTTATTAATTATCTGATCACATGGCGGTGATTGACTTAGCTATGAGCTGAGCGGGGAGGTCTCGAGAGCAGATGTTACCTCGTTGGGAGCGAAGGAGCCACTCTAGGTGTCGTTCCGATGGGAGCGAAAGCACTTCTGACAATTCTTGCTTCTCGATTTAACACCAAGACTTATCTTCTTTCCCATTGGTCGAAAGATGTCACATGACCTTTTTCTATTGGTTGACCTATTTAGGCGATACTTTCTAATTGGTCCTTACTGAGGTCTTTGTCGGAAGACACGCCCGATCTTGTCAGGAAGTATTGGGTGTTAGTTCGACTCTTATAACTTCCGCGGTTATCAGATACGACCGGTCCTGCTCCGGAAATATTGGGCGTCTCTCAACTTTTATAACTTCTGCGGTCACCAGATACGACCGGCCCTGTCAGGAAGTATTGACTATACAAGTTATTAATAATTGTGCCCGCTTTAAGCCTACTTCCTATGTCTTGTTGCTACTTTCTTTCCTCCAGTTACCTTATTCTTTATTAAATCTTTGAAAATCATACATTGTACATGCATAGTGGGTCGGGGGTGCATACAATTATATACAAATTATGACATATATATATATATATATATATATATATATATATATATATATATATACCAGTATGCATTTGTGTGTACTAAAATGCAATTTTGGTTATTCCCTCAAAACAGAATGCAATGGTATGGTATACATAGTGGTTATAGTATTTCGTGCTATGACATACTCTCTTTCATTGATATTTAAGTTATTTTTAAGAGGTTTTGAATTTCCAAAAGTAATCGCTCAGAAAGATTATTGTATACCTTGTACCAAGCAATACCTGTGGAAAGATTATAAAGATCCGAAATCTTGCACTTTGCACGAATAAAAAAAAGCATTGCTACTGTTTATAATTTTATTTTATAATACATTAGCGCCATCTGTTATCAGAATTCGTACTATTATAGACGTGTATTATTCTTTTAAAATTAAACAATTTTATACTGCCCTTAGTGCCTTTAGTGGTGAACTCTCCTAATGGTTTCGCCAGTTTAATCAATTTAATGATAGATTCATCATCATACAAGTATATACACACACACCCAAAAACCTTTATTAAGACACACAGGTCTTACAGAGGATTCTCCTTGGGGTTACAACACGGAGAAACCTATGAAAGTGGGAAATATACAAAGGGGTAAAAATGGAGACAGATTATATACACATGGTAAATATATACAGATTATTATTTGAATAATCCTATGGAAAATAAGAAAAATATTTTTTTTTTGAAATATGGATGGGAGAAGTGGAGAGCGAAAAGAGGAAATAAAACAGGTATTACATATGAAACATTCGTATAATGGAACAAGTCAATTTAAGCTCTTCAGCTCACACAGCACAGGTGGACCACATACAAGTATATACTATAATACTTGAATATACTTATAAAAATATCTTACATAGTATTATATAGATGTATACATTATAGTGACACGGATTAAACTATATCTATGGAAACTGAAATACTGGTTTCGATGAAGTTACCTTATAATCTAATTTGATCTCTATTCGTGATATATATATATATATATAAAATTTTGAAAAAACGTTTAAACACATGTAAATTAACCTGGCGAAACCGCTGGTAGGATTCACCACTGATGAGGTCAGGCCCTCCCATTAATTTTTCCATTACAGTAAAGGCAGTACAAAATTGTTTAATTTTTGAAAGAATTATACGCGTCTATAATAGTTTGAATTCTCATATTCTTATTTCATACTTTATAGCAATTTTCTAATGGATATCTTGTACCGGCACATATGCACATAAGAAAGGTGAGGCTATGTAATTAACAGCACAAGTCCACCGTCAAATTAGAGTATGAGGTAGGAAGTCGTTAGTTTAGAGGACAGAATGGAGCTGGCACTTGCCATTTGCAAGTCATTTCAATTACCGTCCAAGTTTACTTCACTCCGTTGATGTGACTTCTCATCAATTCTACTTACCATAATGTGGCTAGCTAAATTAAATGAGGTTTTACAGTTACTTCTCTATTTAATTTTTCTTTTTTTTTAAGAACACACATTTGTGTTTTGAAAATTCGATACTATTATAGACACGTATGGTTCTTTTAAAAATTAAACAATTGCTATAAAGCGTCGTTGAATTTTTATAACAGATGGCGCGCTAATGCATCATAACATATTTGGAATTTGTTTTGGAAAGAATATAGCTACATCAATCAATAATTGATTCAATTCTAGTCGTCTCAGTGACACTCGCTGTCACTTTCATTGATTACTTTGAATCCTATTTCTACTTTTATACGAGGGTTGTCCGTTAAATAAGTTCCACGGGACACCACTGTCATGAGGATCGCTTTTAGGCTCGAGCCGACTGCACGGGCTCGTAGCTTGTTCTCCCCACTCCAATTTCACACCAAGGACACGTCGCTGGTAAGCTTAGTTTTGGCTGAGCAGCCGTTAGTGATGGAGCTTCCCCTCGTGTCTCCCGCCAGCTGTGAATTACGGTCAGTAATTCGCTTTTTGGCCGCAAAGAATAATTCGGCGAAGGACATTCATACTGAACTCTGTCAAGTGTATGGAGAAGGGTGTATGAGTTCCGGGATGGTGCGCAGATGGGTCAGAGAATTTAAAAACGACCGAACAGACGTCCACGATGAACCCCGTGCTGGACGGCCATCGGTTTCGGACGAAACCATTGCCAAAGTCGAAGCGACAATGCTTGAAGATCGACGGGTTACTGTGCGGAAGCTCTGCGATTTGGTTCCTGATGTCAGTAAAACCACCATCGACAAGAATTTGCGTGAACATTTAGGGTATTCAAAGGTCTGCGCAATATGGGTTCCGAAAATGCTGACTGAAGACCATAAACGGCAGTGGGTTGATGCGGCCCAGAAATTTCTCGATTGCCATAAAACTGACGGAGAGGAATTCTTGGATTCGATCGTTACTGGTGATGTTACCTGAGTACACTACACCACACCGAAGACAAAGGAACAATCCAAGCAGTGGAAGCACACTTCTTCGCCGAAACCTCTAAAGTTTAAACAAACACTTTCTGCCAGGAAACTTATCGCTACCGTCTTTTGGGGCCGAAAGGGTCTATTGTTGTGTGACTTTATGCGTCGGGGTACAACAATCAATTCCGACCGGTACTGTGAGATCTTGAAACAACTTCGACGCGTGATTCAGAACAAGAGGAGAGGGATGTTAACCAAAGGGGTGCGTTTTCACCACGACAACGCTCGGCCGCACACCGCCCATCAAACCACTGCCCTCATCGAAGAATTTGGATGGGAATTGGTGTCACACCCACCTCACAGCCCTGACGTAGCTCCTAGTGACTTCCATTTCTTCCCCGAGTTGAAGAAAAACCTGGGTGGAACCCAATTCCAGGACGATGACGAGTTTGGAAGAAGCGGTTTTAGGCTTTCTACGCGGCCAGGCGGCAGGGTCTTTGACTCTGGGTTCCATAAGTGGGTGTCCCGAATGCAAAAATGCGTCGAACGAAACGGGGAATATGTAGAAAAATAAAAAAAAGTCTGATATTTTCGAAAATGCATAGTTCAGGGCAAATAAACCTGTTTTTCTGTATGAAAAACCTCTGTGGAACTTATTTAACGGACAACCCTCGTACATTCACCATTTTCTAACTCCGCCTTAGCCGGTCCCAAGCCCGGGTGAAAAAGGAGGAGGGGGAGCAGTAACAAGCTCACTAAAAAACCTGGGTTTAGCTGGCCCGGCTGATAGTACCCTGTAAGGGCTCCTAATCCAGGAATACAGGATGAGCAGCGTTTGTACTCCATGTTAGGAGCGGCTGCACATGGCGTCTGTTCCTCATGTCAGAGGCGACCATTTCTTTAGGAGCTAAGTCGGCCTGCCACTGAGTAGTGCCCCCAGTCTTAATGACAAAGGCAGACGCATTCTACTTCACCCAATCATGATGGTTGTCAACTTACAAGCTTGATACCGTAATGTGATTGAGTGGAGATAAGGAAGAAGAAGACCATTCTACAATAGAATACATCTACAATAGAAAATTAAGAGCTTAAAAATAAAAAGGATTTAAAAAATAATAATAAAATAATAAAAATATAAAATTATGTAGATAAACTTTGTCATATATTTGTCCGTATTTACATATACGTATATTTACAAGAAAAAAATTATATTTTTTTTATTAGATTCTGAATATTTATGATGTATTGCTAATATAAACATATCGAAAAAGGAAATCTTTAGGAGAAGTTTTCGATATTTTTTATTTCTCCTGGAAGTATTGTCTCTGGTATTTTAAAATCATTTAATTTTTTATTACAAAATCCCTGTTTTTTTATATCTTTGAGATTTTTTTTTCTTTGAAATAGTAAGTTCTATCGAATCGATTACTAAGAGAATTATATTTTTTAAATCTTTGAACAAATTTGGTTCCCCTTTCGGTTTTAGTAAGTGATGCGAAGTTTGCTCTCTCTTTGAGTACAGTAAAACCTCCATTAGAGGACATTCCGGCTAGAGGACATCTCTTTATTAAGGACAGCTTTCATTGTCAAAATTACCATTTTTACTTTGTAAAACCTCTCCCGGTAAAAGAAAACCTCTCCATAAAGGACACTTTTGCTCTGTAACTAGGTGTTGTCCTTTACAGAGAGGTTTTACTGTATATCTTCTATTTTATCTTGTATTCAGATTCATTCATTATCACTGTAGTTCCTAATTTATCGGCTTGAGTAATAACTATTTCATATTCTTTCTTTAAATATCTTAAAATTTGTCTTCCTCTTGATTTACGCGAAGGTATATTTGATGGTTTATTCAATGTTTTGAATATTCTTTGTCTTTTTTTCCCTTAAGAAGAATATTACATTAGTTTAGAGGGCTTAGGTCAGATACAAGTTGTAAGTTCAAGTGACAGGTGTCCTTTACAGGGAGGTTCAACTGTATTTTATAAAAGAGATAAATAAGTTTATATAATACATATATAATAAAAATGTTATTCTATAAATTTACAAACCTTATCTTGTCAAAACAGACACACTATAGACAGTATCGATCCTATTTGTATTTCCCAGTGTGAATGAAACTCCGTCAGAGGCGGGACAAAGTCCTATAGGATGTCTAACACAATAGAATTCAAAGCCAGGATAAGCCCTCGACTTCATTCTTGTAATAAAGAAAGACGCTCTCTTTATCTAAGGTAGAGAAATCGCCTCAAAAAGGTGGAAAAGCCAATTTATTTATCCAACGGTATAGACAAAGGGGTCGGTAAACTGCAGCTAGCGAGTCACATGCGGTTCTTTGGATGTGAACCTGCGGATCTTTATATAATTCCATACGTAAATATGATTTATGTGAGTACTATTTATTGTTGGAAATAAACAAAATTATGGCTCTTTGAAATTTTTAAAAGTTTGCAAATTGCAATTTTTGACTCTTCCGACTCAATATTTTGCCGACCCTTGGTATAGACGGTGGTAGAAACTGGCAAACCATTTCTGTACCAAATAATGCTAAGAAAACAATATGGACCGAATATCTATTCTACATAGGGGCAGATCAAAGTATGAAGAATATGTTTCTATATAGTAATTAACGTAAGAGACTTGATGGATACTAACAACAATAACATAATACTTATATATATAGATGGAAAATTTGCCGGGAGGAAATTAATCCATGGAAGCAATGGGCGCTTCTCCCGTCAAAATAAACGTCAAAATCTGACGCCATCTATTGACCGTCGCTGCAACTAGCGGTTTCCATTAGATCCCGTGTGGATATCATGGAATAAAGTCCGCCCTAGACTGACGAAGGCCATTAGCCCGAAACTATGGTGTCTAGGTGGACGCTTATCAGTTTGCCAAAGTTGGTGTTATGGCTTTGTCACCGACCCGAGGCCGCTAGTTGCGGCGACGGTCAATAGATGGCGTCAGATTCTGACGTTTATTTTGACGGGAAAAGCGCCCATTGCTTCCACTTATATATATATATATATATATATTTATTCTTTTTCCATTTTATTTCAATTTAAAGTTTTTTGTGTATGTCTGGTCTACCATTAGGGTTTCAAAACATAATATCCAAACTTATAACAAATGTTAATTCATACTATAGATATATTACTAAATACAACTATTTATAATCATATTATAAAATAAAAAAACCTTTAAAAATCTTTTAAAAAAAAAGGATAAAATATAAAATCATAAAAAAAAATATATATATATACTAACAATCTTATCTACCTTCTTTATAAAACTCTTTTTTTTTTTTTCCTTATTATTAGTTTGATTAAAAGTGCATGGTTCTGTCTTTCTCTCTTTTTTCTAACTATTATATATATTCTCTCTTCGATTATTCTATATATAGGATTAGAGTATGTCTGAATGACGTGTAAAAGCCGATGTAATAGACGTTACGTTGTTAATTTTTATTGTTATTAATTATAAATATATAATTAACTTGAGGGTGTAGTAGAAGTAAAGGATTTTTTTTTTTCTCTCTCTATCTACAAATTAATAACATTTTACAAATTTTATAATTTGAATTTAAATGATCATAATAGTGAAGATAATCTTAATACAAAACTGGACTATAAAATTAAATAACTATTTATATATATATATATATATATATATATATATATTAATAAAATATTATTCTATTTAAAAAATTATATTTCATATATTCAAATACTCTGTTAAATCGACCGCCAGAGGTGACGCCTTCCCTATAAAAACTCATTGTTGTTATTTCCCGATGGCCGGCTCAAACCTTTTGTACATTATGTAAATAGGTTTTCATTTTTTGATTCTTACACCTTAAGCCAGGCAGTACTTTTATCAAATTATGTTTTTATATATCCCATAAGCTCAATTAAAGCTATTTATAATCTCTCTTCATTTTTATCATTTTAATTTCAAGATTTTAACCACGGCTGCATTGACATAACATAATCCTCAAGATAATCAAAATCAGAAGAAAATATTTTTATTTATAATATATATATACATTATTATTTATATATATGTGTCTATAATTTTTTATTTTGAAAGGTATTACAGTAAAACCTCTATGTAAAGGACATCTAGTTGCAGAGATAAAGTGTCCTTTATGAACAGGTGTTCTCTTACGGAGAGTTGATATATAGTAAAAATGGTCATTTTGACACAATGAAAACTGTCCTTTGTAGAGAGTTGTCCTCTAGATGGAGTTTCCTCTCATGAAGGTTTTACTGTCATTACATTTCATTATTTTTTTTATTTCATATGATTATATATAATTAAAAAGGCATATATTGGTTCAAAATACAATATATTCAATCATTTTTTTATATACTAAAATGATACAATATTTTACTAATAACGTTTCATTCCAGTAAATGAGCAGTAGGAATGGTTTTAATTGTAAATAAGGTGAATCCACAATCAGTAGTCTTAATTAAAATAATTAATATAATTAAGCGCTAACCCAATCCCATTATATGTCTGTTAATATATATATATATATATATATATATATATATATATATATAGAGAGAGAGAGAGAGAGAGAGAAAGAGAGAGAGATTTTAACAGATAAACTAATAATAGGTAATTAACCATTGATTATCTAGATTCTCCCGAATTACTGAATTTCAGTAAGGACAGTAGAAAAAGGATTTAATTGTAAAATACAAAATTCGTATTCAGGATAGCTCTAATTATAATAAATAATATAGTAATGCAATACTAATTTCTGTTAATATAGTTTTCAGATCAGCTAATAGTATATAATTAACCAGTTGTAAGGTAAGCTATCCCAAAATCTAATCATCATAATAAAATAATGGTTGTGCATTAGAAAATTCTGTGAATATATCTATGAATTTCTCTCTTGGTTAAAGAAAACCCGACATTGCCAAACTAGATATATTTATTTGTATTTATTTCATTAGTTGGTTGTGAAATCAAGCATGATTTCAATGAAATTTATAATACAATATAATGCGGCTTATGATTGTAGAACGACATTTGAAAATTATCCCGCATATGTTTCTTTTGAACAAAAAATCGGAATTTATTTTAAGGAGAAATAACGATTATTTCTATCCTTAGAGATGAAGTATTCCCATCCCTGAACACTTTCATTTTTCCATTTATCATTACTCTTCACAATTCATCCTTTCATACTTCATTCATAAGGATAGAAATACACCAATACCTCGCTTTGCGTCGTTTCGTTTTGCGTTTTTTTCGAAGTAGCGTCGCTGCCTAATTTTTACTGATTTTCACTGTGCGTCGTTAGATTTTCGAAGTTGCGTTGTTTTGGATTAGAGTCTTTAATTTTTTTTAAATTATTTCTCTAAAATATGGCAACACCTTTGTTTTTGTATGCGCCTTCACATCTTTTCACTTTGCGTCGTTTCAATTTGCGTCCTGTTTTTTTTTTTTGGAACGTTTCCCCGACGCAAGGCGAAGTATGGGTATAATCGTTATTTCTCCTTGAAATAAATTTCGATTTTTCGTTCAAAAGAAACAGTTGCGGGATAATTTCAAATGCCGTTCTACAATGATTTTAATGTTCTTTCCTTTCTTTTCTTCTTTAAACTCTACTCAAAACTTGTAATCATTCAATTGTTTATGTAATATAGTATCTAAGTTTAATGTTGTTTCTTGACGTAAGTATCCCTCATGGGGATATCGCGTCTGATTTGTTAATAAATATGAGGGTGAGTAGAAAAGTAAGGTTTTTTTTTTCATAGAAAAACACATTTAATCACAACTTTTTATACATCATTGGAAAGGTTGGACACTTTGCTATTTTTCTACATAGTCGCCTTGATGATAAATTACTTTTTTCATCCTGTCAACCAACTTTGTAATTCTGGTGTTGTATCACTCTCCCGCCGCCTCTTTGAGCCACTTGTCGAACTCTTCTTTCACCTCGTCGTATAATTCTCCGGCCGAATTTCACCGACAGTTAGTGGAAGTGTATGGTGAGAAGTGCATGGGCATCAAAAATGTGCGGAAATGGTGCCGGGAGTTTAACGAGGGGCGGATAAACGTCCACGATGAACAGCGGTCTGGGCGGCCGAGTTTGCCGGAATCAACCGTGGCTCGAATCGACGAAATGGTGCGCGCAAACCGGCGGATTACCCTTGAAGAGATCGAGGATGGCCTGAATGAAGATTGCAGCCACTTCTCAAAAAACACCTTGGGGGACAGAAGTTTGCGTCAGACGACGAGGTGAAAGAAGAGGTCGACAAGTGGCTCAAAGAGGCGGCGGGAGAGTGGTACAACACCGGAATTACAAAGTATGTTGACAGGATGAAAAAGTGATTGAGCATCAAGGCGACTATGTAGAAAAATAGCAAAGTGTCCAACCTTTCCAATGATGTATAAAAAGTTGTGATTAAATGTGTTTTTCTATGAAAAAAAAAATAGGAGACCTTACTTTCTACTCACCCTCGTAACGTGTTCTAATTAATATAAAAAGTTAATCCGTAATCAATAGTCCAAGTACAATTACAATATATAACAACATTTGATAGATATATGTTATATAAAAAAAAATATGTTTTTCAAATATATTTCATAGATAAAATACTCTGCTAAATCGACCACCAGAGGTCGCCGTTTTCACTATAAAAACTCGTTGTTGTTCCCCGTTGGCCGGCTCAAAACTTTTGTACATTATGTAAATAATCTTTTGTTTTCCTTATTCTACTCGCCTTAAGCCAGGCATTACTTCTACCGAATTATGTCTTTTATACATTCCTTAGATCAATTAAAGCAACCTCTGATCAAAACCATTTTCATTATCATACTTTAAAGATTTCAACCACGACTGCATTTCCATTTCCATAATCCTCAACATGATCTAAAATCAAGCATAAAATCTCTTTTCTATTTATATAATATACATACAACAACTAAACTCTTGTATGCAATATTTTCAGTAATATTCATACAATAGTATATAAACAAGTCTATATCAACGTTTAGTTGATTTTTGTTCCACTAGATGGTGCCCTGCCATCTAAAATGATAATGTGAATGGTCAGGATATGCCCCTTTATTTTTAATACATAATGTATAATATTTGGGATCGCTTCTTTGTGCATAAATATGGGAATGGCCTTTAAAAGTCTTGCTGTCGTTATCTAGCTGGGCCAGATGATTTGTCTCACAAGCATCAGGCAGAAGTGAAAGAAGTTACAATGGGAAAACAAACTGTCCCAGCAAGAGAATGACATCAAGAATTTGAAGGGCCATTCCCATATTTATGTACATAATGTATAATAGTATATAAAACGTAACCTCTTCAAAAATCATAGGCGAACGTTTTAGTAAATATTTTCAAGAAACATTGAAGTATTCATTTATTCTCTAGCTTATACAATTTTTTTGTTTGAAAGGTTTAACTATTGAAATTACGATATAGTGTTGGGAAAGTTTTTTATTTATTTTTTTTTTTTAGATTTATTAGTAACTATGAGATGATAAACAATAGTAAATTTATTGTCAGTTATCAAACATGGTATTTTGGAATAGAAGAGTTGAAAATA
This sequence comes from Cordylochernes scorpioides, assembly GCA_030710605.1. Lineage (NCBI taxonomy): Eukaryota > Metazoa > Arthropoda > Arachnida > Pseudoscorpiones > Chernetidae > Cordylochernes > Cordylochernes scorpioides. The sequence continues at coordinate 65,114,185 of CP092883.1, forward strand.
ATCCTTCATTTCTATGAGAATATCAAACATTCATCAATAGTTTATGTGTTATGTGTTGCTGATTGGGGAAGAAAAAACTATTATAAAACTATAAATCATTTTTCTCTGAAAAATAGACACTTCGGCCAGTTAGAGTTTTTTATTTTCTCAATGTTTGAACAAAAAATATTTTGTCTTCGTCAGGAGAAATAAAAATAAAGCATTTGGCAAGTGGTTAAAAATTGTTCTGAGGTTGCAAGGGCCTTCTCACGTGATTTTTTCGAATTTAGTACAACATCTGAAGCACGAGTCAAAAACAAATTTAAAACTCGTCAAAGACTATGATCTTGGAAATAAATAAATATATAATAATAAAATTTTATTCATATATAAATCATTTGTATCAATCCATTTATAATGCTAATTCTACAATTCGCACTCATTTTCCAAATGGCATTCCTATACAGTTCCATCCAAAATTTATAGTCACTCAGTTTATCACATCACACGACCAGAAATACTTACATAAAATAGGTCTATTAGAAACACCAAATTGTTCCTGTGGAGAAACTGAACAAACTGCTCTTCATCTAATCTATGACTGTCCGAACTTTACAGAAGTGAGGCATCGATTGTTCCCTGATCTAAATGACTGGACTCTTTTACATCAGCCACTTTGTCTATATAAATTTTATGAACTCTGTCGATTAATGCATGTAAATCGGTAAATATTTAATACTAAGTTTTATTTTTTTTTGTTTTTTGTTTACTTACTCTGTAATAGGCGCAAATATTTCAATATAGCACCTTGTTGATTAATAAGTAATAATAAAAATCAGAGGCAAAGGAACATTCCTAGAGGAAGGGCTTTGTCTATCTCAATGATAGAAAAGATCGCCAGCAAAATCAACCAGCAGCCTTCCATTATGGTGGATAGACAGAAAGTGTTTGGTGTTGAGAATAAAACTCATCATATTGCTTTTGTAGTCTAACATACAAATTATTACATTATAATTGTTGCATCAATTATAATGCGCCTTACATTTATTCAAAATATTCAATGATATTTAATATTTATTTAAAATAGATTATTTAGATTATCAACATTCCTTTTTATAGTTTCATTCCTTTTGTAATATTTTATTGTACATATATCTTGATTGGTTATTGGAGCGAGAGAGGACCTAGACCAAGACGGCGATCACGACCAACGAGGAAGACCACGAATAAATAAACGCAATAACTTTAAAAGGTAATTTATTTTTATATACTTTTATTTGTTTGCTTTGAATATGGAAACCCGTCGAAAACATTCATGGACAAAATAAATTTGAAGATGTTGTATCTTTCAGCGTGTACAAGTTGTATAACTTGTATATTCGGGATTCAGACAATAACTATGAAAGATATTACAGTGACCTTTATTAAAGACACACGAGATAACCAAGTGTGTAAACACTCATGGACAAAACTTAAGGAAGTTGTACCTTTTAGCATGTATATCGGAATTCAGACAATAACTTTAAAAGATATTACAGTGACCTTTATTGAAGACACACGAGTTAACTAAGTGTAACCAAATTTGCCTCTGTCTTCTCGAAAAAAAACGGACGATATCAAATACTTTCCTCCACTTATCAAGTTTAATCTATGAGTGTATATAATATTTAGATATAAATTTATGTAGTAACGTCTTATGTTCGAAATTATAAAAATATGTTGAATATATATTTCAAATAACAATTTCCTAAATGATGAAAGATAATAACTAATATATTAAAGCTAACCTCTCTCTCTCTCTCTCTCTCTGTGTTGTACATTGTGCATAGTTTTTGTTTTCAAATTATTTCCGTTTTGTAATCATATTCATTATTGCAAAACGACATTTGAAATACTATCCCGCATGTGTTTCTTTTCAGCGAAAAATCAAAATTTATTTCAAGGAGAAATAACAATTATTTCTAACCTTAGGGATGAGGTATGAAAGGATGAATTGTGAAGAGTAATGATAAACGAAAAAATAAAAGTGTTCACTCAAGTTACTCTTCACAATTCACCCTTTCATACCTCATCCGAAAGGTTAGAAATAATCTTTATTTCTCTTTGAAATAAATTTTGATTTTTCGCTGAAGAGAAACACATGCGGGATAGTATTTCAAATGTCGTTTTACAATCACAAGCCGCATTATATTATATTATATTCATTATTGTTAATTTTTCATAAATAGTGCGAACTGTGTACTTTACCTGTATTGATGTCAATAAAAGTATGCTAATGTTCATTGTCTCTCTGTTGAAACATAGTCATTGTACATAGTGTTTTTTAAAAATTATTTTCGTTTTGTAATCATCTTCATTATTGTTAATTTTTCATAAATAGTACGAACTGTGTACTTTACCTGTATTGGCAAGATTTCAATAAAAGTATGTTTATTGCCATTGTCTCTCTGTTGAAATATATTCATTGTACATAGTGCTTTTCAAAAATTATTTTCGTTTTGTAATCATCTTCATTATTTGAAAAAGAAAAATCAATATTAGGTAAAAATTTTGAGTCAAAAGGCGATCCATTAATTAAGATTATATAAAAGGGCGTACCTGGATCTGTAAAGAAAAAAAAAACAATTTTTTTCTCAAAATATTTCGAGAGATTGCTCCCTCTTTATCAATTTATTGCACACTTTTCACATTTTTCTTTACAGATCCAGGTACGCCCTTTTATATAATTAGGTAAGAAGTTTCTTCTAATTTAAATTTTTAAGCTTTCAAGCAATTATATTGCTCATCAACGGGATGATATTCACACACACACACAATGTACAATCTTTGAATAATATTTATACAGAATAATTGGAAACTTTTGTTATTAGCATGTGTTTTATTAGCATGTAACAAAAGTTTTCAATTATTCTGTATAAATATAATTTAGAGATTGCACATAGAGAGAATATCAGCCCGTTGAAGAGCACTATATTTGATTGAAAGCTTGCAAATATAAATTAAAAGAGACTTTTTATCTGATATTGATCTTCATTATTGTTAATTTTTCATGAATAGTAAGAACTATGTACTTTACCTGTATTGATGTCAATAAACGATGTTAATGGGCATTGCCTCTCTGTTGAAAGATATAAATATAGATCTGGAGGAGAACTCTCTCAAGGTGGGGAAGCCTTCCTTGCTGAAGAAATTTGTACACATGCACAACTATATATATTCCCCTACATTTTATCTACCCTTTATTTATCATAAGAATAAAAGAAGTGGAGGATTCAAGTTGCTTTTGTGATATTGAGGAACAAACCTCAAGACATCTACTGATCGATTGCCCAGCATTTAAAGATTATAGAATAAAGAATGAACTAGTTGTTTGTGAACTAAACGATTTGGTTTCCGATAAAAATTCATATTTGAAGTTCAATTTATTTTGTAAATACATTATAAAATTTCTACAAAATCTGGATCTCTAATGTTTTCATGCGTTGAATAATGTAAATAACTTATGTAAATAAAAGTTTCTCCTTGTTTGGCGCAAGTATCCCTTGCGGGATATAGCGCTTGGAAATAAAATAATTGTAATTGTAATTGTAATTATTATATATTTTTTCCACCTTTGTAACAATTGATTATAAGAATCGATAAACTTGTTTAAATTGTCATTGAAAGATATAAATAGATACGGAAATGGAGAAATACGATGGACACCAGAGAAGTGCTAAGTCACCATCCACGACTTGATGAAGTAGTAAGTTCCTTAGGTCATTAACACTAATGGTACACAAGACTTATTTCCCTAATGCACCAACACTTGATTTATTCATTCCACACTTCAAACCTTCCTACTTTTAAAGCTGTCCACTACATCACATATCCGCTAAACAAAATATTCGATATATTGTAAAATAATACACTGCGCCATCTATTGGTTAAAAATGTAATTATCCAATGCTGTTTCCTCTTTTAATCATTAAGTACTTATATCTACTATTAGTAAACTAATGAATAAAATTATTTGGGAATGCTATACTTATCATATTTTCATTTCCACTCGCCGTGAGTCTTTTAGTATAATTGTATATTGATTCTCTCATAGTTTAATCTTCACCTACTTGTTTACAAAACTATATTTTTATATAATACTAGACGGGTGACCCGGGCTTCGCCCCGGGATTGACCCGTGTGCATATATACCCGAGTGATATATATTTAGATAAGATTTTTTTATAATTGTTTGTTATCAGCATTATCTATTTGTTTGCATCAGCATAATTTAATCTAATCTTTGATAGAGGGCGCTGTTCGTGAGCTAAGTAGAATAATTCGAATATATAGTTTTAATAATTGATTTATATATTTTTAAAATAGCCTATCGTCTTTCCCGTATTTTTTTACCTATGTATGGAAATTTTGGTTTGAATTAGTGAACTACTGCGAATTTTTATACCAGACATACAAACAAACATACAAACAAGCAAACATACAAACATTGGTTTATATATATATATATATAGATATTGTGGCCTATGATTGTAGAACGATATTTGAAAATATCCCGCATGTGTTTCTTTTGAACGAATAATCGAAATTTATTTTAAGGATAACTAACGATTATTTCTAACCTTAGGGATGAAGTATGATAGGATGAATTGTGAAGAGTAATGATAAACGGAAAAATAAATTCTGTATGCGGAATACTGTGAATTCGATTCCCATCCCTGGACATTTTCATTTTTCCGTTTATCATTACACTTTAGAATTTATCTTTTCATACTTCATCCCTAAGGTTAGAAATAATCGTTATTTCTCTTTAAAATAAATTTCGATTGTTCGTTCAAAAGAAACAGATGCGAGATATTTCCAAATATCATTCTACAAAACTATATTTGCAAATTTATAGTTCAACCATGTCAAAGCAACGAAACAAATTGGTAACACCTATTTGAAGAACATAGTTTTGGCCTATGGCACTGCCTTTTATAAGATATTGTCGCGTGTTTACCCTCTGGTTCTTTGCGACAACGCGCGTCTTCTCTTCGTGGTTCACCTACCCGGGCTCCGGTTGCTCTTCCCTGCGGCTTCTCCCCGCAGGCCACCCAATGACGCCCGGAGTTCCACCTCTTTCTCCTGTGGAAACTCCCTTTCCTCTGGCAGTATCTCTCGGCCTTACCACTGGTGGGGGGACACGAGAGACTTACCAGAAGAGTTGTAGCAGCAGTAGCCCGGTGACGATGGCAGTGGCGATAGTAACGACAGGAGACGGCACACAGACTTGAAGCACACTTTTTTATTGTCATCTCTTACTAACATTAAATCTAAATAAAACAACAGACAACGTGTATTTACATTATCCTACATCCAGGGGCCAACACAAAAGCGTATTTACATCCAACCTCCCCAGGAAACAGGACCACAGCAGTCGGCGACTCCCACATCGGCCAGCAAGGGAATCCGGCGAAAGCGCCATCTATAGGCGGAGGTTGAAACCGTTTAGAGGCCTTACACGTAACAATATCTTTATTTTATGTAATTCAAAAGGGTCCAAAATTTATTTTATTCAAAATTCGTATAATATTGAGATCAAGAATTGAAAGAGACCTCCTTCTATTATTTCATACTATGGAAATTTCCAATATAATGAAAATATAAGCAACAAATACACATCTCTCCCATTAATAAAAATTCATTTTTATGTTATAAATAGATATTCTAAGTATATATCTTTTAAATATATAGAGATTATTTAAATGATAAATAGATAATAATTTTCAATAGAGAAATTTAATATATTTTAAACGTTGTGTGTGTATTTATAAATGAACTTACAATATTAATATATTGTGTTACATATTAATATTTTTATCTCTATATATAGAGAGATTTTGAATTAATATTTCTAATAAATTGTTCTCCCTTATTTCAATTCAGGAAGGGTAAAAGGTAATTGAATTCCAAAATAGAATTATGGCCGGGTTATAAGTGATGGATTAAAGGTTAGAATAGAGAATAAAAATATAAATTTAATTATTTCTATAAAATATGGTCGGAAAATACATTATTCTACTCTGGTAGATGGGATAATCTGAGTGCAGGCTTTATTCGGAAAATTGTTGTGTGTATCTATATATATATTAAAAACATAAAAAGGCGTATCCTGACTGAGCTCAATTGAGAGTTTCTTTTTTTTTTTAGATAACAGAGTGCCATCTAGTAAAACAAAAATAAACTAAGCGTTTATTTACCTTGTTCATTAACATCGGGATTCAGACAATAACTCTAGAAGATATTACAGTTACCTTTATTACAGACATGAGATAACCAAGTGTGAACAAAATTGCCTCTGTCTCCAAAAAATAAAAAATAATAATAACTATCGGTGACATCGAAGACTTTCCACTTCCTTAAGGTTTGATAATAAAAGTATAGGCTTAATTCCTTTTTGTAAAAATAAAAATAATAAAAATTAATTCTTTAATAATATATATATGTCGTAAACCCGGGTAAGCCAACAAGTGAGTTGGAAGCAGTCGGGGTTGAGTGGTAAGGCGTGCAGAGTGGGAAGTCCGCAACGGGACAGAAAGGACAAAGTTTGGGATTAAAAGACGATCTCCCAGTACGTCTCAAGTGACACCAGAACCAGGGGGAAGTTGAGGATTAACAGAGGAAAAGCTCGGCGTCCTGCATGAAGCCGCTGAGGCGGGGAGGAGCCAAAACGGCGGCCACGAAGGCCGCCGTGAGATGACAACGGACCTAGCCTCAGCGGGCCTGTTCGAAAATATCCACTGTAACCTAATTAACCGTCAACATCCGGACCAACGCCCTTTTTTGTCCCTCTCTGGATCACCCGGGTGTCCGGTGGCAAGCTGGTGTCACTTTGAGACTATTAGAAAAGACGTCATACTTTATTACTTACATATCACATTGTTTATATTACGATATATACATATATATGTAATAATTCCATAGAGCCTATAACTATTCAAATCGTGAAAGAGAGCAGCTAGAGCGAAATATATTTATAAATTATATCAAGAAAACTAAACTACACACATTCCCTGAATTTTTGCATAAAAATAATATATATGATTCTGTCGAATTATCTTTGAAAATAACATTCTTTAAGAAGGCATCAGCACTCAGCCAATCATTCTTTTTGAGAGATGGATCCTCAAAGCAATCTCTGAAAGGAACAATACGGAAACGATAGTAAATATAAGGAGGCTCTAAAAGCAGATGAGAGGCTTTTCAGCTTTTGAGTGAGCCCAACATACATAATGTTTGTCATATTTCCTTTCCTGAGTGCCATCTCACTCCAAATCTTCGATTTATATTCTTTTTATTTATTTATCAGAACAGAAACTAATTTTTATTTGGTAACGGCCAAAGGACGTCCCAGGAGATTCTAATATAGAGAGGAATGATAAAAAAAATAGATATTAACGTTGTCTGGCACTACCTATGTAAATGACGTCCTTACGTCCCAGAAGATTCTAATCTATCGAGGAAGAAACAGTGGAACAGACAAGAAAGACGTTGTCTGGGACTACCTAGGTAAATAAAGATTTTAATCTATTTACAAGGGCATTAACCTGCTGCATATTCGACGGGAGAGAGAAAAATACACATTTGAACAATAATCACACTTAAATGATGTCGATTTATTACAATTAACTATTTCCAGGTGGTCAAAGTTATCCAATATAAAATATCGAGATAAACACAGCCACATCCCTAAAATACAGGGTTGAATCAATATTAAATACCATTAATAATATACACGCTCGTATATATATTGTGGAAAGATTTTCTTAGATTGTTGAAGGATACATGAGTATGTTTTTGATATTGCTCTGTAGTTGTTGAAAAATATTAATAAAATAAAGCTTGAATCATAATTTACTTTAATTAATACTATAACATAATTGAGAATGAAATGATACCGTTGACCTTTAAGGCGGGTAGTAGAAGAAAACAAAACATATTTGCATAATTACATAAGGTTTGAGCCGCCAATCAGGAAACAACAACAAATGGTTATATAAACAGAAAGCGTGATCTCTGGCGGTGGATTTTAACAGAATAATTGAATCTATGAAATATTTTTGAAATGAAATAACATTTTAAATAATACCTTTATATAACATATATACACTTGTATATTTGTGGATGTATGATTAAACTGGCGAAACAGCCAGTAGGGTTCACCACTGATGAGTCAAGATCTTCCAGTAGATTTTATTAATTAAATACAAATACATACGTTAAAAAAAAACGTTCCACTCTCAAAATGAAAAATGTTTTATAATATGAATATTTTAAAACTTAAATATATTCAAGGTAGAATTATTCTGTGACTATTCGGTCAAATGCCAAAGCGAGTTTTCTATTGGATAATGGACTTTAAAATTGATTTTCAATAGAAGAGAAGCATATTGAAATATTAAACTTTCTCTGAAAAGTTCCGAAACTCTAAATCTTTCCGTTTGATATTAAGGTCAATTTATTTACTTATTGGAGAATATACTTCACTAAATGATATCATCTATATATTCAACTTTTTTTTAAATCAAAAATGAAAATCAAGTAAAAAGTTTATTTTAGTTTTGAATTTTCAAGTTTTCGAGCAAATATACTGCTCTTCAACGGGCTAATACTCCTATGTACATTCTTTAAATAATATTTATACAAAATAATTGAAAAACCTCTGTTATTGGCATGTGTGGGCGTGTATCAGACTGTTTCCAGGTAAAGTAATAAATATTATTAAGAGATTGTACATAGGGTATAAGCCCGTTGAAGAACAGTATATTTTGCTCGAAAACTTGCAAATTCAAAATTAAATGAAAATTTTTATATGATTTTTATTTTTCCTTTTTCAAATAATTTCTGGATAACTATTGCTCACATATTCAGATATGTTTTTGCCGTTCTATTAGTATTTTCTCACAAGTTTTAGCCCTTTCTCTTTAAATATCAGGTTATTCTGAAGATATTCAAAATCAAGGTTTCAAAAATTACAAAAATATTTTAATGAGATATATGAATATTAGAATTACAATCCTCTGTATCCATTAGATTAATCAAATATAAATCTCCTAAGATAAGTTCCATTATTACACTTTTAACGAGTTCACAAGCTTTCGGGTTTTAAACGACCCTCTACAGGTAAAAATATTTAGAATATTATATAAATATTTTTAACTGTAGAAAGGTCATTTAAAACCCGAAATCTTGCAAACTTTTGTTTAAAGTGTAATAAATAAACTTATGCTCGGATATTTATTTTTGATTAATCTAATATATATATGTCGTAGTTTCGTGGATGAATGGAAGGGCGCGACCGTTGTGCATGTAAGCTTCGAAAAAAAACTTGTTCCACACTCGTGAGCGCGCGCTGTCTCCCACGTTTATTTTGTACAGATTTCTAGATGAAATAATTCGTATTAACATTTTAATATTTTATTTATAATGAAAATAAATTATACATATTGGGAATTAGGCAAATTATATGACATATATATATGTCGCATACCTTGGGATATTTGCATGGTATTGTTTTATTTTGTATATTTGTATATTTGTATATTCTGTATATTTGTATATTTACTTTTTGTTTCTTTAAAAGGATGGTTGATTTGCATGTCCGCGAGAAGCGCGAGGTATAAAATATAGGTCAAGAGAATAATAAAGTAGAGTTTCTATTGTCATAGTTCTTCTCGTATTTATTCTAACTCGTTCTGCTAATATAGAACACGACAATATATATATGAAAAATCAAGAAAAAATATAGAAAAATGTGATCATGTTTTGATACTAATAACAAAATAAGAATTTCCTGACCACTAAAATGAACATATTAGATGACAGAGTGCCATTAAGTTAAAAAAAAACAACCAAACGTTGATTTAACTTGTTACAAAAATATTTAGCCAACCCAATTTCTTAATAAATCAAGAAAAGTCATTTACGTGTTTCGGGCTGTTGGCCCTCGTCAGCGGAATGGTACTCTGCTACTAAAATGCTCATGCAAACGGTCAGGAATGAAGTAAAAAGTAAAAGAGATTGAAGATTGTTGAAATTGAAAATTCCGGATATTAATTGACTGTCTATATATCACAGCTTTGTTGGATTGTTAGTTGGCTAGCTGTTATAGGATAGGACAGGCCGGCGTGATCTACTGAGGTAAATATAATTTGATCTCTTTGTCCCCTTCTTTTATTGTTTTATATCTTTAAGTAATAAAATATCTTTCTCTTCCACTACGAATCTATAATTTTTACGAATAATAATAAAGAGTAATTTAATAAAACATATTCTGAAATAAAACATTTGTACCTATCTATTAAATCATATATATCTACACTACCTTTGACAATGATGATTTTTCCAAAATTAAAATAATTTTCTATTTCTTTTACTGCAATGATATATTAATGGGAGGGCCTAGCTCATCAGTGGTGTACCCTCCCAGCAGTTTCGCTAATTGAAAATTACAATAATATAATAATAAATTAATGAGAAGGCTGGGAAAATCGCTGCGAGTGTTTATTACTTATAAGCCAAGCCCACCTGGACCAAGCCCTCCCCTAAATATATCATTGCAGTTTAAGAGAGCAGTAAAATGTATTTTAAACAAAAACGAACCATTGACTAAAATAAACTCTTCGAGTTAAAATATAAAAATAAAATGGAAATTGAAGAGGAGTTTCTTGTACGAAAAATCCTGTAGAAGGACGCCCGAAAGTTTGCTAATAAAGGCAATCTTTATATATTTATTGAGCTTCTGTAGTCTGAGAAATCAAATTTCTACAAATACTTCTAAATCAATTACTTCTCAAATGTGAACTGGCATTCAGGTCTAATTTCGTAAAATTTGTCAGGTCCATTATTCACCGTGAGACATTATGACCAAAGACATCTATTGTCAATAAACCAATATCGTACGAATTCTTGGGAGTAATTTACAGTTCAGCTAATTTGAGAGGGTCTCGAAAATATATTTTATAGTTGAACTCCCTGAGCGACCACCTTCTTGAGAGACTCATCTTATAAGCGACCACATTCCTTAAAGGCTTAATCTGATTAGAGACCACCTTCCTTAGAGGTTCATCTGAGAAGCGACCACTATCCTGAAAGATTTATCTGAGAAGCGACCACTTTCCTGAGAGATTCATCTGAGAAACGACCAGTTTCCTTAGAGGTTTATCTGATGAACGACCACCTTCCTGAGAGATTCATCTTATAAGAGGCCACCTTCCTTAGAGGTTAATCTGATGAGCGACCACTTTCCTGAGAGATTCATCTGATGAGAAGTCACATTCCTGAGAGACTCATCTTATAAGCGACCACCTTCCTTAGAGGTTCATCTGATAAGAAGCCACATTCCTGAGAGATTCATCTTATAAGAGACCACCTTCTTTAGAGGTTGATCTGATGAGCGACCACTTTCCTGAGAGATTCATCTGAGAAGCGACTACTTTCCTGAGAGACTCATCTGAGAAACGACCACTTTCCTGAGAGATTCATCTGAGAAGCGACCACTTTCCTGAGAGATTCATCTGAGAAGCGACCACTTTCCTGAGAGATTCATCTGAGAAACGACCACTTTCCTGAGAGACTCATCTGAGAAACAACCACTTTCCTGAGAGATTCATCTGAGAAGCGACCACTATCCTGAGAGATTCATCTGAGAAACGACCACTTTCCTGAGAGATTTATCTGAGAAGCGACCACTTTCCTGAGAGATTTATCTGAGAAACGACCACTTTCCTGAGAGATTTATCTGAGAAACGACCACTTTCCTGAGAGATTTATCTGAGAAACGACCACTTTCCTGAGAGATTTATCTGAGAAACGACCACTTTCCTGAGAGATTTATCTGAGAAACGACCACTTTCCTGAGAGATTTATCTGAGAAGCGACCACTTTCCTGAGAGATTCATCTGAGAAGCGACCACTTTCCTGAGAGATTCATCTGAGAAGCGACCACTTTCCTGAAAGATTCATCTGATAAGAAGCCACATTCCTGAGAGACTCATCTTATTAGAGACCACCTTCTTGAGAGATCATCTATCAAGAAACAACCTCTCTGAGAGACCCATCTGATTAACGACCACATTCTTTAGAGATTCGTTTGATGAGCAACCACCTCCATGAATGACTCATCTGAGTTAAGATCACCATTCTGAGTTTATCATCTAATTAGAATTATCATTGGTTGAATTTTAAACATTTATTATATCTATGAAAAAAAAACCTTCCTAAAAGCAAATTATTCTCACAATTAAATACTATATATATTTATTTATATTATATTATTAATAAAATAGGGTTTATTCAAAATATTGAATGCAAGTTGTTAAAAAAGAAAAGCGTTTTTAAATCTCCGCGTTTCCTAATACAATAAGACATTTGCATCATAAACCGTTGATTGCAGGTTCGAGATTCGTGGAGGACATTTATCAAGTGAACTTTTGATTAAGAACTAATCAGCAGTGGAATTAAAGAGAAATACACTAATGGATAAAATTTAAGAATGGAAATGCCTTTTTTATTGTAATAAAAACACTTGACCTTTATTATTTTTTTATTTTTATTATTTTTCCCCCACTCACATAGAATTTTTTCCTAACAGAAGTCGTCTCTCTTCATGTGTTTCTTATTGCAGTTTTTTTTTCTACCGTCTATAAAAATGCATAATCAAGCATATAAAATGTAAACACATTATCAGGGAAGGAATCACCATAAAAGGGAATGGTTAAAGCTATTGATCAATTGCGCAGACAAAGAAATGATGGAGAAATGCACCAATAAAACGTCATCAAATTCCATGGGGCAATAAACGCAGGGTTGGTATGCACTTACCAAAATGGCCACAAACCATATTCTTAATATTAGTTAAGGGAATGTGTGTTCTTCCTACTGTATATGATTGAGTTAACTATTAGTGGGAGAGATAGTAATCAGCACCTTTTCTCTCTACATTTAGCTTAATATGCATTCAGATATTGTTTATTTAGGTTTATTATGAATAAATAAACTGGTTTATTGTATAATTATTGCTTTTTAAATGTACAATTTAAATAACCTTCACTCTCTATCTTTAAAACTAGAAATAATTTGTATTTATTTAAGAACTATGTACTTTACAATGTACTTTAAAATTTATACGCAAATATACATTTAGGATTTAGCGTGTGTTTTGTAATAAATAAATAAAAAAAAAAACATACATAAAGTTTCGAAACTATTATAGACGCGTATGATTCTTTTTGAAATTAAACAATATCTACTGTCCTTACTGCAATGGAAAATTTAATGGGAGTGCCTGACTCATCAGTGGTGAACCCTCCCAGCGGTTTGGCGCGCTAGTGCATCGTAATATATAATGTTTGTATATTATTAGATAGCATAATTCTTTGTACGAAAATGTCGATATGAATTGCTTGAAAAAAAATGTGTCAAATATTTTATGAACTTATATATAATAAAAATACAATTTATGTAGAAAATAATATTGAAAAATTATTTACAACATTAATTGTATTTTTATTATTTTAATATAACATATATATATATATATGGCATATCCTGACCAGGAGCACATGTGCTTTACAGAAGGCAGAGCGCCATCTGGCTCTTATTTTTTATTTCAACACATGATCTTTTTATCTTTTTTTTTCTTTCATTTCTTCATATATATATATATGTTTTCGATAATAAGAAGATATATATATAATTAGATTATAAAAAGCATATATTGTGTGGATTGATAAAGAGAGAATAAAACGAATTATTTTATAAAATTTCGGTTGGCTGAATGCCAACCTTTATATATATAGATAGATGGAAATTTTGCCGAGAGGATAGACCATATTTGACGGGAGAGGCGACCGTTGTCTCTTTAGATCATTATCCTCCCGGCAAAATTTCCATCTATATTTTAGCCATAGATATGGCCCAGCCACTTTGCCAGCTAAAAACCTTTTTGGTAGATTGTCAAGATTCCATTAGATCCCGTGTGGATTTGTCACCGACCCGAGGCCGCTAGTTTGTGGCGACGGCCAATAGATGATGTCTGGTTTATATATTTATATATATAATATGTTCTGATATATTCTCTAATTCATATATTCAATAAGTGATTATAAATATTATTAAAATTTGAGTTTTATTTTCAAAAAATATATATTTGAAAGTCATTAATATACAACGTCGTAATTTAGAAAACCTTGATAAACACAATATGCATTTAAAAATAAGATAGCAACAAATATTTGTAATATAAAAGGTAATAAACGAAATTAGAAACAAACTATTTTCTTTTATTTGCAAACAATAAACATTTTTTAAAGTTTGAATTTATCTTTTAAAATTGGATTTCATTTGAAAGAATGCTATTACAAAAAGCGACGTAAAAAAGTTGGAACTATATTTTACTGGTTTGGTTAATAATTATAGCGATTGTGTATTCCAAAAAAATTTATTTAAAACCAAAAACATCTTAAGGGAAAGGGTCGCCTCTCCCGTCAAAATAGACGTCAAAACAAGACGCCATCTATTGACCGTCGCCGCAAACTAGCGGCCTCGGGTCGGTGACAAAGCCACAACACCAGCTTTGGTAAACTGATAAGCGTCCACCTAGAGACCATGGTTTCGGGCTAATGGCCCTCGTCAGTCTAGGGCGGACTTTATTCCATGAGATCTACACGGGATCTAATGGAATCTTGACAATCTGCCAAAGAGGTGTTTAGCTGGCAAAGTGGCTGGGCCAAGTCTATGGCTAAAATATAGATGGAATTTTGCCGGGAGGTTAATGATCTGAAGAGACAAGGGTCGTCTCTCCCCTCAAAATAGACGTCAAAACTCAGACGCCTTCTATTGACCGTCGCAGCAAACTAGCGGCCTCGGGTCGGTGACGTCTATTTTGACGCGAGATGCGACCCTTATCTCTTTAGATCAATACCCTCCCGGCAAAATTTCCAACTATAAAAACATCTTAAGTTTTTTATTCCATATATGTAAATATGGATTGCTCAATTTTTTCAAAACGATATATACTATATGTGTGATATCAAAGTAAAACGTTTATGGAGATGAGTATCTTTTATTCCGGTCTTCTCAAGCTTTCGGGCTTGTCCGCCCTTCTACAGGAGAAACATATACAATATATCAAGAAAAACATCAGGCGGCGTTATATTTTCTTGATATATTGTATATGTTTCTCCTGTAGAAGGGCGGACAAGCCCGAAAGCTTGAGAAGACCGGAATAAAAGATACTCATCTCCATAAACGTTTTACCTTGATATCAAAAATCTAAAGGAGATTTAAATTTATTCATCTGATACTATATGTGTGCATATAATACATTTTCGAAATGTATATGAATATCCTATTTCTACTATTACAAATAAAACATGTGAATTTTACTGTTCTAAAAGTCAAAGAGAAGAAGTAGGACTTGAGTGGAAAGAAAATGTAAAACTCTTAAACTTTCTATGGAAACCGTCAACTTTCACTTCTTGCCAACTTTCTCAATCGATAAAACTGGGGACAGGGGAACTTTGAAGAGAACAAGTGATCGTGAAGGTTTTTTCTTTTTAATTTCAAATTGAGGTATGTATGATGCAGTAATGCAGAATTAGAGAGGAGAGTAGGCGAAGAATAGTTTTTATTCATTTATACTCATGGATAAATCTTAAGGAAATGGAAATTCTTTTTTGTCGCTTGTAATCTTAACAGAGACTATTTTGTTTACACTTGGTTATCTTGTGTGTCTTTAATAAAGGTCATTGTAATGTCTTTCTGAGTTATTGTTTGAATCCCGATATACATGCTAAAAGTTACAACTTCCTTAAGTTTTGTCCATGAGTGTATCTTTCAGAGTTATTGTCTGAATCCCGATATACATGAAAAAAGGTACAACTTCCTTAAGTTTTGTCCATAAGTGTATCTTTCAGAGTTATTTTCTGAATCCCGATATACATGCATGAATGTTGAAATTCTTTTAAGTTTGTCTATGAGTAAAGTTTTTTTTTTCCTTTTTCAATATGTATATGTGTACAGGGTGTTCCAAACTCCAAGCAAAAATGTAATCAGGGAATAAACTACAGGTTTATATTTAAAAATTGTGAATACTCTTTTGATTTATAAAGTATATACTGTTAAACCTGTCTATAGCGCCCCCTCTTGTAACTCACCAAAATAGGGTGCTATAGACAGGTCACTTTTAATGTAAATCGCATCGTACTACGTATTTAAAATCGGGCGCTATTTAGAGGGGGAGCTATAGACAGGTTTAACTGTATATACATAACAAGGTTATGAGAGGGATGTGACATCATACCAGACGACCCTCAGTGGGATTCGTCTGATGAAAATAATATTTAGTTTTACTTTCTTTTTCTCTTATTAACCCTATATAATCTTATATTTACGATTAATACAAGTATTTTCAATCTCAATATCTCTCTTTTCTTCTCTCTTTGAATTATTTTATAACATATATACTTTATAACAAAAATATCGACGCACCAAGAAGCAGTTGTCTGATTTATATGAAAATACGTATACAAAGAGGTTTCGACCAAACATGCAAATGATTTATATTTGGTGGCCAAATTATGCAAAGAAAGAGCTCCAGCGCATCTGAACTACGCATCCAGCACGAGCATTCTAGACTCAATATTCGGCGCGGCACGAGCTGATTTTCAGAATTTCCGTTTAATATTTTAGCAGTACCCCTATTTCTACTGTTTCAATGCCTCGCCGAAAGATTCGTGCTCATTACGAACATATGTCAGAGTTTGAAACTGGTCGTGCCATTGGATTGAAAGATGCTGGTTGTCTAATCGACTAATCGCGCGACATCTGTGTCGAAGTGATGCGGCTATTAGGCGATGTTGGCAAAAGTGGGTCAACACCGGAAAAATGCAACGTCAGGACGGCAGCGGTCGACCAAGGGCAACAACAGAACGGGAGAACAGAGCAATTGTCAGAATGGCTGTCGCAGCACCGGAATCCACGTTATCTACCATCCAACGTGTAACCGGCACACAAGTGTCCAAAATGATCATCAACAGGCGACTGAGAGAGCGGAATCTAAGAGCTCGCCGACCGTTACGATGCCTACCCCTCACACCCGTGCACCGACAAGTCCGACTACAGTCCTGACGACCGTCGCAAACGTGTCTGGAGACGTCCTGGGCAGCGTGTGGATCTTGACCTTACTGGCGAACACCACACAGGTCCACAACAGGGCGTTATGGTCTGGAATGCCATTTCATTTAATAGCAGGACCTCATTGGTAGTCATTCCTGACACCCTGACAGCACAACGGTACGTAGATGACATTCTACAGCCTGTTTTGTTGCCGTTCCTCTCACATCACCCCAAGCTTACTTTTCAACAAGATAATGTCCGGCCACACACGGCACGTGTTACTATGGATTGTCTTCAATCTTGCCGAACTCTTCCGTGACCAGCAAGGTCGCCTGATCTTTCGCTCATAGAGCACATCTAGGACTTGATGGGAAGCCGATTGCAACCATCCCGGAATGTTGACTATTTAGCCCGACAGTTGGAAACAATTTGGCAAGAAATACCGCAGCACACCATCCGGAATCTTGTGACGATCAAACTCTGAAATAAAACAATTAATTGTTCTGAAATTTTAATCGTTTTTTTTCCCTATACATGCTCTTTACATACACCAATTTTTGTCCTAATCTGACAACTCCTTCTTGGTGCGTCGAATTTTTGTTAATATTTTTGTATAATATGCCAAAGGACACACATACATTAGGAAGGTATTATTTATACACCTAAAGAGTTACCTCTTCTTTTTATTGTTTATTAAGCAATAATATACAATCTTTTTTTTACTCACTGTTTGATTGGAGCGTATTGTAGATGTGTAATGTGTGTTTGTATGTATAATACAACAACAACAGAAAGCCTTTTATTAGGGCCCATTACCCTGTATGGATACGCCATACAACAACAAAATAACACAGCAATTTTTTCCTCCCTTCCCCATGTGCACGTGAGTCTTTATTTAAAAAGGGATTAATTTACACATCTGTTCTAAAACTTTCCTCACCACCTCTTTTGTGTATGAATCTATTTATAATTGATCTGTGGAAATTATAGAATTCTATTGCTATATTTTTCTTTTCTGAAATCGTTCTCAGAATCTTCAGTGATTGCTAAATTTATGTATAATATGTATATAATCTATAAAATTACCAAAGTGTCCTTAATCTATCCAGAAATACCGATGATCTCGAGATAGGGAAATAAAAACGAAAAAAAAAAAGAGATTTAAATATTTTCATAGAATAATAAAACTGCCAAAAAAAAGAAAATAAAATAATTAAATCTAATCATTATGCTTCAATACCCTAATTAATATTTTTTTATCGATATCATTAAAAAAGGCTAAATCCTCTTTTCCAATACCTACAGTCGGCTCATGGAATTTAAGTCTTAATGTCAAAGCTAACAGAATTAATTAATTATTAATTAATAACGTGAAGAACGTATCACAATCTGTCATCATAACATCTCGTCAATAATTGGTGGTATCAACGTTTTCTATTTTCACATCACTTCATTAATTTTCACTCCAACCTTCTGTGATCTCTACAGATTATCATCTGAGTTATAAATAGATATTAGAGATTTAATTAATTCACTCCAGAAATATCGAAATTCATTTTATTTTATATATACAAAAGAGTCAGTGGACAAGTAGGTAACACCCTCGATTCCCGACAGTCAAGAACCGAGATTGAATCGAGTGTTAATATTTTCTTTAAAATGTGAATAACCATCACATATTATTCATTGATGTAAAGATCATAAACTAGGTTGCTCATGTTGAGCGGTACCTAATAAGTAATTTTGTAACCGAAAATCGCAACAATTATTCTTATACTGATATTCTATTTTTAAAATTTATGAATTCTATATATATAATATATATATTTTTAGTATAAATATATCATTAATCTATTTTGAATACAGTAGAACCTTCCTTTAGCGGACACCCCGCTTGCAGACACCTCTCTACAAAGGATATTTTTCATTTGCAAAATTACCATTTTTACTATTTAGCAACTCTCCGGTAAGAGAACATCTCTCCCTAAAGGACACTTTGGCTCTGCAATTAGGTGTCCTTCACAGAGAGGTTCTACTGTAACAACTCTCCGGTAAGAAGACACCTCTCCCTAAAGGACACTTTGGCTCTGCAATTAGGTGTCATTTAAAGGGAGGTTCTATTGTAACAACTCTCCGGTAAGAGGACACTTCTCCCTAAAGAACACTTTGGCTCTGCAATTAGGTGTCCTTTACAGGGAGGTTCTACTGTAACAACTCTCCAGTAAGAGGAAATCTCTCCTTAAAGGATACTTTGGCTCTGTAACTAGGTGTTGTCCTTTACAGGGAGGTTCTACTGTAATATAATATTTTAATAATTAAAACTCAATTGTTGATCAAAATTATCAGAATAATTATATTGAATGGTTGTCATAAGTATATTCCTATTTTAGAATTATAATTTCTTAAACTAAATTATATTTATGAGAATTCTCTCTCTCCAATAAATTAAGAAACAGAACACCATCTCTACAAGCACCATCAAAAGAGTTGGTGTATTTCATATTTCAATTCTCAATATATTGATTATGAATTTTTCATAATATAATTGAATTTTTTTCTTTATATATATTTGTTGGGGGAAATGGAAAACCCCAGGACTATAATAGAAAAGCTGAGACAATAGAACCTAATGGAGATCGTTTAAACGACTTGATGAATAAGCAACAACAACAATATAAATATTTAATATGAAGATTGGGTTATCCATAATTAAAATTATATTTAGAAAAGATGCATATATATATATATTGGATTAATAAACATTTTTATTTATTCTAATAATACGAGGGGCAACTGGCCTCTGTTTATCGAGGATGTTTGTGTTTTTCCCTGAAACAAGTGAGCAGGCGTGTACCACTCTCGCTATAAATATTTGTCGGTATCACAAGTTCCTCCAAACTCCGCCTCTGCCGTTCCCAAGCCCGGATGAAAAAGGAGGAGGGGGAGCAGTAACAAGCTCACTAAAAAACCTGGGTTCAGCTGGCCCGGCTGATAGTACCCTGTAAGGGCTCCTGATCCAGGGATACAGGATGAGCAGCGTTTTTACCTCCATGTTTGGATCAGCTGCAGATGGCTTCTGTTCCTCATGTCAGAGGTGGCCATTTCTTTTGGTCGGCCCTGCCACTGAGTAGTACTCTCAGTCTTAATGACAAAGGCAGACGCATTCTACTTCACCCAGTCATGATGGCTGTCAAACAGACACCATCAATGGTCACAACTTGATACCCTAATATAATTGAGTGGAGATAAGAAAGAAGAAGAACCATCAAAAGAGTTGGTGTATTTCATATTTCAATTCTCAATATATTGATTATGAATTTTTCATAATATAATTGAATTTTTTCTTTATATATATTTGTTGGGGGAAATGGAAAACCCCAGGACTATAATAGAAAAGCTGAGACAATAGAACCTAATGGAGATCGTTTTAAACGACTTGATGAATAAGCAACAACAACAATGAGCCGTTGGCCTCTGTTTATCGAGGATGTTTGTGTTTTTCACTGAAACAAGTGAGCAGGCGTGTACCACTCTCGCTATAAATATTTGTCGGTATCACAAGTTCCTCCAAACTCCGCCTCTGCCGTTCCCAAGCCGGATGAAAAAGGAGGAGGGGGAGCAGTAACAAGCTCACTAAAAAACCTGGGTTCAGCTGGCCCGGCTGATAGTACCCTGTAAGGGCTCCTGATCCAGGGATACAGGATGAGCAGCGTTTTTACCTCCATGTTTGGATCAGCTGCAGATGGCTTCTGTTCCTCATGTCAGAGGTGGCCATTTCTTTTGGTCGGCCTGCCACTGAGTAGTACTCTCAGTCTTAATGACAAAGGCAGACGCATTCTACTTCACCCAGTCATGATGGCTGTCAAACAGACACCATCAATGGTCACAACTTGATACCCTAATATAATTGAGTGGAGATAAGAAAGAAGAAGAAGACAAGTTCATCCCTATATATATGTTATAAAAAAATTCATATTTAAATTTAAACTTATGTTATTCCAGAACAAACTACTCTATAGAGACGACCGCCAGAATTCGCGGCTTCAGACTATTTAAACCTATTGTTTCCCGTTGTCCAGCTTTACGCCTCAAATCAATTATTTCTTCCTTAATTATGTATTTTATATTCAATGAGCTCAATTAAAGGTATTTCTGATCTTAACTATTTTTATTATTCTCTTCATACGACTGCAAAACAATATGACAAATATACTCATATAATCTTGAACAACCTAAGAAAATTTTGTATCAAGCAAATGATTAATAATTCTCTATCAAAAATATCAGCAGATTTTTTAAATAATATATATAAGTTATCTTAAAAAATATATATTTTTTAAAAATATATTTCATAGATACAAATACTGTTAAATCGACCGCCAGAGGTCAGGCTTACACTATAAAACTCATTGTTGTTGTTTCCCGATGGCCGGTTCAAATCTTTTGTACATTATGTAAATAAGTTTTTAATTTTTTTATTCTTACGCCTCAAGCCAGGCAGTACTTTTATCAAACTATGTTTTTTATATATTCCTTAAGCGCAAATAAAAAAAATCTCTGATCAAAACTATTTTATGATTCCCATGACTGCAAAACAATATCGTAACATACTCATGTATACCAAAATAAGCTACAGTTAATAATTCTATATAAATAATAATCCTTAAGTTAGTCAAAATCAAGCAGTGAGTCTTATCATTTTCATTTTATAATATACACGTGGTGATTTATAAAGCAGACGTGATAGTTGTGTGGTGAAGATACTCAGGAGACAGGATCCAGAGGCAAAATTCCGTGAGGAGTAGATCGAGAGGGAAGAGCGAATGGCCGAGGACCACCCTGGGAACAATTAGTATCGAGAACACCTCAGTGCGAACTGTCCTTTGATTATCACCTGTAGGGGCTTTTAAACCGCTTTGTGTAAGATAAATTATCCTCAAATTTATCTTCCCTTTTCTCATACTTATCAAATTACGAAACTATTTTAGACGCGTAATATTCTTTTTAAAATAAAACAATTTCTACTGCCCTTACTGCAATGGAAAAATTTAAAGGGAGGGCCTGGCCTATCAGCTGGGAGGGTTCACCACTGATGATCCAGGCCCTCCTTTTAAATTTTTCCATTGCAGTAAGGGCAGTAGAAACTGTTTTATTTTAAAAAGAATATTACGCGTCTAAAATAGTTTCGTAATTTGATAACAGATGACGCGCTAGTGCATCGTAATTTTCTCATACTTACATCAAGCCATTTTATTCATATATTTCTATATATATTATGGCATATATATAGGTCATATATATGTCACTTCTTATATCACATAATCTACCATTTAGTATTTTATATTGAATCAAATGAAATTCCATGAGATTGGATAACATAAATTTATATAGTGGGCCTGTACATAGTAATAGATTTAAAACTCGTCAATCTAAATTGTCTGTAAATAGTTAGCTCAAAAATTTGACATTTTCATATATTGTTCTCCTCAAAGTTGGTAATTCTGTGTTTTGATGATAAAGAATGAGCCACAATACCAGTTTTGTAAATTCAGACAGTATAGTAACCTGTATACAATAGTTTCAGTCTTTAGGCTTATCAGTACAGGGTCGGCTTCGATTTCATAACATCCTACGATGAGAGCCAAAGCCCAAAACCATGGTATTAAGGCTGGCCTTCGGTCTGAATTTTCCAAAAAATGGTATTGTGGCTTATTCATTATCATCGCTAGTAAAGGCTTTTACTAAGGTGATAAAAAATGTAATGCTTTGTTGCATAATTAAAGGAAGAAGTGCCTCTTTGGTACATAATTATAATCTTTCCGAAACTCTATACTATATGTATACTAGCCGAATGACCCGGGCAACGCCCGTGTTTTACCCGACTGTAGATGTTACAACGGTGATCCTTAGGTCGTTGGTTCAAATCCGGCTCGAGGGAGCCGGCGAGCACGTGACCTCCCTGTGCGCGCGCATCCGTGACAGAGGCGGCCGGCCGTTGAGGAATGAGGAAATACGGTCGTGACTATATTAATATTAATATTAATAATAATAATAATTATCATTAGATAATGATAATGATCATAATGATGATGCGCGCGCATCCGTGACAGATGCGGCCGGCCAATTAGGAATGAGAAAAGACGGTTGTGACTATATATATTAATATGTATTTTTCTATATATATCTCTCTCTATTTTTTATTCGAATGGATCATATTATATTTAACTGAAATAATCGTCTGTATTTATTTATATTTCGATTTTACATCAATTCCAAATTTTCAAAATTGCACGAAAATATATTTGAATATATATTTAAAATTAAAAGAAATAACGCATCATCTACAAGCAAATATATAGAAAATGAAAAAATTAAAACATGAATGTTATTTTAACATATGAATGTAATGTTTCCATTTACTATAAATATAGAAAAAATGAAATGGAGTCCGAATTACATACGAGAATCAGAGAATAATTTCCCCAAATTTAGACTGCGATATATGGAAGTAGGTTGTATGAATTCAAGATGGAATTGAATATTGGTGAGTTAGAGGAAATATGCTCTCGTCAAATTGGAAATTCGATCGAACCATTTCTAATAAAAATGGAAAACATCCCGTAAAATTTGCCAAGTGACAATTCATGCTAATATTAACTACGAAAATAGCGGAGAATGGAGAAAAATATTCTATTCGTCAAATATAGTTAAATTCTCAAATTTCAATGATTTCATAAAATTTGAAATATTCCAAAATTATAGAGATACCATTAATATAAGAAAAAATATTAAATTTTATCATATTTCTAAAAATCGTCAAATCCACAAATTTCAGATAGACTATTAAACTTTAGTTATATATTTATATTGAGATATATGTTTTCTCAAATTATATTTCACTGTATAAATTCTTAACACACACAAAGAAAAGCATTCAACTTTCTCTTTTAATATTTATTTTGTAAAATATATAACACTAATTTAAGTGTGGTTTTAGGAAATAGGCAGGTTTATCATTTTCAATAAGTATTTTATCATAAATAGTTTCAAAAATAAGTCTGTCTTTTAGCTTGAAGGAGATATTCTTCAGCTGATTGACTAGCTACTGTCAGGTGACTTCAAATAGCCAATCAAAATTAAGAATAAAAATGCGGGAACATATTTATTAACTTATTTGTTAAAGCGAGAAACTAAATCGAGCTATTAAATAAACAAACGTGGATTCGAATATTAGAATTTTACCTTTAAAAATATATTGTAAAATTTTTTTAATATTATTTTTAATCTTTTAAAAACTTTAATAATATTGTCAATTAGTCTGAAACAAATATAATGATAGTGATATTAAACAAGGATTATATATAATAAAAATATATTTTATTATGATTAAAATTCATCACACAAATAATCTAATTCCTAAAATTAACTAGCCCAATAAACGTATACAAGGTTTTTTATTATATCTTGGTCTTTCTCAGATTCTCCCTTTAGGATCCGAAAACGAGAAACAAAAATAAATAACAGAAAACAATGGTATATGCCTTTATAAAGGCAACTGTATGCCATCATATAGTAGTAAACACATTCTATATACAATTTGTATCTATAAATTAAGCTAAAATATAGAAAAAAAAAAACAGAAAAGAGAATATGAATAAAAATATTCATATATACATACATTTATCGTAAAGATGGAGGTTGCCTGGCTGGCATTCATAGTTCTATGAAATATAGACACTTTACTAACTGGCCCAAGATGATCTGTTGTTGTCCGGGCTGTTTGTGGGTCTCCAGTGACGGTCGTAAAACTTATTTGAAGTTTCTTGGGAGGAAATGAATAATCTTAACGAAATTGAACCCCTCGGACCTTTTCTTTGCCTTAGTTGATATACTTATTGTGAATTTATTTTTTTATACTAAGATACAGAGCTTGTTTTATCTTATATATATTTCTACTGCCTCCCAAGTATATATGCATATTCAATTATATATATATATATATATTGGATCAAAATATCATTTATTTTACCAATATTTCAGTTGGCTGAACGCCAAACTTTATCAAGGTGTTATAACATATTAATATGTGTCAACAACAAACTCAGCGCCACATAACGTCAACAGAATTAAGTTTTAAAATTATTTTTGCTTATATTCAAAAATAAATATGCATATATTTGCTTAAAAATACAAACCCTAAGACTTCCACTATATTCACGAATATATAAGTAAGACAGTCAAATTAATCACTAAAGAATTCTGAAAGACTTGGAAAAAACCATTGAGATGAGGTTTAATGAGTTTAAGATTGTCCAGTCAAAGGTGGACGAGTTGATGCTCTGGTAAAACATATTTTAAAATTTATAAAGTTCTTTCTTTTTTTATATATATAAAATTATTTTCTAATGTTTATAATAATGTTTGAAACTAATATTGACACGTATGATTCTTTGAAAAAATAAACAATTTCTACTGTCATTACTGCAATGGAACAATTAATGGGAGGGCATGACTCATCAGTGGTGGATCCTCCCAGTAAGGGCAGCAGAATTTGTTTAATTTTTAAAAGAATCATACGCGTCTATAATAGTTTCGAATTTTCATAATAGATGGTGCGCAAATGCATAATAAGGTTTAACACTAAGTGAAAAAATAATACAAATATGATATTAAATATAAAATGACATATATTGGATCAAAATACACATGCACATGTTCTCCTGGTCAATATATATGATTTTATTATTTTTATTAAAAAATATATAGTAAAAAGTAATATAATTTGAAAAAAAAAGCTTTTTTCTAAAAGATAATATAGATTTAAGAGACAGGAGATTTAGATCTATTATATTGCAAAGTAATATTATCATGAAAACCCTTTTGACAAATCTCTCAATAGCAACATTAATACTCTATCTATGGGATTTGGCAAACAGACGAACAAAGAACCTTGTGCATCAATAAAAACATTTATTCAATCAATGGAACCTCTCAATCTGGTAATACAAGAAGAAAACGAACCAATCGCAAGAATTACTTGGCCTTGAAGGAAAGCGGCTTACTGATTGACTGTATTAGATTATGTATTAGCCAATGTGTGTGTGATACAATTCACAATATTATTAATATATTAATAAGCTTTATATATATATATATATATATATATATATATATATATATATATATATATTAAAAATAAAAAAGGCATCTCCTGACCACGAGCACATGTGCTTTTTAGATGGCAGAGCGCCATCTAGTGGAGCAAAAATAAACTAAACGTTTATTTAGCTTGCTCCGTAATACACTGCGTGACATTGAAAATGGAACACCAAGAAAAAGTGGCCAGAAAATTATGCAAATTTCAGGGTAGACGCGCCTAACCGAGTTATGCAAATGATGTAAAATGCGCAGCTCTCGTGCGCACATGGAGTAAGATATAAGGGAAGGAACTTGCAGAAAGGACAGTATTCGTGTCGTTATTTCTTCAAGGAAAATCATTGTAGAAATTTTGTTCTTGTGTCAAAAGACACGTGTAATAACAGAGAATACCAGGTCAGACGCTTTTACGAGGAGCATGGTGATCGGACTGAAAAGGGCAGGTTGGTCCATACGTCCTATCGCAGCTGATACACACCTTGGTGCGTCCACGGTGCACCGACTGTGGAGAAGATGGTTGGAACAAGGAAATGCGGCAATTTATAGGAATGTCGGTGCAACCAGAGTGACGTCAGCACGTGTGGATCGGCGTATCCTTCGACAAGCAGTGGCGGCCCCACAAACCACTTGTACCGCCATCCTGCAACATGTGCAAGACACCCTAGATCATTCCACCCCGACCAGAACCATTTCCCGTCGATTGGTTGCTAATGGCTTGCACTCATGCCGTCCGCTAAGAAAACTGCCATTGACCCCACCGAATAGGCGCCAACGTTTGGAATGGTGCCGGGCTAGATCGACGTGGATGACGGAATGGCACAGGGTCGTGTTCTCAGATGAGTCGCGTTTCTGCTTGTCCAGTGATAGTCGCCGTGTACGCGTGTGGCGTCGACGTGGAGAAAGGTCCAATCCGGCAGCAATTGTGGAACGCCCCACCGTGCGACAACGTGGAATCATGGTTTGGGGCGCAATCGCGTATGATTCCAGGTCACCTTTACTTCGTATTCAGGGCACTATGACGGCCCAACGATACGTTGATGATGTGCTGCGACCGGTGACACTCCCCTACCTTCAGGGGGTACCCAATGCCCTTTATCAGCAGGATAACGCCCGACCGCACACTGCTCGCATTAGCCAACAAGCTCTGCAGGATGTACAGATGCTTCCCTGGCCACCGTACTCTCCTGATCTCTCACCAATCGAGCACGTCTGGGACATCATTGGACGCCGTTTGCATGCCTTGCCACAGCCGCGTTCAGAAGACGAACTGTGGCAAATGGTTGAGAGGAAATGGAGAGCCATCCCTCAGGACGCCATCCGTACTCTGATTGACTCTCTACCTAGACGTGTTGCTGCGTGCATCGCCGTCCGCGGTGGTCCTACTTGCTACTAAGCCGACGCCGTTCTCGCTCTGTATTATGACTATCATTTTGAAATAAAGATCACTTATTGTTCGTCCCTGTCTCTCTCTGTCTGCCGAGTTTCATCACTTTCTGGCCACTATTTCTTGGTGTTCCATTTCCGATGTCACGCAGTGTATTTGGCCAACCCAATTTCTTGATTTATCAAGAAAAGCCATCCACGAACGCGTTTCGCGCTGTTGCGCTCGTCAGCGTGGAGAAGGCTGTAACCACTGCGACCAAGAAAGATTTTTGGTCCCAATGGCTTCCTGAGAAATCAGAAAATGGGTATTTATTATATATATATAGATGGAAAATTTGCCGGGAGAAAATTGATATAAAGAGACAAGGGTCGCCTCTCCCGTCAAAATAGACGTCTAAAACAGACGCCATCTATTGACCGTCGCCGCAACTAGCGGGTCTGTGACATAGCCACAACACCAGCTTTGGCAAACTGAAAACCTTTCAGTTTTAGACGTCTATTTTGACGGGAGAGGCGACTCTTGTCTCTTTATATATATATATATATATATATATCATGATGCATTAGCGCACTATCTGTTATAAAAAAAATGAAATTATTTTAGACCTGTATGTTTCTTTTTTAAATTTATATATATTTTCACTATCATTATTGAAAATTCGAAACTATTATAGACGCGTATGATTCTTTAAAAAAAAATTGAACAATTTCTACTGTCCTTACAGCAATGGAAAAATTGCAATGGAGGGCTGGCAAATCAGTTGGCGAACCTTCTCAGCGGTTTCGCCAGTTTAATTGAGGGTTCACACCATATACGCTGTATAATAGTTTAAAATTTTCATAACAAATGACGCGCTGATGCATCATAAATAACTGTCCTTATTGCAGTGATATATTAATGGGAGGGACTGGCTTATCAATGGTTAACCCTCCCAGAGGTTTGAACTGGCGAAATCTCTGAGGGTTCACCACTGATTAGCCAGGCCTTCCATTAATTTATCATTCCAGTAAAAAAAATATTTAATTATGATAAAAATCATGTCTAAAATAGTTCAATTTGTTTATATATTGTTGCATTAGCGTGCGTTCTGTTATGAAAATTCGAAACTATTATAGACACGTAAGATTCTTTTAAATATTAAACAATTTCTACTGCTCTTACTGCATTGGAAAACTTAATGGGAGAGCCTGGCTCATCAGTGTTAAATCCTCCCAGCGGTTTCGCCAGTTCAATTTACATATGTTTATCAAAGGAAATGGACAAATCGATTAAATATATATTCAGATAAATTATAAAGTAATTCTATCTTTTACAAAAGATACATCAATTCGATGTGCGAATAATTTTAAGATGATAAATAAACCTAAAAATGTGGTTTAAAAGTAATTATACCAAACTATTTTATCGCTCTCACGTGACAGTGACCGTATTGGCTCTGATTGGGTGTTCACTGATACGCTAACTTAATCAGCCAATTAGAGTTGAGTTTTAATTAGTCTCCTTGGCTCAGAGAGGAATTAACTTTCGATATTTTAAGATCGCGGGTTCAATACTAGGAAGTTCCATCTTTTTTTAAATGAAAAATATATTTTGAAGATTTGCCGGAAGAAAATTGATCCATAGAAGCATAGGCCCAGTCATCTTGTCAGCAAAACACCTCTTTGGTAGATTGTGAAGATTCCATTAGATCCCGTGTGGATCTCATGGTATAAAGTACGATCTAAACTGACGAGGGCCATTAGCCCGTAACCATGGTTTCTAGGTGGACGCTTTTCAGTTTGCCAAAGCTGGTGTTGTGGCTTTGTCAACGACAGGAGGCCGTTAGTTTGTGGCGACGGTCAATAGATGGCGTCTAGTTTTGACGTTTATTTTGACGGGAGAGGCGCCCTGTGCTTTTATGGATATATATATTTCTGTTGTCACATTTTATCTATACTTTTTCAAATATATATATATATATATTTTGATACTATGCATATTTATTTACACTCATGGACAAAAATTAGTATGTATATCAGGATATATATATAATACAATATAATGCGGCTTATGATTGTAGAACGACATTTGAAAATTATCCCGCATGTGTTTCTTTTGAACGAAAAATCGAAATTTATTTTAATAAAAAAAACATAATTTGAGAAAGGTATGCCTGACTTAAGGCGTAAGAATAAAAACTTTGTGCGATCTTTGTTTTTTCAAGTGCAAACCTATATATAAAACAATGGTTGCCTGTAAAGTCGGTTTTACGGGCGAAGATTTTACGTGACAACGGTAGAATATTTATTGATATGAATATAATTAAATTACACAATAGGAACAAGGAATTGAATGAAAATAAGAATTGCACAAGTAAAAACACTCTCGTTCGATGACTCATCGTAACGTTACCGGGCGTTACATAAGTGACTCCCAGCCGCAACCTAATTTAAGACGTTGTCACGTCAATAACGATTATTTCTAACCTTAAGTATTTTTTTTTTATTATCCCTAGTACACGTGGTACAGGCCATGATAATCATGGTGGGTAGTTAGTGACTGCTTTTTACTGTAAGCGCACCACATGTCTACACATGTGAAAGCAGTTCGACTTTGCACTTACAAATGTGCCAGAGCCCCGTTTGGTTACTTGCACTCGCTGGTGGGGTTGGACTTTTGCAAGAATCGGGGGGCCATTGGAGCATTTTTTTTTTAAACATAAAAAGTGTCCAATGCGGGAATCGAACCCGGGTCGTAGTGGTCGAAACCAAACGGTTTAACCAGCCTTCCACCGACCCCCCAACCTTAAGTATGAAGTATGAAAGGATGAATTGTGAATATTAATGATGAACGGAAAAATAAAGTGTCCAGGGATGGGAATCGAACTCACAGTGTTCCGCTTACCGGGCAGATGCCATGTCCACTAGGCTACACTGGACATATATTTACATTCGTAAATAATATGTAAATATTATATATATATATTATATCTGTAAAATAGAGCGACTTCGGGAGTTAGAGTTTTATTTTCAACAAAATATTTTGTCTTCGTCAGGAGAAATAAATAAAAACGAAGCATTTGGCAAGGCGTTGAAAATTGTTCTCTTACAAATGCTTTATTTTTATTTAATTCTCCTGATGAAGATAAAAGATATTTGTTGAAACGTTGAGAAAATAAAAAACTAACTGGCCGAAGAGTATATTTTTTAAAGAAATATGAATGCCTGCCAAGCAACCTTTATATTAAAGATATTATATATATTAGTTAGAATAAAAAAGCATATATCGAATTGAATAGAAATTATTAATATGCGAAATAAACTCTAAGAGAAAAATGACAACAACTATAACAGGACTAAGAACAAAACATTATAAAGAAATGACAATACATCCAGATGGCACAAGAACCTATAGGACATGCAACAACTGCCCTGGTGTGGAACTAACACCTACCTACATATTCTCATGTCCAGCAATGGCCGGAGCCTTGCAGAAAATTGACATGGACCCAGAGCAGCAGATTTACACACCCAAGATAGAGGACATTGCTGCTGCTGTAATAGAGATGTATGGAGATATCTGAGGTTCTTCATTGGACACAACAAGAACAATACTGTAAACACACCCAAGATAGAGGACATTGCGACTGCTGTGATAGAGATGCATGGAGACATCTGAGGCTCTTCATTGGACACGACAACAACAACAATGATAGAAATCATTATAATAAGAGGATCAAAGTTATGTGTATATATTTATATTATATTAAGTTAACAATTACAATAATTATATTTCCAAAGCGCTATATCCCGCAAGGGAAACTTGCGCCAAACAAGGAGAAAAGTTTATTTACATAAGTTATTTACATTATTCAACGCATGAAAACATTAGAGATACAGATTTTGTAGAAAGTTTAGAATGTATTTACAAAATGAATTGAACTTTAAATATGAT
>CP092883.1:65145893-65449801 GCA_030710605.1 Cordylochernes scorpioides
GATCTAATGGAATCTTCACAATCTACCAAAAAGGTGTTTTGCTGGCTAGGTGGCTGGGCCAAATCTTAACGGGGGAGAGGCGCCCTATGGATCAATTCCCTCCCGGCAAATTTTCCATCTATATGCGTCTCTATATATGTACAGTTAGCTGAAAGTTATACTTCTAGGTTTTCCTGTTGAAGGAGGCATGTTATCCTTAAAGCTAGAGAAATGTAAATGGTACAAGAAACTTAACTCAGGATTGATTGTTGTTCTATTAAAATTCAAGCGTTTGTAACACATAATTTTGTAAAATAAATAATCCCTTGTTCTGATTTCTTAATAGGTAGGATTTCTGATGAAATATTTCCCAAAATATACTTTATTTGTTTCAACTAAGCATTCATTATATAGATGTATAATTAGAAGTCGAAGAGATAGATCAATCAAACTATTTCAGATTATAGTAGTTGTTGCACGAAAGAAGTAGGTTAGTAATCAAATCAATCACTCATGGAAGTTTTATATATCTTTACTGTAAATTTAGACTTATATCCATATTCTTGATTAAATAATGCAATAGGTTTCTGGAGAAATGTGTGCGTGGCTTTCTTTTCATCTTTTATTATTACATTTTCAAGTTTTCGTGAATTTCCACCCTTCTACAGGAGTACAAAATGAACAATAATGAAACGCCATTTTTCAGATATGAACTAAATTTATATATATTTAAATATTAATTAAAAGACATATTTTGATGAGGGCCAACAACCCGAAACGCGTCCGTGGTTAGCTCCTCTTGATTAATCAAGAATGGGTATTTGGCCAATTCTGGAATAATTAAAAATCAACGAGAATAGTTGATATTTATTCCGATAGATAACGCAATCCATCAGCAACTTTCAGTTGAACGATAAGGAGATGCCTTTTTCTTAATATTTTGAATCTAAAATAAAATAATATATAATTATATATATTATAGATAAAAAGATTAGATTTTCTGCTGTATTTTGATTGTTATTTATATAGAATTATTAGCTGTTGCTTGATTTTGGTATGCAGTCGGTGAAAATATTATAATAAATTAGTTATCAAAAATAGCTTTAATTGAGTTTATGGGATATATAAAAAAACATAATTTCATAAAAGCACTGCCTGGCTTGAGGCGAGTGGAATTAAAAAAGGCAAAACTTATTTACATAATGTACAAAAGATTTGAGCCGGCCATCGGGAAACAACAACAATGAGTTTTTATGGGAAAGGCGTGATCTCTGGCGGTCGATTTAGCAGAGTATTTGAATCTATGAAATATAATTTTAAATAAAATAATATTTTAATATAACATATAATTAGATTAAGAATGCTTCTCTTTGTCTGTGTGCGTGTTCTTGTTAAACATTTATTTATATTTTTAAAAAACAAACCTATCCTGACTGCTCATATTAGAATTTTAGATATCAGAGCTCCATCCAGTGAAATAAAAACCAACTAAATGTTGATTTTAACATGTTCCCTGATATTTAGCCAACATATTTACTCGATAAATTAAGAAAAGCCAAACAGGAACGCGTTTCGAGTTGTTAGTATTCGTCATCATGGTACAGGGTTTACCTCTACGACGCAAATACAATCTGAGAGATAGGAAACATATATTTATATAAACCTTTATCTTCAAATTATACTTGAATCCTTTTTAATAAACAATTAATACTTATATATAATATATAATACAGTCGAACTTGGATAATTCGAACCCCAAGGGACCATAAAAAAATTCGCATTATCCAAAAATTCGAATTAAAAACGGAAATTCTATTTATAGGAAATTCTAGGGACCAAGATAAATATTCGAATTAAAGAGGTTTTCGAATTAAAGAAGTTCGAATTATCCAAGTTCTACTGTATAATATAATTCTATTATAATATTATTGATAACTTAGGTTCCAGGAGCACACCTATGTAGTGAGAAAGCTGTATATTTTACCTTTGTTTACCTTAAAAAGAACTCCCACAAAATTTAAACATTCTAAAATACTTTGACAGTAAAGTAGTTTGATGGAAGAGCTAGGAACCTCAATATCTCACTTTCAATCTTCCTAACTCTCCTCGATAGAATCCTGATAGAAGAATTTACTAAAAAATTCTTAAAAACATCGCAAATAATATTTAAAATAGTTCAACGAACTCGATATATATTTTTTTGCTTTTTAAAATTATTTTTTAAATCCAATATTTCCGTAGAGAAAACCTTCCGTCTTAGGGATTTCCCTGTGGATACAACAATCTTTGATATACAAGGCGTTTTGATTTCATTGACATCATTTTTTGTCTTAATTTTCATAATATAGAATAAAATGAAAAAAACAATAGAAAAAATAGATATATATAAAAATATTAGGTGTTGATAATAAAAATAAAGTAGGCATATCCTGACTAGGAGCACATTCAGAAGGCAGAGCGCCATTTGGTGGAACATTAATCAATTATTCATTGATTTAGCCTGTTCCCTGATATTTGGCCAACCCAATTTCTTGATTTTTCAAGAAAAGCCATCCACGAACGCGTTTTGCGCTGTTGGCGCTCGTCAGCGTGGTGTAGGCTGTAACACTGCACCAAAAATGATTTATCAAGAAACTGGGTTGGCCAAATATCAGAGAACAGACTAAATCAATGTTTAGTTGATTTCTGTTCCACCAGATGGCGCTCTGCCTTCTGAAAAGTACATGTGCTCCTGGTCAGGATATGCCTACTTTGTTTTTAATAGAATACAATGTGTGGACTACGTAATATATATATCCAGAAGATGACCAAAGAGGGATGGCCTTCTGGAAAGGTTTTAAACCAGCATGAATGAAAATGACTGTAGGTAAAAGAATCAACATGGTACAAAATGATTGACAGGAAAAGAACCGGCATGTTTGAAGGTGAACATAAGGGGAAGAACCAGCATGTTAGAAATTGATCGACTCAAAAAGAACCAATATGTTAAAAGATGATCAACGAGAGAAGAACCAACATATTCGGACATTTTTTCCGACATTCCGACAGGTTACCGGCATAACTGGAAGAAAGTATGGAAGAAAGAGTAGTAAGAGGAAAAACAAGAATGGAATTCACAGGTAATCTGGGAAGAGAAGAGACTACGATATCATCAAAAGAGATAGTTCTATGAAGAAAGAACTGAAAGGAAAATAGTATTCCCTACTCACATTACCCTCTAAGTTCAAAATAAATCGATATATATATGAAATATTTAATTATAACGCAATAGCGTACCATCTATATTTATAGTTTGCGGAAGAGAATCGATGTAAATATTCATATGTAATTCCTCTGTAATGAAGGTTTATGTCCATAGTTTTCTTGAAAACCATTTTAAAGATTCCACTCTTCATTGCAGCATATATAAGCATAATCGTTCAATACAGTATTAGAACTCTAAGAAGCGGTCTGGTGGATTAAAAATTGACGAAACCGCTGGGAGGGTTCACCATTGATGAGCCAATTCTTTCTCATTATATCCTTTCATCGCAGTAAAGGTAGTTAGTTGTATGGGTAGGTGAAAGGATGGTCTAAACCATTGGTTTTCGACCGCTACGACCCGGGTTCGATTCCCGCATTGGGCACTTTTTTTCTGATTTAAAATATTACTCCAATGGCCCCCGATTCTTGCAAAGACCAATCCCACCAGCGAGTGCAAGTAACCAAACGGGGCTCTGGCATATTTGTAAGTGCAAAGTCGAACTGCTTTTCACATATGTAGACTTCGTGCTTTATAATACTTCCTCAATTCTTGTATATATGAAATATTACATAAATATTAACAGAGTATCATTTTTAATGTTTATATTTTACTTCTCTGTAAACTTCCCTCATTCCTTATCTTTTGTTTATCATTCATAGTTTGTTCTTGTTTCAAATAAATTTCTGTCTCATCCTGAAGTTTGACTTCCCTAATTTTCCATGTGGCAATATAAAATCGTTTATCGCTACCTTATCAAATATAATTTATCTTATTCTATAATTGGAACCAAATATATATTTCTGTTAAACCAGTATTTTGTGTCTTCCAAATGAAAGATTGCTGCTTCAAGAGAATTCCAGACGTAAGGAAACAATAGAAAGGATAAAACCATAGATAATTAAAAGGAGCAATCAATGCACAATAAAATTAGATTTAATTAGCAGTATGGTAGATTACCTAATTGAGTATGAAACTAGACAGACAACCAATAATCAATTATCTTTCTCAGTATTTTTCCAATAATTAGTAGTTTTGTTTTGTGCAAGCATTTATAGAAATAGATAAAAGCTCGGAGTCAGGACAATAGATATTAAAAAATATATCCTATTTTTTTCTAATGATATTAATTATTCATCATTTTTTATGAAAGGGTTTAAAAAATATATATATATATTAAAAATAAAGAAGGCATATCCCGACCACGAGCACAAGTGTTTTTTAGATGGCAGAGCGCATTCTAGTGGAGCAAAAATAAACAAAACGTATATTTAGCTTGCTCCGTGATATTTGGCCAACCCAATTTCTTGACATATCAAAAATGGGTATTTAAGGCCAAATTTGTGTAAAGACGCTTAACACATGGAATTTTTTTCTATTGTTTTTTTCATATATATGTTATATAAAATTTGTATTTTATTTCAGGATTATAATTCATTGATTAAAATACTCTGTAAAACCGACCGTCAGATGTCGCGACTTTCCTTTATATAACCCATCGTTTTTATTTCCCGATGGCCGACTCAAACATTTTGTAAATTATGTAAATAAGTATTTTGTTTTCCTTATTCTACTCGCCTTAAGTCAGTCAGTACTTTCTAAATTTATGTTTTAAATATCTTTTAATAGGCAAATTAAAGTAATATTGATCTAAAGATTTTGATATTTTACCACGACAGCAATTCCATTCATGAATTCCAATCCGTGAAAACCTTAGCAAATTCAATTCTCTGTATCAAACAATTTTATCAATGTAATATATATATGTGGTGATTCGTGAAGCAGTTGTGGTATTTGTATGGTAAGTGGCAAAAACACACACAGGAGGCCGAATCCAAAAGCAAAACCCCGTGAGGAATAGATCGGGGAGTAAAGAGAGAAGGTCGAGAACCACCCTGGGAACAACTGGTGTCGAGGACATCTCGATGCGAACTATATCCTGTTCATCACATCAAGCGCTTTTGAAATATTTTGAGTGAGACAAATATCCCCAAGGGAGAAAGTGGAGTGAAAGCTGAACATCTGGTGACCAAGGGGTTAATTTGAACAGGCTTTTTAATCTTCCCTTTTCTCATAC
Source organism: Cordylochernes scorpioides (assembly GCA_030710605.1). Taxonomy (NCBI): domain Eukaryota; kingdom Metazoa; phylum Arthropoda; class Arachnida; order Pseudoscorpiones; family Chernetidae; genus Cordylochernes; species Cordylochernes scorpioides. Next base: position 65,151,191 of record CP092883.1, read on the forward strand.
TCTCACACAAGGGCTATATATATATAATTAAAATTAAAACTTAAAAAGGCAATTCCTGACCACGAGCACATGTGCATTTTAGATGGCAGAGCGCCATCTAGTGGTGAAAAAATAAACTTAACGTTTATTTAGCTTGCTCCGTGATATTTGGCCAACCCAATTTCTTGATAAATCAAGAAAAGCCATCCACGAACGCGTTTATATATATATATATATATATATATATATATATATATATATATATATATATATATATATATATATTAATATTATGACATATATATATTGAAAATAGCATTTCATAAATAAATCTTCAATCAAAAAGGCATATATTGGATAAAAATATAATTTATTTTACCAATATATCAGTTGGCTGAACACCAACCTTTATCAAGGTATTATAACATATTAATGTGTATAAACAACAAGCTCAGAGCCACATAACGTCAACAGAATTAAGTTTTAAAAATACTTTGCTTATATATAATAGGGAGAAAAATTAAACATATATATACATTTATATTATGGATAAAATATACATCATAATATATGATTTCTTAGGAATTCTCTCTAAGAAGCACATATTGGTTGATGAAGTACATGCCTGCACCACGATGCCGAAGTAAATAATAAGCGAAGAGATAGGTATATTGAAAAGAGCAAAGACTAAACAGGATAATGTTTTTATGATAATTAAATACAAACTAAGATTTTAAAAGTAATTATATATTTCCCTATCTTCAATCTTGAAGAGAGATGGTAAAGTTTTGTTACAGTTTTAAAATGTAATTTGTCAATTTTGAAGTCTAAATTAATAACAATCTAGTATGAAATGTAGAGGATACAATATAAGATATTATATTAATAAAAGGAACTTAAAATATATATCATATTTGTAGGGGTATATTGAGGCCAACAGCCCGAAACGCGTACGTGGTTAGCTCTTCTTGATTAATTAAGAATGGGTATTTGGCCATTTCTGGAATAATTATAAATCAACGAATAGTTTATATTTATTACGAAAGAAGGCGAAAGCCATCAGTAACTTTCAGTTGCACGATAAGGAGATGCCTTTTTTTTTGTTAATTTATACCTCCTATTCCAGAAAAATTTCACAATTTTACTATATTTTCATAAGTTTCTATATATAAATTATTTGTATATATTGTATAGCGAATGCATAATATTTTAAAGCATTAGCGCGCCATCTGTTATCAAAATTCAAAACTATTATAGACGCGTATGGTTCTTTTTAAAATTAAATGATTTCTACTGCCCTTACTGCAATTGTTTAATTTTTAAAAAACATAAGCGTCTATAATATTTTTCAAATTTCATATACTATTTTGCTTGCAATACAACCTTTGTTAATAACATATGATTGTATATCGAAATAGGATATACATTTTAAATTGCTTTTATTAATATAATATATTATATTGTATCCTTCAGATTTTACACTAGATTGTCATTGATATCGGTTTCAAAATTCACAAAATATATTTTTTAAATGTAACAAAACTTGTAGTGAATGTAAAGAACACACCCAGGAGAAGGAATCCAAACGCAAAAACCCTTGAGGATCGGGGAGGAAAGTGAGAAGCTCCGAGGACCACCCTGGGAACAACTGGTGTCGAGGACATCTCGGTGTGAACCATCTCTACCATCTCTCTATAAGATGGAAGATAGGGAAAGATATAATTACTTTTAAAATCTTAGTTTGTATTTAATTATTGGAAAAACATTATCCTGTTTAGTCTTTGCTCTTTTCAATATACCTATCTCTATATCAATTGAAAAACCCTGTAAGATTATAAATGAATTAAACAACGCATCAAGGGGTGCGTATCTTTTTATTAGAACGAATATGTTCGTTCAATATGAACATATTCGTTCTAATAAAAAGAAACGCAGCTCTTGATGCTTTGTTTAACTCATTTATACCTATCTCTTCGCTTATTATTTACTTTTGCTAGATAACGAGAAAAATCGGTCTTCTATACAAAAGAATAAACAGGAAATTTTACCCAAAAGATTTTTTAAAAAATGTTTTTTTTTTTTCGAAATAAATTTTGGAAAACTATAACTAGCATTTTAAAGATAGAGGTTGCCTGGCCGGCATTCATATTTCTTTAAAGTAGACATTTCGGCAAGTTAAATTTTTATTTTCTCAACGTTTCAACAAAAATCTTTTTCTGTTTTTCAATGCCTTGCCAAATGCTTTATTTATATTTCTACTGACGAAGACAGAATATTTTTGTTGAAACGTTGAGAAAATGAATCCTTTACAGATATGAGTGTCTATCTTTTTTAAAGAAATATAACTCGCATATATGTATAGTGTTGATAAATATATAACTATAATACTCATATTTCTTTTTGTCATAGTAAAGCCTGTAGAAGGACGTCAGAAAGTTGTAAATAAAGTTCTTATAAGACACTCCTCTTCAATCATTGTTATATTTAGTTATTTTTAGTCGAAGTGTGTAATTTAGTCAATGTAAATAATATAAAATATATAAATAGTAGTTAAAAATTAGTATTCATTTCGTTGTATACTCCTGAAGAAAGGTTTGTAATACCTGGAAGCTTGAGAGATAGTTTGAATAAAAAAACGAATTTATCCTTTTAGAGGCAATATTTTGTTTAAAATATTAGATATTAAAACGACATTTGAAAATTATCCCGCATGTGTTTCTTTTGAACGAAAATTCGAAATTTATTCTAAGAAGAAATAACGATCATTTCTAACCTTAGGGATGAAGTATGAAAGGATGAATTGTGAACATTAATTATAATCATAAATATAATATAATCCGGCTTATAATTGTAAAACGACATTTGAAATACTATCCCGCATGTGTTTCTTTTCAACGAAAAATCAAAATTTATTTCAAGGAGAAATAACGATTATTTCTAACCTTTTGGATGAGGTATGAAAGGGTGAGGTATTTTCCGTTTATCATTACTTTACACAATTTACCTTTTCATACCTGTTCCAAAAGGTTAGAAATAATCGTTATTTCTCCCCTTGAAATAAATTTTGATTTTTCGTTGAAAAGAAACATATGCGGGATAGTATTTCAAATGTCGTTTTACAATAATCATAGATATTGCAGCTTGTAATTTTGGCCACTCAGTAGTGTGTGTGTGTTGGATCATCTATGGGGAATTTTACTATAATTTTAATCTGTTTCCTAACTATTTGTCAAATGTCAAATACTCCCCCCTAAAACAAACCTGTTTGAAACAAAATCAAAATTGAGAGAACGGCGAGGTGAAATATTAGAATTTTAATAAACTCACACACTTCCCAAACTTAACATCTCTGAGAGAGAACTTGATGTTTATTAAAACAATTTGTCAGGAACTCGCCTCACGATATCTTTTACACCGATTTTAATTACATACTCTAAATCAATTTTACATATTACATTTCAACATAAGAAATCTTATTTATATTATATTTTAAATATCCTTATTATATTTATCATTAAAAATATATATTATGATTATTGTAATTTTAGTATGTTTTTACACATAAACCTATATTATGATACACTAGCGCGCCATTTGTTATAATGGTAGAGTAAACTGGCGAAACCGCTGAGAGGGTTCACCACTGATGAGCCAGGCCCTCACATTATTTTTCCCTTGCAGTTTGATTTCAAAAAGAATCTTGCGCGTCTATAATAGTTTCTAATTCTCATAAATTTATAAAAAAAGAAATTAGATGAAGGGTCTCAGAGATTGGTTATGAAAATATTTTGTAGGGGTTGTCTAATTTTCAAACATAGTTATTATATGAAAAATTATAATTTAGTTGGCGTGTATGTTTATTTTTTATTTCTGAAGAACATTTGTTTGGTTGGAAGTTTTTTTGGAAAAGTATATGGCTATATCAACTAGTTTTTTATTAGGTTCTTGAAGTTCCAGTTACTTGTCGCCACTCTCCTCAGCAAATGCCTATTTTCTACTAATACTCGTATTAATACCCCTCGTAATACTCGTATATATACACGAAATAATCATTCTCACGAGGCGAATAATAGCGAGTAACTGAACCGTCGGAAACTCAATAATTTTCTTTTTGAAAAAAAAAGAGATTTCTGTTGATTTTGGATTATATATAAGATTTATATTATGATCTTGAAAGATTTGAGATATTTTGGAATATATAAGTATTAGGTCAATGGCATTGGTAATACAGTCATGGCAAAGATTATAATAAAATTAGTTATCAAAAATAGCTTTAATTGAGATGAAGAAATATATTAAAAAATAAAAGTTTGATAAAAGTACTGCCTGGCTTAAGGCGGGTAGAACAAGGAAAAACAAAAGATTATTTACATAATGTTCAAAAGTTTGAGCCGGCCATCGGGAAACAACAACAATGTATTTTTATAGGGAAAGCGTGACCTCTGGCTGTCGATTTAACAAAGTATTTGTATCTAAGAAATATAACCCTAAATAAAATAATATTTTAATATAATATATATATATATATAATACATATATATTCTTTCATTGTACTTAGTGAATTACGAAAAATAAATGGAGGGCTTGACTCATCGGTGGTGAATTTCCCCACTGGGTTTTCCAATGTAATCTACTATGCATTTCAAGTCGTTTAAAAAACGCAATAACGAAAAGGAATAAAGAAACGAATCCTTAAATTTTCTCTAATAGCATCAAATAATCATATTTAAATTCATAGACAAAACTAAAGAAATTTGTGCCTTTTAATATGTATATCGGGATTTTGACAATAACTCTGAAAGATACACTCATGGATAAAACTTAAGGAAGTTGTACCTTTAGCATTTATATCGGGATTTAGATAATAACTCTGAAAGATACACTCATGGACAAAACTTGAGAAAGTTGTACCTTTTAGTGTGTATTTCGGGATTGAGAAAATAACTCTGAAAGATACACTCATGGACAATACTTAAGGAAATTGTTCCTTTTAGCATGTATATCGGGATTTAGAAAATAACTCTGAAAGATACGCTCATGGACAAAACTTAAGGAAGTTGTACCCTTTAGCATGTATATCGGGATTGAGTCTATAACTCTGAAAGATACACTCATGAACAAAACTTAAGGAAGTTGTACCTTTTAGTGTGTATATCGGGATTGAGAAAATAACTCTGAAAGATACACTCATGGACAATACTTAAGGAAGTTGTACCTTTTAGCATGTATATCGGGATTCAGACAATAACTCTGAAAGATACACTCATGGACAAAACTTAAGAAAGTTGTACCTTTCAGTGTGTATTTCGGGATTGAGACAATAACTCTGAAAGATACGCTCATGGACAAAACTTAAGGAAGTTGTACCTTTTAGTATGTATATCGGGATTGAGAAAATAACTCTGAAAGATACACTCATGGACAAAACTTAATGAAGTTTTTCCTTTTAGCATGTATATCGGGATTTAGACAATAACTCTGAAAGATACACTAATGGACAAAACTTAGGAAGTTGTACCTTTTAGCATGTATATCTGGATTCAGACAATAACTCTGAAAGATATTTGATACAAAGTAACCTTCATTGAATACACACGAGATAACCAAGTGTGAACAAAATTCCCCTGTCAACTTAAAATATTAGAGACAAACGGCGACATATTTATGAAATTCCACTTCCTTAAGTTTTGTCAATGAGTATATATATGATTCTTAGATAGAAATATTCATACGACACAAAAGAGACTATATGTTTATTCCATTAAAGACTAATATGTTTTCTCCCAGCAAGATTCCTATATATTTGTTTCATGCAGCACCCTACATACGGGATGAATTAAATTGTATATAATGTGAACGTAATCTAATTAAGTTAATTGTAAAGATAGAGGCTGCCTGGCCGGCATTCATATTTCTTGAAAATAAAGATACTTCTTCGGCCAGTAAATATTTTTATCAAATGTTTTAATTTTTGTTTGCTCCTGACGAGGACTAAAGATTTTTATCGAAACGTCGAGAATAATAAAAAATATTTACTGGCCGATTTATCTTTATTTTCTACTAATTAAGTTTATGATGAAAAAGACATCTCCCTATCGTGCAACTGAAAGTTGCTGATGGCTTGCGCCATCTATCGGAATAAATATCAACTATTCTCGTTGATTTTTAATCATTCCAGAATTGGCCAAATACCCATTCTTGATTAATCAAGAAAAGCTAACTACGTTCGCCTTTAGGGCTGCTGGCCCTCATCAGCGTGGTGCAAGCTGTACCTCAACGACCAAAACACTGGTCATTCAGGCATCTTGAAAAATCATGAAATGGGTAGTTAAGGCCAGAATTTCGTGAAACCGCGACACAATGTGAAAAAATAGTACAAATGTGATATTGTAATGGGATAAGGTACATAAATTATAAACAAAGGCATCTCCTTATCGTGCAACTGAATGTTTCTGATGGCTTGCGCCATCTATTGGAATAAATATCAACTATTCTCGTTGATTTCTAAATATTTCAGAATTGGTCAATTACACATTCAAATACCCCGTTTGTGATGTTATGTGTGATAAATCTTTTAGAAATAGTATTTTAATAGAGCTAGCTGAGATACCAAAGTATATTACACTTATTCAGAGATCGCCAAATAGGTTAGCGTGGAAATGCTAGCCCATTACATATCCAGAATTCTTGCTCTGCCGCATATTTTACATTTAAACCAAACATCTGGAAGAGACATTTATCATACAAGCGAGTTAGTTGTCTCACTTTTAAAATATTTTAATTAATCTACCAGCGTCTCTTTTCTCTTAAGCGACCTTTTGGATGTAATTGTCAAATATATTATTTATATTCTATAATTGTGTAATAATCTGTGACTTAAATTCTCTGTATATATATATATTAGATAATAAAAGGGCATATATTGGATTTGATAAAATATTTATTTTGCCAATATTTCGGCTGGCTGAACGCCAACCTTTATCGAGGCATTACATCTTTGTATACACAAACTCAGCGCCACATAGTGTTATAATATCACAGTTGAAATCATTTAAAATACAAAGTAGGTGGGGGAAATTTGTGCATGAAAAGATATTCAAAAATCACAATCAGAATAAGTTAAATATCTTTAAAATATTAAAGGAAAAATAATGAGGTTTATCTTATATTTTAAAATATTTGTAATAAGTAACTAAATATAATCTATTAATAATTCATTAAGGGATAAATGTAAAAATATATGTATCTATTAAGACATTTTAAAATAATTTAAAATGATTTTAACATACAACAGTAAGAAATTTTTTTAAAAGTTCAGCAATAAAATGTGTTTTTTTTTAAATTTATTTCAAAATTTCATCGAGATAGATTCATTTATAAGTAAAGATTTTTTATAAAAGAATTTCATCATAATTTACCATACGATAAATAGAATCTGAAATGATTGCAGCAAATTAATCTGGATCCATATAATATAACAGGGAGAAAAAAAATGGGCTTCATGTAGTCAGATGCAAAAATAATAATATATATAAAAAGAAAGTAATTCTTTTTAGAATAAGCAAGGTTAGAAAAAACAAGGAACTATGAAAATAAAAATTTAGGACATCAATTTTTATCAAAAAGTGATATGACAAAGAGAAGAAAAAAATGACGAGGAAGTATTTAGAAGGTGAAAAACTTTCCTTATCTTTACTGTCATTTCTTTATAGTTTTTACATAAAGCAAAGTATAAGTTTTGGCATCGATTGTTCATTATAGTCCTGTTTTTACAATCACTCCGCTTCAAACTATTTCTTGTATGATAAATCTAAATATTAATATTTTATCTTAAATGGTTTTCGTCCAATCAAAAAGTATATATATATAATGATGCATTAGTGCGCCATCTTTAGCCCTTCTATTAATTTTTATATTACAGTAAGGACAGGAGAAATTGTTTATCTTTAAAAAAGAATCATACGCGTCTATAATAGTTTCGAATTTTGATATATATATATATTTAATTAAAAAGGCATATATTGGATCAAAAAATTATTTATTTTACCAATATTTCAGCTGGCTGAACGCCAACCTTTATCAAGGTGTTATAACATTTTTAAAGTGTGTCAACAACAAACTCAGCGCCACATAACGTCAACAGCATTAAGTTTTTAAAATATTTTGTTATATTCAATGGGGAGAAAAAAATTTGAAAAATATATTTATATTATGAACAAAATAATTTTTGTAAAATATGGGTGTGAATATTTTGAAAATTAACAATAACGCCTATTTTATATTTTAAAATTATTTGTACTATGTGTAAAAATATTTTTCGTATGAAAATAAATAAAAATAACAAAATATATATAAAAGAAAGGTTAAACTAAAAATTTTTTTTCTGAAAACACAAAGCGTAAAAAATGTTTGAAAGGTTGGTTGAAATAAAATTTTAAAAAATTTAAATGTAAAATTGTGAAATTCGAAATAAAATATAAGTGAAAATGGGAAAATATTTTTTAAAAATGATATCGGACCTTTATTCAACTGTAAATACAAAGCGCGATGTCCCGCCAAGGACACTGGCGCCCAAAGGAAAGCAATACAAGAGAGAGAGAGAGAGAGGGAGAATCTATTTACCTATCAAAAAAAAAAAAAAAAAAACATATGCTCAAGGAATTTACATATTTTTGAAATTGATTTCAAACACAAGCATACTATATACATAGGTAATTTAATTTAAACACACCTCAAGATAAAGGAAAAAGGAAAAAAAAAAGAATCATATATACAGCACATAGTTAATTATACCTAACACTTGAGATTAATTAAAAATGTTGATATAAATTTACAAAATCTATTGAAAACAATGTATGAATCCCTGCTGGATATCAATTCTCTTGGATCGGTACAGAGGATACAGTTATTGAGTCTGTAGTCTTGAAATGCTGGGCACTTAAGTAAAAGGTGAGTGGAATCTTGAATGCGGCATCCACAAAAACAGCCCGGATCCTCCGATGCGCGTATTCTTTCCAGAAAACTTCCGAAATTACCATGGTTGGTTACAAATTGTGTGTTGTGGAAATTAGGGCGAAAATAATTAGGAATACCCCGGTTGAAAAAACTTGTAAATGTCTCGTTTGTATTATTCAGTAAGAGCAACATTTTTTCGTCTATATAGGATTTAATTATAAAGGGAATATCGATGTTATATTTTTGCTTGTCCTCGAACGATAAGTTATTTAAATCATATTTCATATTTTTTGCTTCAATGTAATCTGCAATCAATGGAGTCTTAGCCAAACTGTGAACACAGTTGTACGAAGTTGTCTTGTAAGCTTGAATGCTCCATAATAATATCTGATATTGCATTGAGTTTAATTTTTGTATCGATTTTTTATTTAAAAATTTGAACCAGATTTCTGATCCATATGTTAAAGTTGATCTGAATAAAGATTTGTACAATGTAATTCTTTTATGGGAGCTCAAACCCCATGATTTGCTGCACAGAGAGAATAGAAAATTTTTTATTCTTAGTGTTCGTGGCTTGAATGTTCAGTAAAAGATACTAAGAAGCACTTTGCCACTTGTCTTGAATTATTTTATTGTCTTTTTGGTTTTAGAGTTAGGAGTAGCTACCACATGATTTTAGATTACATGAATTTGACTTAGATTATGGTACTAGTGATAGAGAGAGAGAGAAAACAAAAACACTATTAATTAACCAAACTAGAAATTTGCATACATGTTGATTGCTTTAAAATTTACATATTAAAGATTTATATTGTACAATTGAATTTAGAATATTTTGGCTTAATTTTCATATATAAAATTGAATTTAAGGAAATTATTAACTATAGGATCCAACATACTCCCCCGGCTGGGAAGAGATGACCAGAAAATAAAAAATAAAAAAAAATAAATAAAAATAAAAAAAGAGTTTCAATAGTATAGATGCTGGACTAATTGATTCCGACTATGTAGCTAAGATTACAATTCTCATTGTTTGAAAGGTAATGGAATCAGCTTCCATCTTTGAGTATCCGATTGAGGTGAATTTTGGATGAGATTTTCAGATTCGTTGGCCAGTTCTCTTTCGGGAACTGCTGGATTATCAGACTCTGCGGCTGCTAAGTCGGATTCAATAGGATCTTCCCAAGGTTTTGATTCAGCCTTTATGCATGAGCCTTGTTCGGTCGATTCCTCTAAATGTTCTTTGGAGAGTTGTCGACTTTCTGCCGCCTTCTCAAAATCTTCCAGATTGACTGCCTTTTCTAAAGCTTCGGGTCTTAAGACTTCTTTCTTCAAGATTTCTGGCCATTCTATATATGCCGATGAACTGTAATTTTCATCGTCGTCTTCAGATTCCTTGACGTCTTCTAAGCATAGAGAATCGATGGGCTTCCAGCGGGATAATTTTGCCTTTTCACCGCTCTGTAGATAATCCTTTGTTGATGTATCCACAATTTCAACAGGTACAACTTTCTCTTTGCTTGACGATTCATTAGCTTCTGTATAAACATTGATTATGCCACTGGTAGCCTCTTTAGGTCGATTAAGATCAGCTTCAACTACATTGAGGTGAGCTGAGTCATCATGGCACAGTTCTTTCTTATCCAGAGCTTCTACACTGACCACTGGTTCTTTCGAATATTTGCCTTCCGATTTATCAATAACCGAAACTTCGGAGATTTCAATCTTTGGAGTCCCGATATCTTTGTTAGACTCTTCGTCTTCAATGACAAAAGTGGTTTCTAAAATTGAAGAATCTTCTTGATTCTCATCAATAGCCTCAGGAATGTCGGCATTCTCAGTTAAGAGATTTTTGATAAGTGATTCCTCGCGTGGGGGTTTCGGTTGTAAGAGAGGGAAATTTTGATTTTCATTTAAATAGGAATACTTGAGTCTACCTCCAACTCTTAGAAGTCCTTGAGTGTCTAAAAATGGATTTAGAGAAGTTAGCTTGTTGGACAGAGGTAGTTGCTTATTTGACTTCAGTAATTTTATTTCCGTGCAGAATTCAACTTGCTGAATTGATTTGACTAAGACTTGAATTGCCTTTGTTAATTCTCTTGTTGTCAAAGGTCCTTTCTGACGAATTGGATCAAAGAGGAGGCAATTGTAGTAGAATCTCCAACACCAAGCTGTGATTCGGATCAATTTGGTCATTGTGGAATACCTTACAATGAATTCTAGATTTAACATAGTTTCTGAATTTTGAATTAAGGTTGTTTGATCCAACACTTGACCCTCACCGACTTCTTCTTGAATGATATTGAGATTTACTTGGGTTGGTGAAGAAGGAATATATCGAACATTATTTTCTTGAAGCCAAATAGGACCCCGCCACCAAATTCTATGATTGACCAAGTCTTGAGGCATGATTCCTCTTGATGCGCAATCAGCTGGATTATCTTGACTGGATACATGGAACCAATCAGTGATTTGAGTCAAATTTTGAATTGACGACACTCTGTTCGAAACAAAGGCCTTCCATCTGCTGGCATCTGATCTTATCCAATCTATGCAGATTTGTGAATCAGTCCACAAAAAGGTTTTGTCAGGTTGAAAAGGAAATGATTCAAGAATGACTTGATTCAGTTGAGCCAAAAGCAATGCTGCACTTAGTTCAAGTCTTGGAATTATAATGGTCTTTAATGGTGCAACCTTAGTTTTTGAGGTTATCAGATTGATTTTGATCTTTTGATTTTTGAATCTAGTTTTCAAGTAAAAAAACTGCTGAATAAGCATTAAGGGATGCATCACAAAATCCATGTAGTTGTAATTCTTCTATTTCAGAAGATGAACTGTTCAGGTATCTTGGTATTTTGATTTCCTTTAGGCACGATAGTTGAGTTTGGAATTTATTCCAATTTGACTTTATATCTGATTCAATTGGTTCATCCCATGAAGTTTTCTCAGCAGGAAGTTGACGTTTTCGCCTATAATAGGGTGGTGGCTTTATCTTAGGAATAATCGAAGTTTCTTTCTTAGATGAGAGTGGTTCACTTGACTGAGAAGCGAGAGGTTGTTCTGGAGTGGATGGTTGACTTGATTCAGAAGGAAGTAATTGGTTTTGTTTAGAAGTAATTTGTGGAGTTAACTTGGAGATACGTGACTTTTTAGATTTACTTGGAATTTCTTCAGATTTACTTGAATTATCTTCGAATCTACTTAGATTTTCTTCAGATTTACTTGAATTATCTTCAGATTTACTTGGATTTTCCTGTAGCCCTTTTTCCAATGCTTGAGATTCTGAATAACCTAAATTGGGTGTTGATTTAAAAGGGAGATTGACTGAATATCTGCCCTCAATGTCTCTTTTGAGGTTTGACTTGAATAATATCTCACAGGCATTCTTTGTACCCAACTGGGCCTTAGAAATTGGGACATCTTCAAGTTCCCAGAATTTTCTTATGCTGGAATCAAGTTCAGTGGTACAGTGATTGATTACCGAAGTATTCGACTTAATAGTTGAATGGATTCTCCCAGAAACAAGCCAACCTAACTTGGTATTAAGTGCTATAGGATGGTGCTTTAAATCTGTTTTATGACCTAGAATTATTTCTACAAAGGTATCTGCACCCAAAATTAGGTCTATGGGCTTGGTGACATAGAATTCTGGGTCTGCCAAGAGCAAATTTTCTAAATGAGGAAAGTCTGCTGACTGAATTTGGAAGTTTGGAAGGTCTGCAGTTACCCTCCCAACCACAAATGCTCTGGCAGAAAATAATTGATCATTATGATGTGGGGTGAACTCTATTTCAACCTGCAATGTTGTCCTGTTGACAACAATGTCACCTACACCTTTTAGTGTATAAGAATTTTTTCCTTTTTTCAAGTCCCAACTTGTGGCAATATTGTTCTGAATTAGGCTTATTTGGGACCCATTGTCCACTAATGCTCTACATAGCACATATGAGCCATCCTTCGCCTTGACTTTAATAAGGGCTGTTGACAGTAGAATATTTGTTTCCGTTTCCAAAGGCATCGCATTACAGATGGTATTTGTTGAAATCAACATCTCTTGAGAGGTTGTTGGTTGTGAATGGATGGTTCAGAGTTGTATTCATGCAGAAGAGTATGATGGTTCTGCTTGCAGTTTTTACATCTTGATGTGATGAGACATTTGGATATCTCATGATTTGCTCTAAGGCAATTTTGACAAAGTTTATGTTTTTTAACTAATTCCCATTTTTTAGGCAAGGGAAGATTTATGAATCTCTGGCAGTCATTTAGTTTATGAATTTGATGACATAAAATACAATTTTGACCTTTGTTGACATAAAGGCCGTGAGCCATCATATTTTTGCTAGAAGTTTTTTGTTCCTGGAACAAAGGAATTCTCATACCTTGCAGGCTTCTAGCATGTTTTTCTAAAAAATTCACAAAGTTTTCAAATGTTGGATATTCTTCATTTTGAAGGGTTAATTCCCATTCTTTCCTGAGGGCTTCACCAATTCTTTTTTCAAAAAAATTGATCAGGATTAGATCTGTTAATGTGTTTTTCTCAAGTCCTAGCACTGAGAGATTTCTAATGCCTTCATTGCAAACATCAAGGATTTCATAGAGAGAACCAGCCGAAATAGATTTTAATGGCCTTATGGAGAATATTTTGTTGATTTGTGAAAAAGCCAATTCTCTTCTGTTATTAAATCTATTGCATAAGGTATCCCATGCTTGCTGGTAGTTTTTGTCAGAAATGGGAAAACCCCGAATCAACTTTTCCGCAGGACCCTTAACAGATGCATTTAGATATTGAAATTTTTGTATTTCAGTTAGTGTTTGATTTGAATTAATGGTGGAGTTAAATATTTCTCTAAAACTAAGCCAATTGGCTGAATCACCATTGAAAATGGGTAAATTTATCTTAGGTAGATTAACATTGGATTCGGGCAGTTGTTTATCACTATGAGTATTTTCTTTGGTTTCAATCAAAGATAAAGCTTCTTCAATAGACACCAACATATTAAAAATATCCTCTTTGGCTTTTGAATAATCGTCATATTGTGTCTCATCTAACTCTGATTCTAATAATGTGTTGATAACTTGATTTAGGCTAATTTCCTTTCATTAACTTCTTGTTGGAATAGCTTTAATCTATGTATGTTTTTGGATTCTACAATAGCTTTATTCTTTGATTCCAGATCCTTTATTTCCTGAATAATAAAGTTGAATTTGTGCCGAATTTTAACTTCTGATTTAGGCATTACTTTATTTAAAAATTTAAGTTTTCAAATGGCTTACCTTAATTTTTTAAAGTATCCGGCTCGATGAGGGACCATACTGTTCGTGGCTTGAATGTTCAGTAAAAGATACTAAAAAGCCCTTTGCCACTTGTCTTGAATTATTTTATTGTCTTTTTGGTTTTAGAGTTAGGAGTAGCTACCACATGATTTTAGATTACATGAATTTGACTTAGATTATGGTACTAGTGATAGAGAGAGAGAGAGAAAACAAAAACACTATTAATTAACCAAACTAGAAATTTGCATACATGTTGATTGCTTTAAAATTTACATATTAAAGATTTATATTGTACAATTGAATTTAGAATATTTTGGCTTAATTTTCATATATAAAATTGAATTTAAGGAAATTATTAACTATAGGATCCAACACTTAGAGTTCTGCTCACTATTTCCTCTATATGAAAAGCAAAATTTAATTTGTTTTTTCTTCTATGATTTGCAATTGTTATTCCTAAAATTTTTATTTTTTGTACTGGTGAAATTAATCCACTCTTAAATTTAACTGGGATCTTCTCTTTATTATGCAAATATAAAATGTTTGTTTTTTCGGAACTGATTTCTAACTTGTTCTTAATACACCACAATTCGATAGTATTTAATGCTTCCTCTATAACTATTTTTAGTGATGCTAGATCTTTATTCCAGCATATGATAGAAATATCATCCGCATAACAAATCAACTCACAATTGGGCACCTGCAAATTCATCAGCAAATCATTCAACAAAATTGTCCATAGAAGTGGAGAAAGCGGACCGCCCTGAGGACACCCCTTGGTAATTGGCTTTGAAGTTGTTAGATTGTCGTAACTGAAAGAAATGAACCTGGAATTTAAATATGATTGTAGAATTTTGATCAGTTTTTCCGGTAAATTATCTGAGTCTATTCTTTTGATGATCGCTGGCCACAAGGCATTATCAAAAGCCCCCGAGATATCTATTGTAATTAGTGCAGACAGTTCTTTTTGCTTATGCTCCATTAATACATCGATTATAGTATTCAAAGCAGTGATGGTTGACTTAGACTTGATAAATCCGTGCTGCCTCGAGCTTAACAGATTGTTTTGAATATAAAATTCATAGATTTTATTTTTGAGAATTTTTTCTAGAATCTTTGAAAAATTTGATAATAAAGATATCGGACGGTAGCTTTTAGCTGATTCATAATTGGTTTTGCCGGGTTTGGCTATTATTTTGAGTGCTGCTGTTTTCCATTTTTTAGGGAAGTATCCTATTTGAATACATTTATTAAATATTGAGTGTAAAATCGGAAGTATTAGTTGAAAAGCATTCTTTATCATATTATTACTAATATTGTCTGGACCAGGAGCTTTATTTACATTAATTTTGTCGATTATCTCTTCTATTTCTTTCTTATGAATTTTGCATGAGTTGGAGTTTGTAAAATTCGGTGTATAGTTCCTTATTGATGTATGGTGAGCAGTATCCGATATAGTTGTATCATCAGGAATTAGTTCATTAATCAGATCTTTTATTAGAGTTTCTTTAGAATCTACTGGAGCCTGTTCAATTATTGGTAATCCCTTTTGTTGATTAGAGGAGCACAGTTTTTTTAAGGTTCTATAGGCGTTTCCAAACGGATTATTAGATCCATTTTCTTCTATAAAATCTCGCCAACTATTCCTCTTAGCTTTTCTAATACTATTTTTATATTTATTTCTGACAGACTTATATTCATTAACACTAATTGCTTTATGATGAAAGTATCGATTTCTCACATAATGAAAATACTTTTTCTTTTGTTCTAATTCTTTGTTCCACCACTTGATCCCGGTATCGAAAGTGAAGTTGGAAGATTTCACCTCCAGTGATTGATATGCAGCTTCCAGAATTATATCCGATAGCCTGTCAACTACCATGTCAATATCAGTTTCCTTTTCGACCTTTTTTACATCGTTTTCCAATCTTCTTACTTCCTGTTCAGAAATTGTATTTGAAAACAGTGACCAGTCTGCTTTCTTTTCGCTAAATTTCCATGTAGATTTTTATTGATTGTTTGTAATATCTAAGTTAACATTGATATCAAATGAAACTGTCACATGGTCGGAAATATTGGTCAATTCAGAAGTTTGCCAATTGTTTACCAGTTTCAATGAATGTCTATTTAAAATAGTGAGATCTATTATGCTTTTATTACGACAGGTAGGAGTTTTGTTATTGTGAATAAAAAGATTATATTCATTGATAATAGGTTGCATTTTATATCCGTTAGAGTTTGTAATTCTATCGAACCAAACCGGGGTGACGGGAATTAAAATCTCCACAGAGGATTAGGGGAGTACTCTCGAAGGTAGCTATCAAATTCTTTAAAAAGTTTAAATGTTCGTCATCGCATTTGTTTGGAGGAATATAAAAGTTTGCTATTATCGTCCTAGATTTAGGTGTATTTATAGAGATTGATGTACAAAACTGATTTGTGAAACCCTCCAACTTCCTATATTTTATATTTTTATTATATATAACCGTTGCAGTATAAGTGTTTTCTGTTGAGGAACAATGTACTATGTGAGAGTCCATATCGAACACGACCTTTCTATTTAAAACATAAGGCTCTTGAAGAAGGAGAATATCTGGGGGATTGTCTCTAATTGAGCTTCTGAGTTCGGTAGTTGCAATTATACTTTTCCTAATGTTCTGTTGTATACATTTAATTTTTCCTCTGGTTAAAATTTTTGCTTCTTTCATAATGGAGATTTATGCGAAGCGCTTATGAGCCTGTTGTGTAATCTGTTCGCTGAATCATCAGGCTGATTTGTTTATTGTAAATTGGACAATCCTTAGAATTTGGTTTGTGATCAAGATTGTTATTTTTAAAATATGGGTGTTTGACGCAGTTGCAACACTTTATTATATTAGAACATTGATGTTGACCCTCTGTACCGCAGTTCACGCATTTTTTCAAGTTTGGGCAGTCGTTTTTCTTGTGGTTAGGGTTGAATAAAAAACAGTTCTGACATTGGTTAACCAGGACTTTGTCTCGAACTTCACATCTTTGTACATCAGTATAAATTTTGTTGGCTTTCATTATAGCTTGGTAGGCCCGAGGTAAAAATGATATCGGACCTTTATTCAACTGTAAATACAAAGCGCGATGTCCCGCCAAGGACACTGGCGCCCAAAGGAAAGCAATACAAATACATATCACACAAATAAAACATTGAAGACATTGAACTATCAATATATAAAATAATATAATACATATATATAAAATAAGCGTGTGATTGTATTTGAAATAAACTTAAACGATGTTGCATAAATAAAAAGAAAGATATATAAACGGAAAAATGCGATTTGAGCATTAAAACATTTTTACGTGCTTCTAAATGTGTACCTCTCCCTATAAAATTAATTAAAATATAGACCTAAGTTATCGGAATTTTGAAGTAGAAAAAAATGAATGAAAAATTAAACTTTAAAATTTTTTATGACGATCTAAATTGCGAATATATCTCTGGTAGTTCAATTTTCCTATTAATGCTATCTTTGTCTACTGCGGAGGTCCAACTTTCCAAAAATAATCGGCAATGTTTTTCATTTATGTCCTGGTATAAAAATATCTGTTTTATCAAAGTCCGGTGTGTGGTTGTTTTTCAAAGCGTGGTCTACAAGGAGTGATAATGGATTATAATTTTTTAAACCAGCTTTATGTTGATTGATTCGATCTTTTAGAGGCTTGCTTGTTTCTCCTATGTATTTGGCGGGGCAATCATTACATGGTATTTTGTAAATTACATTGTTTTTTGTTTTCTAATTTGCTAATTTGTTTGGTGTCTGGGTGGCGTAGGAATTTTTTCAAATTGAATGAAGATTTATATGTAGTAATTATATTGTTTCTCTTTAAGACTCTGGCGATGCGTTCAGAGCCGTAGCTGTAAGGGAGGGTGCAATAAAACTTTTTTGATTGATCAGAGCTGTTATTTGATTGTACAAATTTAGGTTTATAAAGGTGTTTTTTAATAAATTTATCTGGGTAATCATTGTTTTTTAGGTCTTTAAAAATTCTATTTCTCTCCATATTTTCATCATTTTTCATTGAGCAATGTGTTGTTAATCTTTTAGAGAGAGTGTTTACAACTGAAATTTTGTGATGGACTGGATTTTATTTCAACCAACCTTTCAAACATTTTTTACGCTTTGTGTTTTCAGAAAAAATATTTTTAGTTTAACCTTTCTTTTATATATATTTTGTTATTTTTATTTATTTTCATACGAAAAATATTTTTACACATAGTACAAATAATTTTAAAATATAAAATAGGCGTTATTGTTAATTTTCAAAATATTCACACCCATATTTTACAAAAATTATTTTGTTCATAATATAAATATATTTTTCAAATTTTTTTCTCCCCATTGAATATAACAAAATATTTTAAAAACTTAATGCTGTTGACGTTATGTGGCGCTGAGTTTGTTGTTGACACACTTTAAAAATGTTATAACACCTTGATAAAGGTTGGCGTTCAGCCAGCTGAAATATTGGTAAATAAATAATTTTTTGATCCAATATATGTCTTTTTAATTAAAGATTTATCTATGGATTGCTCTATTTTTCAAAACGATATATATATATAGAAGCAATGGGCGCTTCTCTCCCGTTAAAATAAACGTCAGAATCTGACGCCATCCATTGACCGTCGACGCAACTAGCGGCCTCGGGTCGGTGACAAAGCCACAACACCAACTTTGACAAACTGATAAGCGTCCACTTAGAGACCATGGTTTCGGGATGATGGCCCTCGTCAGTCTAGGGCGGACTTATATATTTATTTGGTATAATATAATAAGGTGGGAAGAGAAATAATCACACCACAAGTTGGAAGAGGAACCCAGGCAACCAGAGAGAGAGAAAGAGGGAGAGAGCAGGGCGTCCGTTCGTGTCGCACACAATCCCCAACTGTCTTAAAAGTCCCGAGGTTCCAAGTAACGGGCCCCAGTAATCGCCCCTCGGAATGTCGCTGATGTTGTCTAAAGTGACCGGACCTTACCCGCCCGTCTCTCTCTAGGTTTACTGTAGATTTGCTTTATTATTCCTGGAAGAGCATATATTATGACATATGTATATATATATTCCATAGAATAATAGGGCACCTCTCCCGTCGAAATAAACGTCTAAACCAGTCGACCGGACGTCTAAATCAGTCTACCGGCTTTGTCACCGACCCGAGGCCGCTATTTGCGGCGACGGTCAATAGATGGCGTCAGGTTTTGACGTTTATTTTGACGGGAGAGGCGCCCCATGCTTCTATATATATATATATATATATATATATATATACTAGCCGAATGACCCCGGGCAACGCCCGTGTTTTACCCGATTGAATGTTTTGATTCAAATACTATTTGTTACAATTATAAATTGGTGCCTTAAATAAATGCATATATTAGTTAATAACTATAGCCTATGTGCTTTATCTGTCTATGTACTGTTGGCTTCCGTAGGCGTCTCTTACTGGGAAAAAGAAAGAGAGGATTCTATTTAGTTATTAACTAATATATGCATTTATTTAAGGAGCGACCCGCTCCAACACAATAGTTACAAAAACGAAAAAGCGAGTGGGGGCAAAGGTGGCGTGATCGTAGCCAACCAATAGGAGAGCGCCATTCCAAAAAAAAAGCAAACGGTGACAGAGATGAAAACTGATTAAGAGATGAAGAACGCATGACGCTCGTAACTGTATATATATTAGACGAATGGGAATAGGGAATCCGCCCGAGAAATCTCCAGAGTGCAATATCCTTCATACCGAAAGTACATCAATAATAAATAGTAGAAGTGCCATAGAATAGCAATACAGAAGTAACACATAAACCACAGGCAAAAAGTGTGTGTGATGGCAAAAATTGTATTATATTAGTGTTTAGGTATTTGATTTATTTGTTTTTAGCAATTCATTTAGTTGTTTCAAAATCAATATAGTTTAAATAGATGGCAGCTTTTCCACCCAACCCCCGAGGTACCCACCCCAGCGCATTAACCCTTGAAATTGCCTGAGTTGAGTGAGTGACTGCAATGGATCTTGACTGCGATGCCCATCTTCTCAATAAGAATAAGAAAAAAGGTTTATAAAAAAAATAATACAAAATACTGGCATGTGAATATTTTTCTGTAAAAAATAAAAGAGTACATGGAAATTAGGCAAACATATGTGTTTGCTAATGACTGCGAATGCATTTTAAAGGATATTTTTAAAAAGAGATAAATAAACAAAGCCCAGAACAAAATTTGATACAAAATACGAAAGCTATTATTTACAAACAGTAACGCAAATTTTGTAAAGTTTTTTTTTTAAATTACATTGTGAGCACTCACCGTAACATAGTTAGTAATATAAATTTCTTTCTTAATACTTTTTAAAAAAAGGTAACACTCGTAAAAAAAGATATTTCTAAAAAGGCACGCAAGCAACTTTAAAAATAAAATACAGAACACTCATTGGTCGCTAAATTGTCCTGGTGTTGTTACTTCGCCTCGTATTTACTCCGCGTAAAAAAGTTCTTCAAATAAAAAAAAAATAAATAGCGAAAAATACTAATCAGAATATAGCCGAATATTTTTCGCAGGTTTATAAAAAGTGACATGCGAAATTTGGTACCAATTGGTTCAGTGGTTTTTGAGTTTATCGCGAAAAAGACAACAGACATTGACTTTTAGATAAAAGAAGATATAAAGAAAGAAATCCCAAGAAACATATAAAATATAAATCAACCTAGGTATGTGTATATGTGGTAGTCTTAATTAAGACAATATTGTTATGGATTGGGACCTTCCGTGAAGGATTCTACATTAAGAGCCACAAGATTGTTCCTGAATAATTTATAAAGTTCTGAGTTGGTTAATTAGACATGTTTAATTGTACAGGTAAACGGGGTACTCTCCGTTCAGCATCTTGTTCCGGAACATGAGGGCCTGGTTGGTGGCTGAGACCATATACATACCCTCGTGTTCTCTAGACGTTGTACCGTGTTATGTTGTTGTTGTGTCCAATGAAGAGCTTCAGATGTCTCCGTACATCTCTATCACAGCAGTCGCAATGTCCTCTATCTTGGGTGTGTATACTGCATTGTTGTTGTCATGTCCAATGAAGAGCTTCAGATGTCTCCGTACATCTCTATCACAGCAGTCGTAATGTCCTCTATTTTGAATCCCGATATACATATTAAAAGGTATATCTTCCTTAAGTTTTGTCCATGAGTGTATATAAAATTCAGGAGAATATATTTTATAATATATTCAATTTTAAAATAAATTTATTTTAGAACAAACTCTGTGAATTCGACCGCTAAATAGCGTTGCTTTAAACAATAAAAAAAAAATCATTGTTGTTGTTATAATTTGGCCAGCATAAAACCTTTTTATAAATATATAAATACGAAATAAGGTTTTCGGCTTTCTTAGTCTACCCGCCTCATGTCAGGTATTTATTTCTCAAATTATCAGTTCAATTAAATCAAATAGTAATTTATGGTAAAACGAAATTTGAAAATTATTCCGCATGTGTTTCTTTTCAACGAAAAATCAAAATTTATTTTAAGGAGAAATTACGATTATTTCTAACCTTAGTGATTAAATATGAAAGGATGAATTGTGAAGAGTAATGATAAACGGAAAAATAAAAGTGTCCAGGGATGGGAATCGAACCCACAGTGTTCCGCTTACCGGGCAGATACCATGTCCACTAGGCTACACTGGCCATATTTTTCCGTTCGTAAATATTATACAAAGTAATTTATAATGCAATATAATGCGGCTTATAATTGTAGAACGACATTTGAAAATTATCCTGCATGTGTTTCTTTTGAGCGAAAAATCAAAATTTATTCAAAGGAGAAATAACGATTATTTCTAACCTTAGTTTCCGTTTATCATTACTCTTCACAATTCATTCTCAATACCTCATACTAAGGTTAGAAATAATCGTTATTTCTCCTTAAAATGAATTTCGATTATTCGTTCAAAAGAAACACATGCGGGATAACTGTCAAATGTGGCTTTACAATCACAAGCCGCATTATATTATATTGTATAGTAATTTATTGTTGTATTATATTTTACAAGATATCACAATGGCATATACTATAGGCATAATAACTCATATATTCAAATTATCAGCGAAAAATTCCTATCTACACTATAATTATAACCTATATTTACAGTAGAACCTGGACGTCTTTAATTAGAATATTTTTCTCGGTCCCTAGAATTTCCTATAAATATAATTTCACTTTGTAATTCGAATTTTTGGATAATATTTTTTTTGTCCCATGGGCTTTAATCATACAAGTTCGAAAAAATATATATATTTAATTAAAAAGACATATATTGAATCAAAATATAATTTATTTTACCAATATTTCAGTTGGCTGAACGCCAACCTTTTTCAAGGTGTTATAACATATTTAATGTGTGTCAACAACAAACTCAGCGCCACATAAAGTTAAAAAAATATATTTTCTTATATTCAATTGAGATAAAATATTTTTGATATTATCAAAATATCAAAAAATCAAATTTCTTTCCTCCCCATTGAATATAACAAAATATTTTTAAAACCTAATTCTATTGACGTTATGTGTCGCTGAGTTTGTTGTTGACACACATTAATATGTTATAATACCTTGATAAAGGTTGGCGTTCAGCTAACTGAAATATTGGTAAAATAAATGATATTTTGATCCAATATATGGCTTTTTGATTAAATATATATGTCATAATATATACTCTTCCTGGAATAATAAAACAAACCTACAGTCAACCCAGAGAGAGATGGGCAGCTAAAGGGTGTCACTTTAGACATCAGCGACATTCCAAGGGGCTCCTGGGGTCCGTCACTTAACAACTCGGGACTTTGGAGACAGTTGGAGGATTGTTTTCGACACAAACGGCCGCCCAGCGGTGGCCGGCCGCCCGGCGGACAGCCGGGCCCGCCATCTCCATCTCTCTCTGGTTGCCTTCCAAATTTGTGGTGTGATTATTTCTCTTTCCCCACATTATTATCACTATATTGCCATATATATATATATATATATTATATAATCTAAAAATATTATATAATCTAAAAACCTCAAATATTTCTATATTTTAAAAAATATATACTTTATTTTATTCATTGATAATTTTATTTTTTTGTTATCATCGTTTTTAGAAAGACTTTCAGTTTTTTAGTTGTATAGTTTTGTTGTAAATATGCGTAGTTAACCAATCAATCATTTTAAATCACTAATATAGGATTAACTTATAAATTCTATATAATGTGAAAATAACTAATGTGTAATCTTTCCTCAAGTAATTGAAAATAAAAACTACTTGACGGTAAATATTCATCTTTTTTTTATCACGACTGCACCTCAACCCTTTATCTTATCGATCTTTTGTCTTATCAAGCCTTATCTAACAACAACCAAAATATTCATAACAATAAGTCGACAGGATTACCTGAATTCTCAACCTAATTGCTCTATAAATTATTCAAATTTTATAAAACTATTTTTACAAAATGTCTCGCAAACAAAGTAATGTAGAACACGCCATGACGCCAAATCCAAATACTATAGAAATACCGAAATTTAATGGTCAAAATTTAGACATAACATCTTGGCTCAAATTCTTTAACAAAAAATGCCAACAAAACCATTTTGATGAAGACTATAAGCTAAAGAATATTTCAAATTATCTTGATGGAGAAGCTTTTAATTTTTATATAGAACAATTACAAGATATAGATAATTGGGGGGAACTAGAACAAAAAGTACTTTCATATTTTACAGTTAAAGACTCTAATCTATTTAGTAAATTCTTAAATTTAAAATATAATGATAAGGATGATCTTGATATTTATTTTAAAGAAAAATCTTCATTAGCAAAAAAACTTAATTTAGATACACCCCTATTATTAGAAGCTCTTACAGATGGGATGCCAAATTACCTAAAGAAATATTTAATTGCAGCAAGAGTTAAGGAAACCTCAGATTGGATTAAAATAGCCACTCAATTAAAATACTCTACCAATCAAGAAAAACAGGAACCACAATGTAAATATAACTCAGATAATCAGCAACCATCCACAAGTAATGATAATAGGCAGAATTTTCAAACTAGATCATATTACCCAGCAAGGTCAAGATTCAACCCCAACTCTCCTCCAAGTCTACAATCCCAGCCACCTCCAAGGCATCTCCAAGATCAACCACAGCTCATCACCAGGAAGCATCCAGTAGAACAATCAATTTACCACCCTACCCCTGCAAGATCTGCTCTTCCCATCAACTGCCCAATCAATACCATTTCCATAGAGACTGCCCACTTAAGAACAATAATCATCCGAAACGCATCAATCCAGGTAGAACATTATTACTTTTTTCTGTATTTATAAATCAAATATCTTTACCCTGTGTACTTGATACTGCATCATCCATATCTATTATCCCTTTAAAATACTTAAACCATATTTATTATAAAATATTAGATAATTCCCCAAAAGAAAGAATAGGTCAGGTAGAAGGATTTACTTACCCATTATACAAAATATTAGTTAGGCTTAGCTTAGGTAAAATTACAAGGTATCAAGAAATGTTTGTTTGTGATAGTCCAATAGAATATCTTATTTTAGGTTTACCAACATTTTATTTATTTAAGTTACAAATAGATTTCTCAAAAAACCTTCTTTTCCAAAATTATAAATTCTTGTATTCTTTTAATCCAAAAACTGATAATCAGAAGTCATATGCCACTACCCTATGTATTCCAGACCCATACTATGTTAAAAGTTCATCTCTATTAAATATTAACCCATTGTGTAATTTCAATTCTTTTGATATTCCAACTACAAATGTTAAACTTATAGATCCTACTTCAAATCCCATTATTGATAATAACTCATATCACAGTATGCGACAACCGGGCTCTATAACAAATTATAATTCCTATTTAGACCTTAGTAAAGTAGATATTAATCCAAATTTCTCTGATCAAACAATTTCAGATATATTGCATAAATATAAGAATGTTTTCTCTAAGCACAATTTTGATATAGGACACATAAAGACTAACCCAATTTGCATATCTCTTTTGGATAATATTCCCATAGCACAAAAGCCATATAGGACATATTTTTACAATAATGCTGAAATACAAAAACAAATAACTGAATTATTAAAATATGATATTATTAGACCCTCATCTAGCCCCTATAGTTCTCCTGCATTATTAGTGAATAAGAAATCTGATGCCCCAAATCATCCCACAAGACTCTGTATAGATCATAAGAAACTTAATCAAAAAACAATTCCAGAACATACACCAATTCCACTTATAGAACAAATTATAGATAGGTTATCACAGTCAAAAATATATACTATTCTGGATGTTAAAAATGCATATTGGCATATACCTATAGATGAAAAAGATAGACATAAAACTTCCTTTGTAACACAATTAGGATGTTATGAATGGAACAGACTTCCATATGGTCTAAAAATGCACCTTCACAATTTGAAAGTATTATGAAATCAGTTTTCACTAAGCATAATATACACTATGCCTTAAATTATTTCGATGATATTATTATACACTCCAAAACTTATGAAGAACACATTAAACATTTAGATGACATATTAGGTATATTCGAACAAGAGGATATAAAGCTGAATCTCAATAAATGCAAATTTTTACAAAAAGAAATACAATTCTTAGGATACACTATTAACTCAGGAAAATATACACCCAATAACACAAATATTGAAGCAATTTTAAAATTAAATAGACCATATAATATTAAAACCTTACAGAGATTTTTAGGCACCATAAATATTTATAATAAATTTATACCCCATTATGCGCAAATTAGGGCACCTTTGAATGAACTTTTGTTAAAAAATGCTCCTTGGCTATGGAGTGCGAAACATGAACAAGCCTTCCAAACACTTAAAAATTCACTCATATTGTAGAATAGTGTGAAATATATAAGTGATGTGAATATAAGAAAATGGAATAAAAGAACAATAGACTGACGGTGTTTTGTAAACATATAATTAATCTTTACTAAATTTAAATGTGTGTGATAAATAAATAATTATAATTAAATAATAAATATATAAGTTGTAGTTTATAAAAGATAAACATCACAACATATTTGGCGACGAGGATTAAAAAATAATAATAATTAAATAAGCCTAACAGAAGATGGCAAATAATTTGACGTCTCCATTACCGTTGAACCTTAATGCTACAGATTTGTATTCCGAGTACAAACATTGGATGAATTCATATTTAATTTATGAATTAGCAAGCGGTGTTTCAACAAAGAAAGATGACGTTAAAAGGGCAACACTTTTGCATTGCCTTGGACCACAAGTCCAAAGAATTTTCTTTAATTTGCCAGAAGAAAAAGATACGTATGAAAAAGCAAAAGAAGCTTTAACTAAATATTTCACACCACAAAAAAATATTGTATCAGAACGATTTAAATTTAGGCAAAGAAAACAAAATACAGATGAAAATATTGATTCATATGTCATTGCCCTAAGGGAATTAGTCAAATCCTGTGAATTTGGAAATTTAGAAGAAGACATGATCAGAGATCAGATAATAGAAAAATGCTATAATAGGCAATTAAAAGAAAAGTTGTTGCAACAAGATAATTTGAATCTTCAAAGAACAATTGAGATATCAAGAATGTTTGAAACAGCCAAAGAAGAATTTAGAGTATTGACAAATGAAGATATGACCTCAATAAATAGAGTAAACTATAAAAATAATTTCCAAGCAGCTAATGAATCAACTGTTAAAGGACCAAAAGCTCATAATGTGTACCATCAAAAAGGAAGCACCTCCAAGGTAAGTGCACCTAATTTGGAAGAATGCTATAGATGTGGCTTAACTACACATCCTCCATATAAATGTGGAGCTAGAAATATGAAATGCACATTTTGTAACAAGATGGGTCATCTTAATAGAGTTTGTAGAAATAAAAATAAATATAAAAATATTGAAGGAAAGAAAAGAAATATTCAAAATATTTCAGAAAATAATGAAGACTCAGATGAATACACTTTCTTTTTAGGATCTGATAACAAAGAAAGTATCTATATAGATGGAAAGTAAATAACAATGACTATTGATACAGGTAGTGATACAACATTCATAGGACTTGAAAATTTGAAAAATATTTTTCCTAAAT
Source organism: Cordylochernes scorpioides (assembly GCA_030710605.1). Taxonomy (NCBI): domain Eukaryota; kingdom Metazoa; phylum Arthropoda; class Arachnida; order Pseudoscorpiones; family Chernetidae; genus Cordylochernes; species Cordylochernes scorpioides. The sequence continues at coordinate 65,178,600 of CP092883.1, forward strand.
CTCAAATGCCAACTTTAAATGGTACAGAAAGGCAATTTTATGCCTATGGACAAACTTCACCTCTTCCATGTTGTGGATATTTCTTTGCAGATGTTTCATGGGGTGAAAGGTCTATAAAGGAACAGATTTTTGTGATTGAAGGTAAAGCAGAACCTCTTTTAGGAAAGAAAGCAAGTTTCGAATTAGAAATTATAAAGCGTGGAACAAAAATAAGGAATATTCAACAGGAAGTTATTCCGAAGGATATATATAATTTGATACAAGAAAACATGAACCTTTTTCAAGGTCAAGGAAATGTGAAGGGTTATAGTCAAAAAATAACTCTAAAAGAAAATGTTACTCCTGTAGCTCAGAGATGCAGACATTTTCCATATAAAATGGTAGAAGCCATCAATCAAGAGCTAGACAAAATGATAGAAGATGGCATTATTGAGGAAGTCCATGAAGCTTCTGAATGGATCTCAAACATTGTGGCAGTTCCAAAAAAGGGTACTGAAGAAATCAGACTATGTGTTGATCTGAGAGAAGTGAATAAAGCCATAGTTAGAGAGAGATATCCTATACCAACAGATCTTAGAAGAAATATTTTAGACTTAGCTCATGAAACTCATCAAGGGATTGCTAGAACTAAACAAATTTTAAGAGAAAAATACTATTGGCCCAATATGGACAAAGATATAGAAAGACGTATAAAGAATTGTTACATTTGTGAAGTCAATCAACCTTTAAGGCATGACCAACCTTTAACAACCATACCAATACCTCCTAGACCATGGTATAAAGTAGGAGTAGACTTAGTTGGACCAATTGATTCAAAATATATTTTGACACTTATTGATTATTATTCATCGTTCCCGGAAGCGATTATAATAAATGATATTTCTTCGAAAACTATAATTTCAAAATTAAAAGAAATTTTTGCAAGATATGGATTTCCCATTGAAATAGTTTCAGATAATGGTCTTCAATTTGAAAGCAAAGATACTGAGCAATTTTTTATGAAATCAGGTATAAAACATATAAGAGTGTCACCATATTATCCTAAAAGCAATGGAAAAATTGAACGTTTCCACAGATATTTAAAAAAGCAACTTATTTCAGTAAAATTGCAAGGAAAGGATTGGAAAGAAGAACTTCAATGTGTTCTAATGGCATACAGGTCGACTCCACACCCTTCTACTGGGAAAACACCAGCATTATTGCTTTTTTCCAGGGAAATTAGAAATAAGCTCAATGATATAAATGACAATGATTCTCTTATGGATAAAGAAGTGATGGAGCATAATCAAGCCTATAAAGAAAGAATGAAGAAATATGCTGATAGCAAGAATAAGGCCTTGCCTCATGACTTCAAGAAAGGTAATATTGTTTATGTCGCAAACACTGAAATGAAAAGCAAGTTGACACCAAATTATGACAACCAAAGATTTATCATTCTAGAGACTATATCTCCAAATTCATTCAAGTTAGTCAATACTGAGACAGGTAGCTTTATCATTAGGAATGCAAAGCATTTAAGACATGCCAATGTCTTACAAGATTTTAACAAAGGAATTGATTTGAATACCACTTTGATTAAGACTCCAGAAATTAGAATGGAACTTCCTAGTACTTCAAGGTATCTACCAGAACAAGAAGCAACCTTAGAAGACATTGTACCAGAAGAGCAGATTGCTATATCTGATATGGACTGTTTATACCCAAATGAATCACCTAATGAGAATGAAAACAAGACTGTCATCACTAGAAGTGGAAGACAAATACATGTTCCTTCTAGATTTAAGGACATGATTAGATACTAACTAAACAAGGGAGGAATATGTAGAATAGTGTGAAATATATAAGTGATGTGAATATAAGAAAATGGAATAAAAGAACAATAGACTGACGGTGTTTTGTAAACATATAATTAATCTTTACTAAATTTAAATGTGTGTGATAAATAAATAATTATAATTAAATAATAAATATATAAGTTGTAGTTTATAAAAGATAAACAACACAACACATATCACAACCTGTACTATATATTTATGACCCTTCAAAACCTTGCCATTTATTCACAGACGCGTCAAGTCTAGGAGTAGCAGGAGTTCTTAAACAACCAGATGAACAAGGCATTTTACACCCCATAGGTTACTTTTCAAGAAAACTTCACCCTTATGAACAGAATTATACTGCCTCAGAAATTGAAACATTAGTTATCATTAATTCAGTACAAAGATTTCACACATATCTACACAACATACATTTTACCTTGCACACTGATCACTTACCTTTAAAATGGATCAAAAATGTAAAAAACCCACAAGGTAGATTATTTAGATGGTCCTTAATCCTATCTCAATATAGCTTTGACATTAAACATATTAAAGGATTAAATAATATAGAAGCAGACATGCTGTCAAGAGCACCTGTCTCATTTTACCTAACACATAATGAGTTAAAAGAACACCAAACAACAGAACAAATTAGTAGTGCTAAATTTAAAATACAAAATGGTCTCTACATTATTAATAGAAGGGTTTTAAAAGAGCTTATGTACCACAGACATTAAGACAGAAATTATTAAGCAAAGTACATACAAAGCATGGACATATTGTAACAACTCAAATGACTAAAATAATTTCTCCACACTATTATTGGCCACATATGACTAGGGATATTGCTAATTACACCAAACATTGTGAAACTTGCCAGTTTAACAAGTCTAGGGATAACAGAATTGTTTATGGACCACTACAACAGATGCCAATATCCACACACTCAAATCACATATTTTCTCTAGATACATTGGGCGGGTTACATAATTATGGGACAACAAGACACAGTATCCATATGATAGTAGAACACCATAGTAGATTCCTTTGGGCTTTTCCAACAAAATCTGTATCAACTGATTCTTATATAACTTGTTTGAGAAATTTATTCCAAATTAATAAACCAGAAATATTAATAACTGACAGAAATGCAGCTTTTCTTAGCAGAAAATATAAACACTTTTTAGAAAGAAATAATGTTAAGCATCTACTCACCAGTTCCCATCATCCAGAAACAAATGCAAAAGTAGAAAGACTAAATTCCACTATCATTAATAGGTTAAGATGTGAATATAATGCTAATTTAAAGATTCCTTGGACAAAATATATTCCTAAAATTACTGAAAGCTATAATGAAACAGTACATACCACAACAGGTTTTACTCCTAAATTCTTATATTATGGAATACAACCACAGTATATAGAACATGACACAGTAACACATACACCAATTGAAAAAGCAAGAAAATTAGCCATTGAAAGAACCATAAAATCCCATGAACACAGCAAACAACTTTATGATATTAAACACCCAGAACCCATTTTTAAAGAAGGAGATCAGGTATTAGTAAAAACCTTTATTTATCCAAACACTGGTAAATTAACACAAAGATATATAGGCCCATTTACTATATTAAAACAACTTTCTCCAGTCACATATGAAATTAATAAACCCAATTTACCCCAAAGAAAACAAACAGAAATTATACACTCTAATAAGCTTAAATTATTTTACCCAGGAGCAGATTTCCTACTTCACTATAGCACTAACATAGAAAATGACTTTATAGTAAACCAAAATTCTAACACAAAGTTAATAGATATTGATGATAAACCATGTTTTTTACAGGAAGGCCATATTTTGGACATGGACAATGAAGAACAAATATCAGCACCAATTCTTAAGCCTTCACAAATAACTTAATGTCACCCCATACATCTATTAGCGTTTAATTACTCAACCATGTAAAAATAACATTTTCTACTGCTTTTGATACTTTGAAGTGTAACTACCATGATGTCATAATTACTCAAATTTTAAATACCTTTTTTGCTTCACATACATTTTTGATATATTTCACTCATTAATATTTCTTATATATACTTTTATTATAATTTCATAATTATATAAATTATTTGTAAACAAACTTTCTTTTGTTTATTTTTAAAAAATGTGCGTATTGATTTTTATTGTTTCATTTTTAATTATTTCTATAGATTTATTGATTTCGATTAATTAATTATTTTTAATTACCAATTTTATTTTAAAATTTTAATTTTTTAAAATCTTTTTCACAGGGGGGAAATATTATATAATCTAAAAATATTATATAATCTAAAAACCTCAAATATTTCTATATTTTAAAAAATATATACTTTATTTTATTCATTGATAATTTTATTTTTTTGTTATCATCGTTTTTAGAAAGACTTTCAGTTTTTTAGTTGTATAGTTTTGTTGTAAATATGCGTAGTTAACCAATCAATCATTTTAAATCACTAATATAGGATTAACTTATAAATTCTATATAATGTGAAAATAACTAATGTGTAATCTTTCCTCAGGTAATTGAAAATAAAAGCTACTTGACGGTAAATATTTATCTTTTTTATCACGACTGCACCTCAACCCTTTATCTTATCGATCTTTTGTCTTATCAAGCCTTATCTAACAACAACCAAAATATTCATAACATATATATATATTAAAAATAAAGAAGGCATCTCCTGACCACGAGCACGAGCACGTGCTCAGGAGATGCCTTCTTTATTTTTAATATCAACACCTGACCCACTTGTCTTTTATTTTTTTCTATTGTTTTTCATATATATATATATATAATCATCAAAATAAAATATTTCGTCCAATTCGATAACGATTATCTATTCTGAAAAAAAAAATTCTCGAATTTGAGGGAAAAATTCAATAATGTAGAAAGGGTATTGTGTAAATTTGTTGCACAATGGTATAGAGATGTTTCCTTTGTAGTTGTTCTCTCTGGCATTTTGTTATGGGTTTTATTGAATTGGCGGTTACCTGTTGTTACCAGCATTGTACAATGTCACCTGCTTCAATATGACACAATTTTACATCGTCTGCATTCCTAATACCTCTTTGACACATTTAAAAAAATATTTTGAAGGCCATTTTGACGAATATTTGTGATGGCAATTTACTTGCTATTTAAAATTCTCTCAAGAAGAATTTTCGATATAAATTATTTTATTTTTATTATCCCTAGTAACGTGGTACAGGCCATGATAATCATGGTGGGTAGAAGTTATAGAAGTATAACAACTAATATTACTGTAAGTACACCACAGGGCTACACATGTGAAAATTAGTTCGAATTTTGCACTTACAAATGTGCCAATGCCCTGTTTGATTACTTGCACTCGCTGGTGAGGTTGGACTTTTGTAAGAATCGGAGGCCATTAGAGAATATTTTTTTAATTAGAGAAAAAGTTCCCAATGCGGGATTCGATCCTGGGTTGTATCGGTCGAAAACCTACGGTTTAGACACCCTTCCACTGACTCTTACATAAATTCTATGTACCATTTAAATATAATAGACATATTTTGAATGGATAATTAAATATCTTTCTTGTATAATAAAAAAAGGTTTTTTGGCCAATCTATATATATAAAAATGAATGTATGTGTGTATGTGTGTCCTTTATGCCTGACCAAACCACTCATTGGAACGCCATGAAACTTTGGGAAGTTATTTAGTATAGTACTGGAAAGGTTTCTAGCAAAGGTTTCGCCTAAAAATAATCAAGATAAATATTCTAATTTATCTGTTATAATTCAACAATCTGCTCTAAATATTATCATGATGATACGATGATTTTGTAATGTAGAAAATTAGGAAAGACAAAATTCAGGATGACACAGCAATTTATTTGAGATAAGAATAATGATACAATTCCAAGACAAGATACTATTCCTTTAACTTCCAATTACCGAGGGAACCAATTAATATTAATTTTATTCAACTTATCGAGTATATTTTCAAGGGACCGGGAAAAAATGTTCACTTTATCGAGAGATTCGTTAGACAAACCTTTACTCGGGTAAAACCCGGGCGAAGCCGGGTACATCCATACAAGAATAATGATACAATTCCAAGGCAAGATACTATTCCTTTAACTTCCAATTACGGAGGTAACCAATTAATATTGATTTTATTCAACTTATCGAGTATTTTTCAAGGGACCGGTAAAAATGTTCACTTTATCGAGAGATTCGTTAGACAAACCTTCACTCGGGTAAAACCCGGGCGAAGCCGGGTACATCCGCTCTAGTTCTATAATAATTAAAAATCAGGAATCAGTTGATATTTATTCCGAAGATAGCACTAGGCATCAGTAACTTCTAATTGTACGATCAGAAAATACCTTTATCTTAATTCATCAACCTGATCTCTCAGTATGAATTTACCTTTATACTATTTTTCATATTTTGTATATGATTATATTCATTATTATTTTTCCAAATGAAAACATCAAAACGGGAATGTTTCTTTTCACAAATAAATCAAACTTCTACTGCTTTTATTGCGATGAAAAAATATATTGGGAGGGCTTGGTTCATAAGTGGTGAACCCTCCCAGTAGTTTCACCAATTTTATCTACCTGACCGCTTCTTTAGAGTTCCAATACTATACTGGATCATTCTGCGAAACCGCTTGGAGGTTTCTCCACTGATAAGCCAAGCCCTCCCAATATATATTTTTTCATCGCAGTAAGGGCAATAGAAGTTTGATTTATTTGTGAAAAGAAACATTCGGGTTTTTGTTGTTTCCATTTGTATTATATAGATGGAACGTTATTGCTATGTGTTATTTTCATCGTTAATACAAAGATTTTATATACAGTAAAACCTCTTTGTAAAGGACATCTAGTTAGAGAGAAAATTTGTCCTTTATGGAGAGGTGTCTTCTTACCGGAGAGTTGTTACATAGTGAAAATGGTAATTTTGACAAGGATAACTGTCCTTTGTATAAAGATCTCCTCTAGAAGAAGTGTCCTGTCATGGGGGCTTTACTGTATACGATTGTTACAAACACTTTCAAAGTTTTCTATTAATTAAAAAAGCATATATTGGATCAAAATATCATTTATTTTACCAATATTTCAGTTGCCTGAACGCCAACCTTTATCAAGGTGTTACAAACACTTTTAAAAAGTTGTCTATATGTAAATTTTATGAGTAAAATTAATAATATGAGAAATAAATAGAATATCGGACAATATCCTGTCATTGTAAAGATAGAGGCTGCCTGGCCAACATTCATATTTCTTCAAATAAAAGACACTTCGACCAGTAAATCTTTTTTTATTGTCTCTAAAGTCTTCTCTAGTTGTCTTGCCATCTTTACTGGTCGAAATGTCTTTTATTTGAAGAAATATCCTGTCAATAAGGTCGTCTGTAAAGATCTGCATTTATAAGTATTTCCTCGGATTGTAACTGAGACATGAAACCTGTCAAACTGTTGTCCTTACGAGACAAATAAGATTAATATCTGTATCTGGTGGATGAGTACCCAAGGTGTTTAATACGGATTGCTACCTTATAGTCAAACCAATGTAAATCTGTAATCACAGCAGTGTTGGAATCTATGCACCAGGATATAAACGAGAAGCTAATCAATGTATAATGGCAAAATGTACTGTATCTTTATGACAATGCCAGACCTCATGTGACTAGGGTCGTTAAGGATACCATTTAACGACTTAGATGGAAGTTTCTATCTCATCCATCATATTCTCCAGACTTTGCGCCAATAGATTACTACTTCATCTTTCTTGAAAATACTTTTTAAACGAAGAAAAACTAATCACATATATCTTCGCCCCCAAATCTACCGAAATTTACATACAGGGACTTGGCCAGCTGAAGGAATGTTGAAAATCGACTTTTGCCGGTCCCAAGTCCAGATGAAAAAGGAGAAGGGGGAGCAGTAACAAGCTCTTTAAAAAACCTGGGCTCAGCTGGCCCGGCAGATAATACCCTATAAGGTCTCCTGATCCAAGAATACAGGATGAGCAGTGTTACTGCTCATCTCCATGTTAGGAGCAGCTGTTCATGGCGTCTGTTCCTCATGTCAGAGGCGGCCATTTCTTTTGGAGCTAAGTCAGCCTGCCACTGAGTAGTGCTCCCAGTCTTAATGACAAAGGACGCATTCTACTTCACTCAGTCATGATGGTTGTCAAACAGACACCATCAAGGGTCACAACTTGATACCCTAATATGATTGAGTGGATAAAAGAAAGAAGAGGAATGTTGATGAAAGTTGATGATTTTGATACAGTTTACTTTGATAAATGAAAGTTTGTCATATTTTTTATTTGGAATTCTACTCCAAAAAAACAAAACAGCGCAGGAAAAATTTGATTAATATAAATTGGAATAACATTCTAGAATTCAAATATAGTAAAACTTGGATAATTTAAACGTCTTTAATTCCAAAAGGCTTTTAATTGTGATATTTATCTTGGTCTCAAGAATTTCTTATAAATAGAATTTCCGTTTTTAATTCGAATTTTTGGAATTCCATTTTTTACCCTTGGGCTTCGAATTATCCAATTTCGACTATATTCATTTTTACTGCAACATTATAGCCAATAGTTGTTTGTGAATCATCAGTGTTCAAAGCATGTTTATTAATTTATATATTTTTGTATTTATACTAAAACCACGTTCTGACGTTTGAGGCCCAAAAACCTAGATGTACACTGTGTGACAAGGAAATTACTAAAGAACTCCCCCATTACCTGCTTAATTGTACAGCCCTTAATGCAGAGAGGAAGGCCCTATATCAACAAATTAAATGTACCAACACTTCACCCTACGTATTGCTTTCAAAAATATCAGCAAACAAATCTAAGGCAATAGCTTAATATAAATATTTTAGATCATCATTATGTAAGGACCAGTCAACAAGTGAATGACTTTGAGATGAAGAGTAAAGCCAGTTCAATTTCTATGTAAATAACACAAAATGATTATTACCTTGTCCAATTGGGAGAATCTGTATGGGGCAAGTCCCTTATAACGTCTTTTGTGTATGTGAGTGTTGTATTTATACTGTCCTCAAATCTTATATCCCTATAGGGTTTGTATAAAATATCTTTTCAAAGAGTTGAATTTCAATAACAGTATGAAAAACTAAACAGAAAATTACAATAATAGAGCGGTATGATAGGTTAAATTGGCGAAACTACAGGAAGGTTTCAACACTGATGAGCCAGGCCTTCCCATTATTTTTATAATTGCAGTAAGGATAGTGAAAATAGTGTTTGATTCAAAAGAATCATACGATACATAAATAATTCAAAACGATCAATAACAAATTGGAACTTGATGTATCTTTTTTTTATAACAAATTTATGTAAATAAAAAATCAATTTATGAATAAATTATAAAATATTTTGAAATTATAGAGCCACATCAACAAATATATCTTCAATTAAAAAGATATATATTGGATCAAAATATCATTTATTTTACTAATATATCAGTTGGCATAACGCCAACCTTTATCAATGTATAACAACATATTGTCAACAAAAATCTGAACGCAACATAACGTCAATAGAATTAAGTTGAAAAAATTATAATTTGATTTAAAATATAAATTTCCAAAATATTATAAAATGTAATATATATTTTATAGAAAGAGAGAGAGATGTTATATAGTGTTGAGTAAATGCTGAATAGAAATATTCGCAAGTTTTCAAATGTAAAAGGGGACAAAATTTATATCAAATTCAAATATAGAAACGACTGAAAAAACATCATTTATTTCATTCCTTTTACTATTAATTATAATAAATAATTAGTTATTCTGTCTTTTAACCATTAATCTTTTCTTAATAGTAAAATATAATTTATCTTCGTGAATAATTCCTATTGTCCAGCTTCAATAACTAATAATGGACATTTTTTAATAATTAGCTTGAAGTTAAGCTTCTATGTGGGTAATCGGTAAATGATAAAACCTCTTTAGAAAAGAGACGGATTTGAAAGAACTGAAATGTCATTTGTCATAGAAGAGAAACTATATTTATATTAATAAAGTATATTAAAATAAGTTTAGTTTCTTATGAATAAAATGCTATCGATTTATTCTCGGCATTTCTAAATGTCAAAGATCTTTTAAAACACACACACACAAAACCCTTTACAGTAATCCCTCGTTATCACGAACTCGGATTATACGAACTCTCGGTTTGCGCGAACCGTTTATTTTCCCCCGTTAAATTTCAATGCTTTCCAAAGAGATTTTGCCGGTTAAGACGAAATATTCGGTTATGACGAAATACGAATTAAATTTAGCCCCCAGCAGAACTAATCGATCGGTTAAAACGAATTCTAATATGTTTTTAAAGGCGAGTTATAAGTAAAACAATAAACTATTGAAACAACAAAAACGCCGTTGATATCAAGTATTGGCTCTCTTTGTCTTTTGTGTAAACATTCGTCCTTTGTTTGTTATGATGACTCATTTTCTATGGAACCATCCCCTTGGGGTCGTTCCATGTACTCAATCAGTGGAAAATTCGACTCTATTGTGCCAGTATTGCTGTTTTTCTCGACTGATAAATGTAGGGGCCATGGTGACCCCTGCCAGCCAGCAGCCAAGGAGCGCACGCTTTCACGGAATTTCACGGAATATTATATTATTCTTATGTTTATACAAAACATATATTTAAAAATCTCTATATATATATAAGTCAATTTCTGTCTGTCTGTTTCGCGATAAACTCAAAAACTACTGAACCAATTGGTACCAAATTTTGCATGTCGCTTTTTATAAACCTGAGGAAAATTTTCGGCTGCATTTTGATTAGTATTTTTGGCTATTTCTTTTTTTCATTTGAAGAACTTTTTTTTACGCGGACTAATCCGGAATGGAATGAATACCTAAATATGGCATTTTTTTTAAGCATCGGTGGTTCAGTGGTAGAATGCTCGCCTGCCACGCGGGTGGCCCGGGTTCGATTCCCGGCCGATGCATTTTTTTTTTACAATTTTTAAAACTTATTTATATTATATCTCTATATATATAAAAATGAATGTCTGTATGTTTGTCTGTCTGTTTGTTTGTTTGTTGATTTGTATGTCCGGTATACAAATTCGCAGTAGTTCACTAATTCAAACCAAAATTTCCATACATAGGTAAAAAAATACGGGGAAGACGATAGGCTATTTTAAAAATATATATAAATCAATTATTAAAACTATATATTTTTAGTCAGAAAATGATGATGACGATATTGCTGTATCATGTTTGATTATCAGATACAAAATTATATCGGGAAAAATTCCAAAAAGCAGAGACCACGGGTGAAACCAGTTCACTATTTTGTACGCAGGAACAAAATTCTAACAGAAAAACATTCATTCGAGCAGAAAACAAAATGGACCAAACTCCTTTCAGCTACAAACCCAGCTGAGACTTTGACTTTCCTGGAGTATGTTGCCCTGGATGAAGGGTTGGAAATTTGCGGTTCACCCGAATTAGAAGAAAAGAAGAAAGAAGAAGAAGAAACAGAAGACGATGAGGTGAAAGAAGAGATAATGATGCCTACTAGAGGGGAAGTAATCGCGGCCCTCGAAACCCTCCAGAAGCTGTCCAAAACCTCTGCGGATATTGATGTTCATTTTGAAGATGACCTGGATAAAATAAGAAGGGAGTGTCTGAAACAGTGCCCAATAACCGACTAATTGATTGTATTATAAAATAATGCGCTTGAAATAAAAATTATTAAATTCTAAATAATCGAAGTGTGAATTGTTTGAGCTTCCATAAAAAAACCTACATAAACATGTCATCTAAACCGCGAAAAAAAAGCGCCATTGATCTTGCCTTAAAAAGGAAAATTTTGGACGAAGTTGCACGTGGAGTGCTATCTAAGTCGCAAATTGCCGAAAATTTTCAAATTGCGAAATCCACATTATCAACCATTCTAGAAAACAAAGAAAAAATAGATGCGGCTGTTGCCTCAGGGTCTTCGAGCTCTTCAAAACGACTTCGAAAAGCATCCCATCAAGACGTGAAAGTTGAGCTTTTAAAATGGTTTAAAAAAAGTAGACAAAATAATATTCCTGTATCCGGCGCACTTGTCAAAGAAAAGGCTAAAGAAATAAGTGTCTCATTGGGTGTGGAAAAAACAGCTGATTCGTTTTCACTTCCAGAAACAATGCTTGATGAGCCTGAAGAATGGACCAAACTCCTTTCAGCTACAAACCCAGCTGAGACTTTGACTTTCCTGGAGTATGTTGCCCTGGATGAAGGGTTGGAAATTTGCGGTTCACCCGAATTAGAAGAAAAGAAGAAAGAAGAAAAAGAAACAGAAGACGATGAGGTGAAAGAAGAGATAATGATGCCTACTAGAGGGGAAGTAATCGCGGCCCTCGAAACCCTCCAGAAGCTGTCCAAAACCTCTGCGCCTATTGATGTTCATTTTGAAGATGACCTGGATAAAATAAGAAGGGAGTGTCTGAAACAGTGCCCAATCAAATACCACCAAAAAACTATAACAGACTTTCTGAAGCCTGCAGAGAAAACCCAGATATAGGATACTCTATGCATACTGCATATGCTGCATACACATAAACATTGTATGTACCAAGTATATTATGTAAGTTGTTTCTTTTGTTGTTCTTTTTTATTTGTGTTTTAAAATAAACTTATATTCTCATGTTATTGCCTTACATTGTGATTATATTATCCAATTTGTCTTTTAAAATAAAATACTTTATGTACATACATATACATAATTGTTGTTCCTTAAAATTATAAAATATTTTCATCAATTTTGTTTTCAAATAAATTTATTCGTTATTCCTCAGAAATGTAGTTTTCTTACTCTTCAGTAGTACATAAGTACAACCCCCGGATACCACGAATTCAATTCGTCAAATACGAATTCGGTATATATTCTTTTAAGACGAAAAGGGTATTTCGTTCTCCCGTTGAGTTCGTCTTAACGAGGGATTACTGCATTAGGAACTTGCCCCATACAGATTCTCTCAATTGGGTAAGGTAATAAATATCTGGTGTTATTTACATAGAAATTGAACTGGCTTTACTCTTCGTCTCAAAGTCATTCACTTGTTGACTGATCCTTACATAATGATGATCTAAAAAATTTATAGTAAGCTATTGCCTTAGATTTGTTTGCTGATATTTTTGAAAGCAACGCGTAGGGTGAAGTGTTGGTACATTTAATTTGTTGATATAGGGCTTTCCTCTCTGCATCAAGGGCTGTACAATTAAGCAGGTAATGGGGGAGTTCTTCAGTAATTTCCTTGTCACACAGTGTACATATTAAGTTTTTGGCCTTAAACGTCAGAACGTGTTTTTTTAGATCATTTAAAACTAGACAGAGTGAATGCTTAATACTAAAAGAAAGAAATTGGATTTTGTTCAAATAAATTATTATTATTTTTCTTTTGATGTGACGAACACAGGCACAATAGGACAAATGTACACTCATGGACAAAATTTAAGGAAGTTTATTATTTTATGTCTGTTTTTTTTTTTTTTTTTTTAACGAGACAGGGGAAGTTGATACTTGTGGAGACGCCGGTTATGTAAATTTCTCCTTTTTGCTTATTCAGCGAGAAGATTTACATATTTGTAAATATAATTCTGTATATAAGGATGTGAAAGTTTAATAAGAGTGTGTCTGTTATAAATCGGGTGTTGGTGAATTATTGTTGTCATCAGTGTGTTGTGGACACTTTTAAAGAAGCAAATAGGCATCGGTTGGAGACCAGAAGAAGTCTGGCAAGAAGATACAGTCAACACAACTATTTAGATAAGACCAGACAAACATATCCAAGATGCGGCAAGCTTTCCGAGCTTAGTAAGTGAGGCAGTGATCGTATTCGAAACAACTTGTTTATCTCATGTCTTTAACAAAGATGACGGTATATAGAAAATGAAATCATTCAAGCATGAATGTTTCTTTTATACACAAAGCAAACTTTTACTATCCTTACAGCGATGTTTTTAATCACACACAGACACACAAAGCTTTATTAAGACCACCGGTCTTATACAGATTTACAGGAAGAAATGAATGATAGATGGAGCTCCTGTAATGTTTTTAAACGGAAGCTATGATTATGGGTTTTTACTTTTATTTAAATTCTGAATAGCACAATACCAAATCCTTTGGAATTTGAATCCAAATATATAAACACCAGCAATATATCATAATGTTAAGGGCGTCAGCTTCTCACTAAAACGTTGGAAAAAAATAGTAAAAAACTAAAGTAAATCATTTATAAATCAATATCAGAGAAGTTTCAATTACAAAGCGTTTCGACATAAAAAGTTTTATTTTTGTTATTTACACATACATTAGGTTTTGAGAATTCGACATTATTATAGACGCATATGTTTCTTTTTAAAATTAAATATTTTTCTACTGTCTCCTTACTGCTATGAAAAATTAAAGGGAGGGCTTGTCTTATCAATGGAAAATTGTTTAAATTTAAAAAGAATCCTACGTGTCTATAATTGTTTCAAATTCTCATGACAGATGGCGCGCTAATGTAATACATTACATTAGTTATTAATAAAGGCATCTCCTTATCGTGCAACTGAAAGTTTCTGATGGTTTGCGCCATCTATCAGAATAAATATCAACTATTCTCGTTGATTTTTAATTATTCTAGAATTTGCCAAATACCCATTCTTGATTAATCAAGAAATTGATTTATTCCGATAGATGGCACAAGCCATCAGCAACTTTCAGTTGCACGATAAGGAGATGCCTTTTTTCTTAATTTATGCACCTACATGAAAAGAGACTGGAAATTCACGAAATTTCGGGGCTAACTCACTACAATGAACAACATGTCTATAAAATCTTTACTGCTCTCCTGCTGGATAAAAGATTTGTTTATAAATATTTTAAAATTTTCAAGGTGATAGATAAAATGAGGGAAGAAGTGCTCAACTCCACAGACAACGGCTGATTGCTCCCCCTCCCCTCTAAATTGCTTTTCCTCCTCACTCATGTACATATATAACCTTTTAAGGGAATCCCCTTGTTAGACAATAGTGTCTTAATAAAGGTTTTTGTTGTTTTAATTTATGCACCTTATCCCAGTACAATATCACATTTGTACTATTTTTTCATATTACATTAGGCTTTACTATAAAACATTTGAGTCACAAAATGTTTTTCTATTGAAAGTTTCAATCACAAAAAAAATTGCGTTATTAGAATTTTTATCATAATAAACATGCACAATAGACACAACAACTAACAAAGTCTTTCTTTATAAAGAGCGTTCTCTGTAATGTCAACGAAATTATAATATTTCCAGCGATATTAAGCATCGATTTTATAGACAAAAAGAAATAGTATCAACTTTTTTAGGACAATCTCCCACTTTGCAAGTCATTCGTTTTGAAATGCTCCATTAAACATCACACCTCATTGAATATCACGCTTTATTAAAGACCACGTCTCATTTGCGACCACACCTCATCAAAGACCACGTTCAATTATAAACCGCGTCTAATTAAATACCACTATCGTTAAAGACCACGCCCAATTATATACCAGGCCTAATTAAAGACCATGTTTTATTAAGGATCATGACACATTAAAAAACACTTTGATATGTTACAATGGTAGTGATTACCGATCACATATACTTCAATATATTTATTTATATTTTTGTAAAATAGACACTTTGCCCAGTTAAAGTTTTATTTTCTCTACGTTTCAACAAAATATTTTGTCTTCGTCAGGAGAAGATATCTATTGTCCATGAATATATACGTATTTCAGAGTCATTATCTGAATCCCGATATACATACAAAAAGGTACAACTTCCTTAGGTTTTGTCCGTGAGTGTATCTTTCAGAGTTATTGTCTGAATTCAGATATACATACAAAAAGGTACAACTTCCTTAAGTTTTGTCCATGAGTGTATCTTTTAGAGTTATTGTCTGAATCCCGATATACATGCTAAAATGTACAACTTCCTTAAGTTTTGTTCATGAGTGTATCTTTTAGAGTTATTGTCCGAATCCCGATATACATGTTAAAAGGTACAACTTCCTTAAGTTTCGTCCATTAGTGTATCTTTTATAGTTATTGTCTCATTCCCGATATACATGTTGAAAGGTACAACTTCCTTAAAGGTACAACTTTCTTTCTCCATGAGTGTATCTTTCAGAGTTATTGTCTGAATTCCGATATACATGTTAAAAGGTACAACTTTCTTAAGTTTTGTCAAGGAGTGTATCTTTCAGAGTTATTGTCTGAATCCCCATATACATGCTGAAAAGTTACAATTTCCTTAAGTTTTCTCCATGACTAATTTTCTTTCCATATTTATAGGAACGGTTGTCACGTGTACCTACTCTATTAGCGTTGAAAATATACAAATTCACCATCTAACGGTTTAGAAATAGATACGTGTGTACTTTAAAAGTATGGTATTGTATATATTTGAAATAATTCAAATATTTTCACTTTCTTCCAGTCTCGCTCACCTTAATTTTACCGTCTTCGTATTTTTAAAAGAGATGTTTATATATTTTTAAATAAAAAGGCATATCAAAATTCGAACCTATTTTAAACGCGCAAGATTCTTGTTGAAATTAAACAATTTCTACTGTCGTTACTTCAATGGAAAAATTAAAAGGAGGGCCTGGCTCATCAGTGGTGAACCCTCCCAGCGGTTTAGCCAGGCCGTTCCTTCAATTTTTCCATTGCAGTAAGGACAGTAGAAATTGTTTAATTTCAAAAAGAATCTTGCGCGTTTAAAGATAGGTATAAATTTTGATACAAGATGGCGCGCTGGTGCATTATATTAAAAAGGAATATATTGGATCAAAATATGCCTTTTTATTTAAATATTTATTCATTAATAGCTCTATTTTCAAAACGATATTTTTATATATTAATCTGAATCAAAAATAAAATCTATCAAAATATACAAAATTATTTTTTACCATAATACAAGGTGGCTCATCTATATACAGATATTTCAAATAAGGGATTCATTATAAATTGTTATCAAGACGTTTAAAAATTGTCTTTGTTGGTGAAGAAAAAATTAAACGATACTGTGAAATATATTTTCCGTGAATAAATCAAGTTAATAGAATTCAGGAGCTAATTTATAATCCTTTCTATACATCTCCAGGATTTTATATTAAATTTTCAAACCCTCTTTCGATTGATCGAATCTTACTGATAGGGCTTCGATCCGGATGCTCAATTTCTCCAGACTTTATTTCTTTTGAATATTTCTTTATCTGCTTTTCATGTGTGTAGATATGTGGTGCACTTACAGTAAAGGTATTATTTCCTATTTGCATATTCCTTATAGCAAAGCCTTGTCGAACAACATTAGATTCTCATTATAATAATGTTAACGTTTGAGATATGCTATATCAGATACATTGGGTTGACTGCTGTCCAGGGCGCCTCAACTGTCGGAAGGACAATAGCGGACGTATCCCATGAGAGTAGACATCCCACCGCCGTCTTCTACCCACCATGAATATCATGGCCTATACCACGTGTACTATAAACAATTGACAATTAAAATAATTTTATTGACATCTTGTCAATACATACAAAGTACACAGTCTGCACTATTTGAAAAGATAATATGCATTATATATACACTATGTACAATGTACAATGGCGCCTCTAACACCGCTGCAGAGTTTGGTGGAGAATCACCAGCGGGTCTCCAGCGATACCACGCATTTCGCGATCTACGAGGAAGACGTACAATAAATAATAAATAAAAATACACCTATCCCCCGATTTACACGGTACTTGTTTTACACGTTTTCGCTTTTACACGGTTTTTCAAATAAGTTTTTTTTTTGTTTTTATCGCACTATATTAAATGCTACTGTGATTGAACACATGCGCTGTGTACACATCTCACGAGAAATCCCGAGATTATGTGCTGACTTGCTGCACACGCACACTGTGTCTGTATTTTCTCGCATAAAAATTTCGCGAAAATTTTTAATTTTCGATTTACACGTTTTTCTCAGGAACGTATCTACCGTGTAAATCGGGGGATAGCTGTATATATATATTTATCCTCTATATCCCTATTCGTTTTATCAATAGTTAAAGGTTTTTCTGCTATATCTTGGTAGATTTATCTTTGAAAATAACGAACTATTTCGTAGAAATAAACTGATAGTTTCTATAAAGCATTAACGCCCCATTTAGACACAGCAAATGAAAACATTAAGACGCGAATGTTTCTTTAATACATATATCAAACTCATACTGTCCTTACTGAGATAATAAAATATATTGTGAGGGCTTGGCTCATCAGTGGTGTACCCTCCCAGCGGTTTCGCCTAGCGGTCTGGTAGATTAAATTGGGGAAACCGCTGGGAGGGTTCACCACTGATGAGCCAAGCCCTCCCAATATTTTTTCATCTCAGTAAGGACAGTATAAGTTGATATATGTATGAAAGAAACATTCGCTTCTGAATGTTTTCATTTGATATGTTTCTATTTCCACATGGAAAATTAGGGAAGACCAACTTCGGGATGAGACAACAATATATTTAAAGCAAGAACAAACTATGAATGATAAACAAAAGATAAGCAAAAGAGGGATGTGTACAGAGTATAGAAAAATATAAACATAAAAACTAATACACAGCTTATACAATAATAAATACTTTGTTACACTATTTAGAATCAGGAAATCATAATAAAGTACCTGAATAACCCTAGATTCTTGTAAAAGTCCAACTTCAGTAGCGAGTTCAATTAACCAATCAATGCTCTGATAACTTATATGTTTTACCGCACAAATAAAACGATAAAGCTATAACGCGTCATCTATATATAACAAATGAAAACATAAAGACGCGAATGTTTCTTTTCACACATAAATCAAACCTATACTGTCCTTACTGCGATGAAAACATATTGAGAAGGCAGAATGATCCAATACAGTCTTAGAGCTTTAAAGAAGCGGTCTGATAGATTAAAAATTGGCGAAACCTCTGGGAGGGTTCACCACTGTGATTCACTACATAAATAATTCATGTGTATAAATAAAATCTTTACTGTCCTAACTATGATGAAAATATTGGGAGGGCTTGGTTCATCAGTGGTGAACCCTCCCAGCGGTTTCCCCAATTTAATCTACCAGACCGCTAGGCGAAACCGCTGGGAGGGTACACCACTGATGAGCCAAGCCCTCACAATATATTTTATTACACGGTACTTGTTTTACACGTTTTCGCTTTTACACGGTTTTTCAAATAAGTTTTTTTTTTTTGTTTTTATCGCACTATATTAAATGCTACTGTGATTGAACACATGCGCTGTGTACACATCTCACGAGAAATCCCGAGATTATGTGCTGACTTGCTGCACACGCACACTGTGTCTGTATTTTCTCGCATAAAAATTTCGCGAAAATTTTTAATTTTCGATTTACACGTTTTTCTCAGGAACGTATCTACCGTGTAAATCGGGGGATAGCTGTATATATATATTTATCCTCTATATCCCTATTCGTTTTATCAATAGTTAAAGGTTTTTCTGCTATATCTTGGTAGATTTATCTTTGAAAATAACGAACTATTTCGTAGAAATTAACTGATAGTTTCTATAAAGCAATAACGCCCCATTTAGACACAGCAAATGAAAACATTAAGACGCGACTGTTTCTTTAATACATATATCAAACTCATACTGTCCTTACTGAGATAATAAAATATATTGTGAGGGCTTGGCTCTTCAGTGGTGTACCCTCCAAGCGGTTTCGCCTAGCGGTCTGGTAGATTAAATTGGGGAAACCGCTGGGAGGGTTCACCACTGATGAGCCAAGCCCTCCCAATATTTTTTCATCTCAGTAAGGACAGTGTAAGTTGATATATGTATGAAAGAAACATTCGCTTCTGAATGTTTTCATTTGATATGTTTCTATTTCCACATGGAAAATTAGGGAAGACCAACTTCGGGATGAGACAACAATATATTTAAAGCAAGAACAAACTATGAATGATAAACAAAAGATAAGCAAAAGAGGGATGTGTACAGAGTATAGAAAAATATAAACATAAAAACTAATACACAGCTTATACAATAATAAATACTTTGTTACACTATTTAGAATCAGGAAATCATAATAAAGTACCTGAATAACCCTAGATTCTTGTAAAAGTCCAACTTCAGTAGCGAGTTCAATTAACCAATCAATGCTCTGATAACTTATATGTTTTACCGCACAAATAAAACGATAAAGCTATAACGCGTCATCTATATATAACAAATGAAAACATAAAGACGCGAATGTTTCTTTTCACACATAAATCAAACCTATACTGTCCTTACTGCGATGAAAACATATTGAGAAGGCAGAATGATCCAATACAGTCTTAGAGCTTTAAAGAAGCGGTCTGATAGATTAAAAATTGGCGAAACCTCTGGGAGGGTTCACCACTGTGATTCACTACATAAATAATTCATGTGTATAAATAAAATCTTTACTGTCCTAATTATGATGAAAATATTGGGAGGGCTTGGTTCATCAGTGGTGAACCCTCAAGCAGCTTCGCCAATTTAATCTACCAGACAGCTTCTTTAGAGCTTTAATACTGTATTGTATCATTCTGCTTTCTCAATATTTTTTCCATCGAAGTAAGGACAGTAGAAGTTTGATTAATGTGTAAAAGATTCCCCTCTTAATTATTCATTTACAAATTAAACTGTTACTACATATATACACAAGGTAATAAGACCAAATCCAAATAAATAAATAGTGTGTTGTGTGGTATAACCTTATGTCTTATTACACCTTTTGTTTATAATTTATAATCCAAATTGTGACTTATCATTACTACATATATACACAATGTAATAAGATCAAATCCAAATTAATAAATAGTTTGTTGTGTGTTATTACCTTAAGTCTTATTACCTTGTGTTTATAATCTATAATACAAATTGTGACTTATCATTACTACATATATACATAAGGTAATAAGACCAAATCCAAATGAATAGTGTGTTGTGTGTTATTACCTATTTACTGTCCTTACTGCAATGTAAAAATTAAAAGGAGGGCCTGGCTCATCAGTGGTGAACCCTCCCAGCGGTTTAGCCAGGCCGTTCCTTCAATTTTTCCATTGCAGTAAGGACAGTAGAAATTGTTTAATTTCAAAAAGAATCTTGCGCGTTTAAATATAGGTATGAATTTTGATAAAAGATGGCGCTCTGGTGCATCATATTAAAAAAGGAATATATTGGATCAAAATATGCCTTTTTATTTAAATATTTATTTATTGATAGCTCTATTTTCAAAACGATATTTTTATATATTAATCTGAATCAAAAATAAAATCTATCAAAATATACAAAATTATTTTTTACCATAATACAAGGTGGCTCATCTATATACAGATATTTCAAATAAGGGATTCATTATAGATTGTTATCAAGACGTTTAAAAATTGTCTTTGTTGGTGAAGAAAAAATTAAACGATACTGTGAAATATATTTTCAGTGAATAAATCAAGTTAATAGAATTCAGGAGCTAATTTATAATCCTTTCTATACATCTCCAGGATTTTATATTAAATTTCCAAACCCTCTTTCGATTGATCGAATCTTACTGATAGGGCTTCGATCCGGCTGCTCAATTTCTCCAGACCTTATTTCTTTAGAATATTTCTTTATCTGCTTTTCACGTGTGTAGATATGTGGTGCACTTACAGAGTAAAAGTATCATTTCATATTTGTATATTCCTTAAAGCAATGCCTTGTCGAACAACATCAGATCCTCATTAAAATAATGTTAACGTTTGAGATATGAAACATCAGATACATTGGGTTAATTGCTGTCCAGGCCGTCTCAACTGTCGGAAGGACAATAGCGGACGTATCCCATGAGAGTAGACATCCCACCGCCGTCTTCAACCCACCATGAATATCATGGCTTATACCACGTGTACTATAAACAATTGACAATTAAAATAATTTTATTGACATCTTGTCAATACATACAAAGTACACAGTCTGCACTATTTCAAAAAAGATAATATGCATTATATACACTATGTGCAATGAATATGGCGCCTCTACCACCGCTGCAGAGTTTGGTGGAGAATCACCAGCGGGTCTCCAGCGATACCACGTATTTCGCGATCTACGAAGAAGACGTACTATAAATAATAAATAGAAATATATATTTTATCCTCTATATATCTATTATATTTATCCATATGTAAAGGTTTTTCTGCTATATCTTTTTAGATTTCTCTTTGAAAATAACGAACTATTTCGTAGAAATAAACTGACATGTTTCTATAAAGCAATAACGCGCCATTTAGATACAGCAAATGAAAACATTTAGACGTGAATGTTTCTTTAATACATATATCAAACGTATACTGTCCTTACTGAGATAAAAAATAGATTGGGAGGGCTTGGCTTATCAGTGGTGAACTCTCCAAGCGGTTTCGCCTAGCGGTCTGGTAGATTAAATTGGGGAAACCGCTGGGAGAGTTCACCACTGATAAGCCAAGCCCTCCTAATATTTTTTCATCTCAGTAAGGACAGTATAAGTTGATATATGTATGAAAGAAACATTCGCTTCTTATTGTTTTCATTTAATATGTTTCTATTTCTACGTGGAAAATTAGGGAAGACCAACTTCGGGATGAGGCAACAAATTATTTCAGGCGAGAACAAACTATGAGTGATAAACAAAAGATAAGCAAAAGAAGGAAGTGTACAGAGTATAGCAAAATATAAACATAAAAATAATACTCTGCTAATAAAATAATAAATACTTTGTTACACTATTTATAATCACGAAATCTTAATAAAGTACCTGAATGACCCTAGATTCTTGCAAAATTCCAAATTCAGCAGCGAGTTCAATTAACTAATCAATGCTCTGATAACTAATATGTTGAACCGCACAAATAAAACGATAAAGCTATAACGAGCCATCTATATAAAATGAATGAAAACATTAAGACGCGAATGTTTCTTTCACAAATAAATCAAACCTATACTGCCCTTACTTCGATGAAAAACATATTGAGAAGGCAGAATGATCCAATACAGTATTAGAGCTCTAAAGAAGCGGTCTGATAGATTAAATTGGCGAAACCTCTGGGAGGGTTCACCACTGTGATTCACTACATAAATAATTCATGTGTATAAATAAAATCTTTACTGTCCTAACTATGATGAAAATATTGGGAGGGCTTGGTTCATCAGTGGTGAACCCTCAAGCAGCTTCGCCAATTTAATCTACCAGACCGCTTCTTTAGAGCTTCAAGACTGTATTGCATCATTCTCCTTTCTCAATATTTTTTTTTCATCGCAGTAAGGACAGTAGAAGTTTGATTGATGAATGAAAGTAAAATTCTTCTTTTAATTATTAATTTGCAAATTAAACTATTACTACAGATATACACAAGGTAATAAGACTAAATCCAAATAAATAAATAGTTTGTTGTTTGTTATTACCTTATGTCTTAATACCTTGTGTTTATAATCTACTAGCGAATGTCCCCCGCTTCGCCCGGTTTTTACCCGAGTAGAAGTTTGCCTAACGAACATTTGTTAAAACGACTCCAGAAAACATCAAATCACCTATATATAGATTTATAAACGTATAAAATATTGTTATATGCGTTTAAATATATTTTTGAAACACATATTTTTTTCGAAAACATTTATTAAATTTTAAATAAGATATATATTTTAAATATATATTAATATAATATAAATGAGTTTTTAAAAATTGTAAAAAAAAATGCATCGGCCGGGAATCGAAACCGGGCCGCCCGCGTGGCAGGCGAGCATTCTACCACTTAACCACCGATGCTTATAAGTAAGGGCCATATTTGGGTATTTATTCCATTCACAAAAGCAAACGATGACGGAATTGATTGTTGATGACTCTAATACTTGTATATTTTAATTATCTAAATTGTGACTTATCATTACTATACATATATATATAAATAGATGGAAAATTTGCCGGGAGGAAATTAATCCATGGAAGCAATGGTCGCCTCTCCCGTCAAAATTAACGTCAGAATCTGACGCCATCTATTGACCGTCGCCGCAACTAGCGGCATCGGGACGGTGACAAAGCCACAACACCAACTTTGGCAAACTTATAAGCGTCCACCTAGAGACCATGGTTTCGGGCTAATGGCCCTCGTCAGTCTAGGGCGGACTTTATTCCCTGAGATCCACACTGGATCTAATGGAATCCTCACAATCTACCAAAGAGGTGTTTTGCTGGCAATGTGGCTGGGCCAAATCTATTGGCAAAACATAGATGTTGTGGCTTTGTCACCGACCCGATGCCGCTAGTTGCGGCAACGGTCAATAGATGGCGTCAGATTCTGACGTTAATTTTGACGGGAGAGGCGACCATTGCTTCTATATATATATACTGTATACTCATATTATAAACATTCGCAAATCTAGCAACAATGATTATCATTGCCTTTACCATATAACTAGTTATAAAATATAGTTATATTTTGAATCTTAACTTTCCACGCCACAAACTATTTTAAATAACTTACATATTATATATATTCTCAGGAAATAGAGATAGTATGTGAATTTAAAATTGAAAAATAGGTTTTCTGAAAGTTTTCTAAATTTCAAACTTTCAAAATTACACTTTACATCCTCTTCTAAATTTCCCATTTCTAACTTTACTCCGTGTGTTATAATGGCTCTTCAGAATTTTCCTGCAAATTGGCCTCTCATATTTCCTTTTCTTTGTCCTACCTTAATCTCTTTCAATTTGATTCTCTTCCTTTATATGCAAATTCAGCTGCATATTATCTTGTTCGTCTAATAATATGTAAAATTTTACAATTAATTTTACTAATATATTAACCATATTATATATATATATATGTTATATATAAAAATATATTTTCAAATATATTTCATAGATAAAATACTCTCCTAAATCGACCACCAGAGGTCGCCGTTTTCACTATAAAAACTCATTGTTGTTATTTCCCGATGTCCTGCTCAAACCTTTTGTACATTATGTAAATAAGTTTTACATTTTTTAGATTCTTACGCCTTAAGCCAGGCAGAATATTTACCAAATTATGTTTTTTTATATACATTCCTTAGCTCAAAAAAATAAATCTCTGATCAAAACAATTTTATTATTCCCACGACTGCAGAACAATATCATAATGATCCTCATGTATAAAAAATTCAAGCAACAAATAATAATAATTCAATGTATCAATCTAATTTCAAAATACAAGCAGAAATCTCTTCTTTATAAAATATAAAATATATGTGTTATATATAAAACTATTATATTTCAAAATTATAATATCTAGAACAAACTACTCTATAATATCGACCGCCAGATGTCGCGGCTTTCCTTATGTAAACCCATTGTTGTTGTTTAACTTTAGCCGACTCAAATCATTTAATAGATTTGTAAATGATAGGCTTAGCAAAAATACAATGTTTCTATTTAAAGATTCCAAGTTGTTTTGTACTCACTTATTTTGTAGTTACGAGGACATCCCATTTGATATAAACTAATACACCTATCCCCCGATTTACACGGTACTTTTTTTACACGTTTTCGCTTTTACACGGTTTTCCAAATAAGTTTTGTTTTGTTTTTATCGCACTATACTAAATGCTACTGTGATTGAACACATGCGCTGTGTACACATCTCACGAGGAATCCCGAGCTTATGTGCTGACTACATATTTTAACCTGTCAATCCATTTTATTTTTATTTATGTGTACACCTATCCCCGGATTTACACGTTTTAAAAAGGCATATCCTGACCATGAGCACATGGTATGTAAATATGTAATATTTTCTTTTCTTTATTCTTCATGTCTTAAGTCAGGTTTTTTTTTATATAATTAATTGATAGTCTCAATTATATTATTATATTAATTCCCTCTCTTAACAGAAAAACGTACTGAAATTTTCCCAAGCCCTAACGTTGGTCAATTTAGATACCATCGCATATGTCAACTTCTCTCTTCAGCTCTGGATGATGAATTACTGATTGTTAGATACTTCAAGTTCTGCACAGAAGCTGGGCGCATAAGAAAGAATGCAGGGCAAAGGATACTGGAGGATGACCTATCTGTAAATAGGTAACTGAATGTGAGACAAACTTTATTTTGTTGTAAATGTTTCCTCTTCCCTCTCCTCTTGTTGATGTGTAAATACGGCGAATCCTATATGGGGCGGAATGCCCTAAATAAAGGCTTTTGTTTGTTTGTTTGTTTATTATATTAATTAGATATATTGGATCTCTCTGATGTTTTCATGCGTTGAATAATGTAAATAACTTATGTAAATAAACTTTTCTCCTTGTTTGGCGCAAGTATCCCTTGCGGGATATACCGCTTTGGAAATAAAATAATTGTAATTTTAATTGTAATTAGTGTAAATTGTGATTAAAACTGTTTTAATAATTTTTCTACAATTGCATATTAATGTGTGTCAACAACAAAGATGTGATACTGAGTTTGTTGTTGACATTAATATGTTATAATTCCTTGAAAAATAATGGCGATCAGCCAACTGCAATATTGGTAAAATAAATTATATTTTTATCCAATATATGCCTTTTAATTATAGCTAACAATGGTATGAGTTATTTTTTCAGCTCTCTCTATATCATTGGAATTACAAATCACAAACTAGTCTTTGTTCCTTTGAACCATTAAATGTAGAACATTTAAACACTGTAAAACCAACTTTATTATTATTATTATTATTGATTTCTCTTGGTCTCCAAGTAGCATGCCGATATACGCAAGAAAAAATTGTCTTATATAGTTTGTAATACTCATTATGTGATATTGAATCTAAGAATCATGTTCTGAAAAACGAAGCAAATAATACTTTCTTAAGCTTTTTCCTCCAAGTAATCCCTAAATACTTTCGTCCAAATTTTTATAATACACAATTTGTTACAAACCACGGAAATTTCAAAAGTTATTCAAATAGAATAAAGGCATTGGAGGATTCAAGTTGCCTTTGTGGTATTGAGGAACAAACCTCAAGACATCTACTGATCGATTGCCCAGCATTTCAAGATTATAGAATGAAAAATGAACTAGTTGTTTGTGAACTTAACGATTTATATCCAATAAAAAATCTTATTTATATGTTCAATTCATTTTGTGAATACATTCTAAACTTTCTACAAAATCTGGATCTCTAGTGTTTTCATGCGTTGAATAATGTAAATAACTTATGTAAATAAACTTTTCTCCTTGTTTGGCGCAAGTATCCCTTACGAGATATAGCGCTTTGGAAATAAAATAATTGGTAATTGATAATTATGTGATATTTAATATTACAATATTCGCCGCATCTGTTTCATCTATCAATTCCCTTTTATTTTCAATCGCAGGTTTGTGTTATAAGAAATTAACATTACTGTGTGCTAATATTATCAATTTGTTATCTAAAATACACTAATCGGTCCGTTTTTTTTTCGCATTTTCTGGGCTTGATACTATGAGGAGTGCTTCTTCCAGATAGAGTTCTATAACCTGTGAAAATTTCATTCAGATTATTTACCTTTTGTAAGAGTGTATAACGAACAAAAACACAAACGAACAGACCTATATTTCTATTTAATTTAGATGGATCGATTTTACGAAATATCTTGACGTGAGAGATAGAAAGAGAGAGAAAATGAAATTGAAACTGATTTATTACAATGTCCATAAAATATTATATAATGTTAAAATTAATGATATTTTGATCCAATATATGCCTTTTTAATTATAGTCAACAATCATATGAGTTATATTTTTCTGCTCTCTCTATATCATTGGAATTACAAATCACAAACTAGTCTTTATTCCTTTGAAACATTAAGTGTAGAACA
This sequence comes from Cordylochernes scorpioides, assembly GCA_030710605.1. NCBI lineage: Eukaryota > Metazoa > Arthropoda > Arachnida > Pseudoscorpiones > Chernetidae > Cordylochernes > Cordylochernes scorpioides. The sequence continues at coordinate 65,206,355 of CP092883.1, forward strand.
TTGGGACACTGTAAAATCAACTTTATTATTATTGAAATAGAGCAATCCATACATAAATATTTAATTAATAAGGCATTTATATCGAGATATCAAAGTCCAAATAAGATTATATAGGATTAAATACAGAATAAATAAGATTATATAATGATAAATGTAGGAATAAATAGATAAAGAGAGATTGTAACTGATTCATTACAATGTTCATATAAGATTATATATGGTTAAATACAGAATAAATATAAATATAAGAGAGAGAGAGAGAGATGGAGAAAATGAGTGGGTAATTTTAGAAATCAGCACACCAAATAACATACAATTTAGGTAAAATTTCTCTTCGAAATTTGTCATCTCAGACAAGTACGTTACAGGTCGATTTTCCCAAACACAATATGAACCTAGAAGCCGATATTATGGGTTTTACACAATTTTGTCAAAGAAATACCTCTTTAATATAAAATTCGATAATGGGAATTTTCTATTCGGATTTTTCTTCGGTTTAAACTCTATAACATTCAAACAAAAAAAAAAGAACAATAATTTGAATTGAGACAAAGTTAATTTAGTTCAGACTTGGTTATCCCATGTGTATTCAAAAAAGGGCACTGTAATATCTTTCAGAATTATTGTTTGTATCTCGATATACATGCTGAAAGGTGCAACTTCCTTAAGTTTTGTCCATGAGTGTATCTCTCAGCGTTATTGTCTGTATCCCGATATACATGCTAAAAGGTACAACATCCTTAGGGTTTGCCTATGATGTACATTGAATAAAGGAGTGGCATGGAGAGATATTCTCTGAGTAACAAAATATATACATTTATTTTTTCGGTTTTCTCAAATATTAAAACTATATTACAATATAGCATAGCCTACTGAAATATTGGTAAAATAAATTATATTTAGGTCCAATATATATATTTTTTTTTAATTTGAAAAATATTACAATATATATAATATTTGGAAAATTGTGAGATTATACTTGTATAAGAATTAGGGGGAGACCATTTAGTTAATTCCTTACACAAAAAAATAAATTTATATAGATTTCTATCATAAGTCCAAGTTATCAATAAACGACAATACAAATAATATCAATAGTTTTACAATAAAGAAATTTGTCAAAAAAATTCCAATTTGAAAATTTCCAAACTTAAACCACACTCTCTATATAGAATTTCTTTCTCAACCAATTAAAAAACAATCCAACTTGACGTCATCAACCAAGCCATCCAATAGGATTGAACCAACTAGACCGTGACTAAATGACCCTACCTTCCAAACTAATCCAATCGACCGGCCCAATGGGGTGAATTGTACGTTTTTCACACTCAAATGATGACAACTCCATATGCCAATTTAACCGTGAAATTCCAACTGTTTTCAAGTGGATTAAGGAAATAAATTTCTGTAATAAAAAAACAAAACAAATTAATCTGGTTGATTAGTTGAATAATTACCACTAGAATACCTTCTCGCCATGATAAATTTGAAGTAGGATTTTGAGTATTTTCACTCAACGAAATATTTTCTCAGTTTTTTCTTTTTTTTTTTAACTGAAATATTGATATTTAGACACTTTTATCAATCCATTTATCATTTTTTAGAACCTGAAACTTAATCAAGGATTATTTTATTTAAATATATACATTTTGAAAATAGAGCAATCCATAAATAAATCTTCAAATAAAAAGACATATATTGGATCAAAATATCATTTATTTTACCAATATTTTAGTTGGCTGAACGCCAACCTTTATCAAGGTGTTATAACATTTTAATGTGTTTGTAATGTAATGTAATTGAATATGTTATAACACCTTGATAAAGGTTGGCGTTCAGCCAACTGGAATATTGGTAAAATAAATAATATTTTGATCCAATATATGCCTTTTTAATTAAATATATACATGTTATATAAAAAATATATTTTATTTTAAAATTATGAATTTCCAGATCAAATTATTCTTTTTAAGTCAACCGCCAGACGTCGCCGCTTTTTCTATATAAACCTATTGTTGTTTCTTGTTGGCCGGCTCAACTCAAATCTTTTCGTAAATATGTAAATAAGTCTTTTGTTTTTTTTATTGTTCACGCCTCACTTTCTTAACTATGTATTTAATATTCCATAAGCTAAATTAAAGCAATTTTGAAACAAAATATTTTATTGTATAACTCTAATCCAAAATCAACAGCATAAATCACTCAGGTAATATACATATAACATAAAGTTCCGGCTCCATAGCCCGAAACAATGATAAACAAGTTGAGCTTTTTCTAAAACTTTGTCAAAATCGTATATATTTATATATAACTTCAAAATAATGAAAAGTAAACAGAAATATAATAAGTGAGATATGTTTATACTATTATTTTGAGGTAAATATCATGAATGTATCAATAAATATTTGAATTGTTTAACAACAAGATTTAACAACGAAAACAAGCTTATAAATCGATCTTGACACGTCATGAGTTTGTCCAAAAAAACAACAGGGGTAACAGGGTCATTTTTATTTTCCTATTTTATTTTTGACTATATTTATCCCTATTGAAAATAGGCAAAAATATTTTAAACTTAATTCGATTGACGTTATATGACGCTGAGTTTGTTGTTGACACACATTAATATGTTATAATACCTTGATAAAGGTTGGCGTTCAGCCAACTGAAATATTGGTAAAATAAATTATATTTTGATCCAATATATGCCTTTTCACTATAAATATGTGGCAATATAGTGATAATAATGTGGTGAGTGAGAAATAAGGAAACAACAAGTTTGGAAGATGGAACCCAGCAAACCGAGGGAGAGAGGGAGCGCTAGCGGGCTGCCACCGCGGAAATGCACGTCTTGTGTGTCCACCACCCCCCCGACTCAGTAAACATAGAACTGAGGTTCCAAGAAAAGGCCCTGCGGACGCCCCCTTGGAATGTGACTGCTATATCAAGTGACCGGCCTTAGCTGCGTTCTCTCTCTCTCTCTCTGGTCGACTGTAGATTTGTTTTATTAATCCTGGAAGAGCATATATTATGACATATGGCCCCCGTTGAAGAAGGCTGAACATGGTTTAAGTATATTTAAAGCTGGAGAAGCCAGGAATAGAGAAAATAATTTTACAGTTAAAATTAGTTAAGGTAATGGTGACATAGTTTCATGTAAATAAAATATTGTATAGTACACAAGTAAATATTATTTACAAGCAGTTTTACAACACCGGGGAGTTTGACATTTAAGGAAATCTTTGAAAATATCAAGGTTATAAAAGGCTATATACAACAAAATCTAATGTACTATAAGGGAAGTGATATGGAGGAGTGTGAACAACGAGAAGAAGAGTCACATACATATGGTGAAATTCTGAAGATCATTAAGACTGGAGAACTCAACACTTTAAGATATTTTTCAGGCGGACATGGCAAGGGGAAACTTGTCATGGGCTTTCTATGCTATAAGTGTAGAGTACGAGAAATGAGATTGAGGTTGACAATTGTGTGAGCTCAGGACTGAGGTAAATATAAAACTACATACAATGTTAGAACCTCGGTGAACAGGGCGAGGGGAGACTTGCCCTGGGCCAATCTAACTTATCTATGCAGTTACTTGTGTAGCGAGTTCGAGGGGAAAAGTCCCGTGTGTAGGTGAGGAAGTCGAACGGACTTATATTTAATTTGCGGAAAGTATGCACGCACAGTGCCAAAAATTGGGACGAGGACTGCGTTGTCCGTTACAAGTGACAAGCTGCTCGGACACGAGGTGTTTGAACCGTCGTGGGAGCTTGTGCAAGGCGATGATTTCGCGGTGGGTTGAAAGTAAGACCCATGTCTGCGCGAAATGATGACGGACCGGACAAAATCAGCGACGATGTTTAACGTACCTCCGTGGGAAATATCGGAGGTAGGCTATATCGTACTGGTTTGGACAATGGACAAACATAGATTTGAAGACAGGGTCCGTGTGGCGAACGTGTGGCGCGAGAAGAAGAAGCGAACTGTGTCGTTCGATGCAGATTGTTCAAGTGCGAACAAAAAGGGGTTGATAAATATCTAGCAGTTATTCAATCTGCACCCTGTGACGAACACACCATTGGCTAGATGGTGTGAGTCGGTGGATAGGCTAGAGATGAACTACGAAATAAATTATCATAAATGAAGGGCGAAGGTTAGGATTTTGAAATGACAATATAGAAGTTCGATAATTGATTAATCAATAATTCTCTATAAAGGTCCTGAGCTGGTATAAAGTTAACAAAGTTGTAAGAATGAGAGGGGCATTAAGGGGAAGATAGATAAGAGTCACCAAGGGTTGGTTGTAAGCAAGGCTCACGTGGTGGTTGGAATTCTTCGACGCCTGAATTACAGGGTGAATTTTGAATCGATTAGGGAAAGAAATTATTTTTCGTGAGCCGTGCTTACAAGTAGGAGAGGTCTATACAAAAGTTTAGGTGCTGGAGGCATATTTTTATAAATAATTTGATTATGAAAAATCTATTGTTAATAGTAAAAATCGTAAAGCATTAATATGTAGAATTCCAATTTTTTTTTTTTAAGAGTTTTTTTTTTAAAGAGTTACGTTAAAAATGGAAATTATTTATTTAAAATAACGATTGTTAAATTCTACTGGTAAGGTAACTAATTAAATGAGTTACAAATATCTCGATAAATAGTATGGAGAATAAAATCATTGTTAATAGGCATGGAGAGAATAAATGGAGCTAATTATGTAAATATTGGGACAATTTACGAGGAATGACTTATTTAAAGAATGAATGGAAGGGGTAAAACAATTCACTTACAGGTTATGCTGGTTTAGAGAGCAGGTAAGTTCATTGAGATTCGGGAGAGTTCTGTCTGTGACACTGAGCGTACCAGTGTTGTACATCACAGTAGCGGCAGGGATATGGCGGAATCTTGTCCATGATGATGGAAGGTGTCCTGCTCTGGCACGGTGGTCGTTCTTAGGTAGATCTAGTGCTGGAAGAAGTGTGTGGCAGCTCCATCTCCGTCGTAGGTGAATACTTCTTCGGGATCACGGTTCAAAGGTTGGCGAAGAAGGGGTTGAGGGCTCGAAGCGGAGTGGTTACAGCTGAGTTGGGTTTGGCCGATCATCGTGGCTTGGCTTCTTGTTCCTTCATATTCCGGTATATGAGGGATTTGCTTCCCGGCCAGGTCTTATCCTGTCGACTTTTAAATGTGGCAATATAGTGATAATAATGTGGTGAGTGAGAAATAAGGAAACAACAAGTTTGGAAGATGGAACCCAGCAAACCGAGGGAGAGAGGGAGCGCTAGCGGGCTGCCACCGCGGAAATGCACGTCTTATGTGTCCACCACCCCCCCGACTGAATAAACATAGAACTGAGGTTCCAAGAAAAGGCCCTGCGGACGCCCCCTTGGAATGTGACTGCTATATCAAGTGACCGGCCTTAGCTGCGTTCTCTCTCTCTCTCTCTCTCTGGTCGACTGTAGATTTGTTTTATTAATCCTGGAAGAGCATATATTATGACATATATATATATATATATATATACGAGTATGTGTTTGTGTGAAATAAAATCGACATTTCTCTCTTTAAAATGAACTAAACAAAGCAATTTTGGTTATTCCCTCAATACAGAATGCAATGGTGGTAATAAATAGTGTTTCACAGCCCTAATTTTATCAAATTCAGATAACCAGTACATTATAGTATTTCGTGCTATGACATACTCTCTATCATTGATATTCAAGTTCTTTTTAAGATTATTTGAATTTCCAAAGGTAATCGCTCAGAAAGATTAATGTATACCTTGTACCAAGCAATACCTGTGGAAAGATTATAAAGATCCGAAAGCTTGCACTTTGCACGAATAAAAAAACGCATTGCTACTGTTTATATTCTTTTTTTATGATACATTATCGCCATCTGTTATCAGAATTCGTAAACTATTATAAACGCGTATTATTCTTTTGATATTAAACAATTTTCTATTGCCCTTACTGCAATAAAAAAATCAATGGGAGGTCCTGGCTCATCAGTAGTGAACCATCTCAGATGTTTCGTCAGTTTAATCAATTTGATGGTAGATTAAACTGACGAAACCGCTGGGAGAGTTCACCACTGATGAACCAGGCCCTCCCATTAATTTTTCCATTGCAAAAAGGGCAGTATAAAATTGATTAATTTTAAAAACAATCATACGCGTCTATAATAGTTTCGAATTTTCATACAAGTATATACTATAATAATTGTATATACTTAGAAAAATATCTTACATAGTATTATATAGATGTATACATTATAGTGACACGGATTAAACTATATCTATGGAAACTGAAATACTGGTTTCGATGAAGTTACCCTATAATCTAATTTGATCTCTATTCGTGATATATATATATATATATAATTTTGAAAAAACGTTTAAACATATGTAAATTAAACTGGCGAAACCGCTGGTAGGATTCACCACTGATGAGGTCAGGCCCTCCCATTAATTTTTCCATTACAGTAAAGGCAGTACAAAATTGTTTAATTTTTCAAAGAATTATACGCGTCTATAATAGTTTGAATTCTCATATTCTTATTTCATACTTTATAGCAATTTTCTAATGGATATCTTGTACCGGCACATATGCACATAAGAAAGGTGAGGCTATGTAATTAACAGCACAAGTCCACCGTCAAATTAGAGTTTGAGGTAGGAAGTCGTTAGTTTAGAGGACAGAATGGAGCTGGCACTTGCCATTTGCAAGTCATTTCAATTACCGTCCAAGTTTACTTCACTCCGTTGATGTGACTTCTCATCAATTCTACTTACCATAATGTGGCTAGCTAAATTAAATGAGGTTTTACAGTTACTTCTCTATTTAATTTTTCTTTTTTTTTTTAAGAACACACATTTGTGTTTAGAAAATTCGATACTATTATAGACACGTATGGTTCTTTTAAAAATTAAACAATTTCTATAAAACGTATATAATAGTTTTGAATTTTTATAACAGATGGCGCGCTAATGCATCATAACATATTTGTTTGTTGGAATTTGTTTTGGAAAGAATATAGCTACATCAATCAATAATCGATTTAATTCTAGACGTCTCAGTGACACTCGCTGCCAATTTCATTGATTACTTTGAATTCTATTTCTACTTTTATACATTCACCATTTTCTAACTCCGCCTTAGCCGGTCCCAGGCCCGGGTGAAAAAGGAGGAGGGGGAGCAGTAACAAGCTCACTAAAAAACCTGGGTTCAGCTGGCCCGGCTGATAGTACCCTGTAAGGGCTCCTAATCCAGGGATACAGGATGAGCAGCGTTTGTACTCCATGTTAGGAGCAGCTGCACATGGCGTCTGTTCCTCATGTCAGAGGCAGCCATTTATTTTGGAGCTAAGTCGGCCTGCCACTGAGTAGTGCTCCCAGTCTTAATGACAAAGGCAGACGCATTCTACTTCACCCAATCATGATGGGGGTTACAAGCTTGATACCGTAATGTGATTGAGTGGAGATAAGGAAGAAGAAGAAGACCATTTTCTAAAATAGATGTAAAGCGTCACGTATCTACAATAGAAAATTAAAAGCTTAAAAATAAAAAGGATTTAAAAATAATAAGAAAATAATAAAAACATAAAATTAAATACATAAACTTTGTCATATATTTGTCCGTATTTACATATATAGGGTTGTATATTTACAAGAAACAAATTATCTTTTTTTTTATTAGATTCTGAATATTTAAGATGTATTGCTAATTATTTTCTTGAAATATATAAACATATCGAAAAAGGAAATCTTTAGGAGAAGTTTTCGATATTTTTTATTTCTCCTGGAAGTATTGTCTCTGGTATTTTAAAATCATTTAATTTTTTATTACAAAATCCCTGTTTTTTATATCTTTGAGATTTGTTTTCTTTGAAATAGTAAGTTCTATCGAATCGATTACTAAGAAAATTGTATTTTTAAATCTTTGAACAAATTTGGTTCCCCTTTCGGTTTTAGTGAGTGATGCGAAGTTTGATCTCTCTTTGAGTACAGTAGAATCTCCATTAGAGGACATTCCGGCTAGAGGACATCTCTCTACAAAGGACAGTTTTCTTTGTCAAAATTACCGTTTTTACCATGTAACAATTATCCGGTAAAAGGACATTCTCTACAAAGGACAGTTTTCATCTGAAAAAATTCCATATTCACTAATGTAACAACTCTCCGGTAAGAGAAAACCTCTCCATAAAGGACACTTTTGCTCTGTAACTAGGTGTTGTCCTTTACAGAGAGGTTTTTACTGTATATCTTCTATTTTATCTTGTATTCAGATTCATTCATTATCACTGTAGTTCCTAATTTATCGGCTTGAGTAATAACTATTTCATATTCTTTCTTTAAATATCTTAAAATTTGTCTTCCTCTTGATTAACGCGAAGGTATATTTGATTTATTCATTGTTCTAGATATACTTTGTCTTTTTTTCCCCTTAAGAATAATATTACATTACGAGAGTAATTAGAGGGTTTAGGTCAGATACAAGTTGAAAGTTCAAGTGATAGGTGTCCTTTACAGGGAGGTTCTACTGTATTTTATAAAAGAGATAAATAAGTTTATATAATATATATATAATAAAAATGTTATTCTATGAATTTAAAGGTCATATCTTGTCAAAACAGACACACTATAGACCGTATCGATCCTATTTGTATCTCCCAGTGTGAATACAACTCCGTCAGAAGCGGGACAAAGTCCTATAGGATGTCTAACACAATAGAATTCAAAGCCAGGATAAGCCCTCGACTTCATTCTTGTAATAAAGAAAGACGATCTCTTTATCTTAGGGAGAGAAATCGCCTCAAAAACGTGGAAAAGCCAATTTATTTACCAACGGTATAGACAAGGGGTTGGTAAACTGAGGTTCGTGAGCCACATTCAGCTCTTTGGATGTGAAGCTCTTTATATAGTTCCATACGTAAATATTATTTATGTGAGTACTATTTATTGTTGGCAAGAAAACATGCTGTGGCTCTTTGAAAACTTTGAAAGTTTGTAAATTGTAATTTTTGACTCTTCCGACTCAAAAGTTTGCCAACCCCTGGTATAGACGGTGGTAGGTATTGGCAAACCATTTCTGTACCAAATAATGCTAAGAAAACAATATAGACAGAATATCTATTCTACATAGGGGCAGATCAAAGTGTGGAGAATATGTTTCTATATAGTAATTAACGTGTAAGAGACTTGATGGATACTAACAACAATAACATAATACTTATATATATATAGATGGAAAATTTGCCGGGAGGAAATTAATCCATGGAAGTAATGGGCGCTTCTCCCGTCAAAATAAACGTCAGTATCTGACGCCATCTATTGACCGTCGCTGCAACTAGCGGTTTCCATTAGATCCCGTGTGGATATCATGGAATAAAGTCCGCCCTAGACTGACGAAGGCCATTAGCCCGAAACCATGGTCTCTAGGTGGACGCTTCTCAGTTTGCCAAAGTTGGTGTTGTGGCTTTGTCACCGACCCGAGGCCGCTAGTTGCGGCGACGGTCAATAGATGGCGTCAGATTCTGACATTTATTTTGACGGGAGAAGCTCCCATTGCTTCCACTTATATATATATATATTTTAATAAAATATTATTCTATTTAAAATTATATTTCATATATTCAAATACTCTGTTAAATCGACCGCCAGAGGTGACGCCTTCCCTATAAAAACTCATTGTTGTTGTTTCCCGATGGCCGGCTCAAACCTTTTGTACATTATGTAAATAGGTTTTTCATTTTTTTGATTCTTACACCTTAAGACAGGCAGTACTTTTATCAAATTATGTTTTTTATATATCCCATAAGCTCAATTGAAGCTATTTATAATCTCTCTTCATTTTTATCATTTTAATTTCAAGATTTTAACCACGGCTGCATTGACATAATCCTCAAGATAATCAAAATCAGAAGAAAAAATTTTTATTTATAATATATATATACATTATTATTTATATATATGTGTCTATAATTTTATTTTGAAAGGTATTACAGTAAAACCTCTATGTAAAGGACATCTAGTTGCAGAGATAAAGTGTCCTTTATGAACAGGTGTTCTCTCACAGGAGAGTTTTTAAATAGTAAAAATGGTAATTTTGACACAATGAAAACTCTCCTTTGTAGAGAGTTATCCTCTAGATGGAGTTTCCTCTCAAAAGGTTTTACTGTAATGACATTTCATTATTGATTTCTTTCATATGATTATATATATAATTAAAAAGGCATATATATTGGTTCAAAATACAATTTATTTAACAATTTTTCATTTACCAAAATAATACAATATTTTACTAATAACGTTTCATTCCAGTAAATGAGCAGTAGGAATGGTTTTAATTGTAAATAAGGTGAATCCACAATCAGTAGTCTTAATTAAAATAATTAATATAATTAAGCGCTAACCCAATCCCATTATATGTCTGTTAATATATATATATATATATATATATATATATAGAGAGAGAGAGAGAGAGAGATTTTAACAGATAAACTAATAATAGGTAATTAACCATTGATTATCTAGCCTCTCCCGCATTACTGAATTCCAATAAGGACAGTAGAAAAAGGATTTAATTATAAAATTCAAAATTCGTATTCAAAATATCTCCAGTTATATTAAATAATTGAGTAAAGCAATACTAATTTCTGTTAATATAGTTTTCAGATCAGCTAATAGTATATAATTAACCAGTTGTGAGGTAAGCTATCCCAAAATCTAATCATCATAATAAAATAATGGTTGTGCATTAGAAATTTCTGTGAATATATCTATGAATTTCTTTCTTGGTTAAAAAACGTCATTGCCAAACTAGGTATATTTATTTGTATTTATTTCATTAGTTGGTTGTAAAATCAAGCATGATTTTAATGAAATAAAAAATACAATATAATGCGGCTTATGATTGTAGAACGACATTTGGAAATTATTCCGCATGTGTTTCTTTCAAACGAAAAATCGAAATTCATTTTAAGGAGAAATAACGATTATTTCTATCCTTAGGGATGAAGTATTCCCATCCCTGAACACTTTATTTTTCGGTTTATTATAACCTTCACAATTCATTCTTTCATACTTCATCCCTAAGGTAAGAAATTATCGTTATTTCTCCTAAAAATAAATTTCGATTTTTCGTTCAAAAGAAACACATGTGGGATAATTTTCAAATTCCGTTTTACAATGATTTTAATGTCCTTTCTTTTTTTCTTTAAACTCTACTCACACCTTGTAATTATTCAATTTTTTATGTAATATAGTATCTAAGTTTAGTGTTGTTTCTTGATGTAAGCATCCCTTGTAGGGATATCGCGTCTGATTTGATAATAAATGAATAAATAAGTTGTTCTAATTAATATAAAAAGTCAATTCGTAATCACTAGTCAAAGTACAATTACAATATATAACAACATTTGACAGATATATATGTTATATAAAAATGTTTTTCAAATATATTTCATAGATAAAATACTCTGCTAAATCGACCACCAGAGGTCGCCGTTTTCACTATAAAAACTCGTTGTTGTTCCCCGTTGGCCGGCTCAAAACTTTTGTACATTATGTAAATAATCTTTTGTTTTCCTTGTTATACTCGCCTTAAGCCAGGCATTACTTTTACCAAATTATGTCTTTTATATATTCCTTAGCTCAATTAAAGCAACTTCTGAACAAAACCATTTTTATTATCATACTTTAAAGATTTCAACCACGACTGAATTACCATAATTCTCAACATGATCTAAATTCAAGCATAAAATATCTTTTCTATTTATATAATATACATACAACAACTAAATTCTTGTATGCAATATTCTCAGTAGTATTCATACAATAGTATATAAACAAGCCTAAATCAACGTTTAGTTGATTTTGTTCCACTATAGATGGCGCACTGCCATCTAAAAGGACAATGTAAGCGGTCAGGATATGCCCCTTTCTTTTTAATACACAATGTATAAAAGTATTTAAAACCAGAAAAATCAATCAGAAGCCTTCCATCATAGTGGATAAACCGAAGGTGTTTGACGTAGAGAATAGAGCTCATCATATTGCTTCTTTAGTCTAACATACAAATTATTACAGATATATATGTTATATTAAAATATTATTTTATTTGAAAATATATTTTATAGATACAAATACTGTTAAATCGACCGCCAGAGGTCAGACTTACCCTATATAAAACCGATTGTTATTGTTTTCCGATGGCCGACTCAAACATTTTGTACATTATGTAAATAAGTTTTCTATTTTTTTTTATTCTTACGCTTTAAGTCAGGCAGTACTTTTGTCAAATTGTGTTTTTTATGTATTCCATAGCTCAAATAAAGAAATCTATGATCTTCAATATTTTTATTATAGTTTCAAGAATTTAACCACGACTGCATTACCATAATCCTCAACATGATCAAAAATACAACGGAAAATCTCTTTTTTTTTATTTATATAATATATATATGTGATAAGGCCCTGTCGACTTATCTGTGATGACGGATCCTGTCGACTCTCGCTATAGCTGTGGTAACCGTGGGTCAAACCTGTAGTAACCGAGAGGGACAGTCAAGGCGTGGAGAGTTTTCCTGTACCTCTCTGCACTTTGGAAGACCTTTAACAGTTTTCACAGAGTACAGGCAGTCGTGGTCGAGGCAGAGTGGAAAGCTTGGGAATGTCCACACACAAAAAACGAAGAGACACAGCTGTAGTAGGAAAGTTCCGTGGACAGATAGGAGACGAGCTAAGAGCAAGATGGAGTTAGAAGAAGTTCTTACTGTTTTACATAGCGATGAGGTGGACCTGGGTACAACCGACAAGGGCCCACGCCGATGGTGAAGTCTCACTATATGTAACATTTCGGCTAGGGCAGATGTTTTATATCTTTGCCGAGGGGGAGGTGGGGGACAGGCGAGAATTTGGACTTTGAACGGGTGCAAAGTGCGTGGGGTGGCTGCGGCATTCTGCACCCTTGATGGCAGCGGGCTTGCCAAATTCCTCTTTAGGGTTGTTGAATTTCTATCTCGATCTCTTTCTTAGCTCAGCTTTTAATCTATTACATAGTTTTATTTATTCATCCTCAGTTTGTACAAAGTACATTACATATGGTGATGCAATGACACATGTCAATCATGCGTATAATTATTTAAAGATGTGTTTCTAAATACAACATGATAATCTTGTTATAAGCATTATACAATATAGGGTTGTTGGTTTAAATTACCATATATATACACACACACACAAGCCTTTTTATTGGGGCATCCAGCCCTATACATGATTCCCCTCTACAGGATTTAGCAAAGGAAGATATTTCGAAAGTAAAAACTAGAATACAGGAAGTAATAAGGAAAAAGAAAAGCGAGAAGAAAGAAAAAAACAAAAAACAAAAATAAATATAACCATATATACAAAAAATAAACATACAGAGGAAAAGGAACCATACATGATTAAAAATTTAAATTAAAGTACCAATGTTTAAAATATGTCAAGGTTAGGATATCATTGAGAGGGCTAGTGTTGAATCAGCCGCATTCAATCTTCGTTTTTTTCCTCCAAGCAAACCACGACATTCGGCGCTTCCATTGTTCTCCAACGGACATTGACTGCGGCCTTGTAGAATTTATATAAACCCAGGGAGAGACCCTGATCAACCATCAGTGTGTTCATCCAGCTGCAAATTTGTTGGCAGTCAGGTTGAGACCAGGGTAAGTCACCCAAAATTTCTTTCCTCTGTTTCTCTAAGCAAGAACATCCAAATATTATATGCATAATATAGTCGTGGATTCTGTTTTTACACAGATCGCAAGTTAGAGTCAAATCAATTTTCCAGCGATTTGAACGATTTTCTGGGAAGATCGTCCAAAGGAGTCTCAGTTGTGCAAAAAATCTTTTAATTGCTAGAGGAATAGTTGTGAATAAATATCGTTCTGCTGTTATTGAATTTTTTAGGTATTTGAAGTGACTGTAATGTGAAGTATTTAGGATTTTCGCCATGTCGTTTTGGATGCTTTGTTCGGTTGCTATTCGAATAATACCAGGGATTTCAGTCATTATTGCAGCGTAATCCGGACAACCCTTCAGGAACGAAAAACCGTTTGAGTCTAAAATGGTTGACAGGTTTTCGACAAAGGTTAAACCAGCCCTTTGATTGCCTGTAATGTCCAGAGGTGTGACAAACATGCCCGGGGCAACCTACTCTCCTCCATTTTCATAATCCTCACCCAAAATCTCAGGACCAATTACCATATATATATTTTGTAAATAAAATTTCCTGCTGATTTTTGAATATTCGAGTTATATAGAATTATTACTTGATGCTAATTATTTTGAGAATAGAGATAATTGTTGAGAATTTGCTTTATCTTGAAATCCATGAGTATGTGATATTTTTATGCAGTCGTGGTGATAATTAAATAATATGTGAAAAAAAAAGTTATCACACAAAAATAGCTTCAATTGAGCTAAAGTAATATATTAAAAACATAATTCTATAAAAGTAATGCCTGGGTTAGAACAAGGAAAAATAAAATATTATTTACATAATTACAAAGGTTTTAGCTGAGCATCGGGAAACAACAACAATGAGTTTTTATAGGGGAAGCGTGACCTTTGGCGGTCGATTTAACAAAGTATTTGAATCTATGAAATATAATTTTAAATAAAATTTAAATTATTATTATACATAGACAAAACTTAAGGAAGTTGTACCTTTTAGCATGTACCATCGGTATATCGGGATTCAGACAATAACTCTGAAATATACACTCATGGACAAAACTTAAGGAAGTTGTACCTTTTAGCATGTATATCGGAATTCTGACAAAACTCTGAAAGATATACTTATGGACAAAACTTAAGGAAGTTGTACCTTTTAGCATGTATGTCGGGATTGAGACAATAACTCTGAAAGATATTAAAGTGACCTTTATTAAAGACACAAGAGATAACCAAGTGTCAACAAAATTGCCTTTGTCCCCTTAAAAAAATAAAAAACGACGACATCAAATACATGCCTTCACTTATCGAATTTGATCTTTGAGTGTATATAATATTTAGATATAATTTTGTGTAGTAACGTCTTATGCTCGAAATTATGAAAATATGTTGAATATATATTTCAAATAACAATTTCCTAAAAAAATGAAAGATAATAACTAATATATTAAACACAAAGCAATAACGCGCCATCTATATATATAAAATAAAAGGATTTAAAAGCACGAATGTTTCTTTTATACATAAAACGAACTTCTACTGTCCTTACTGCGATGAAAATTCATCGCAGTAAGGACAGTAGAAGTTCGTTTTATGTATAAAAGAAACATTCGTGCTTTTAAATCCTTTTATTTTATATATATAGATGGCGCGTTATTGCTTTGTGTTAATATATGCCTAACTGGCCTTGTCTTTATAGTTTGCTGAAGAGCATTGCTCGAAGCAAATATTTGAATGTAATTCTACTGTCCTATAAGCTTATGTCCATAGTATACTTGAAAACCATTTCTAAGATTCCATCCTTCAGTGTAGCATATAAAAGCAGAATGATCCAATACAGTATTAGAGCTCTGAGAAGCGGTCTGGTGGATTAAATTGGCGAAACCGCTGGGAGGGTTCACCACTGATGAGCCAAGCCCTCCCAATATATTTTTTCATCGCAGTAAGGACAGTAGAAGTTCGTTTTATGTATAAAAGAAACATTCGTGCTTTTAAATCCTTTTATTTTATAATATATTAAAGCTAACCTCTCTCTCTCTCTGTTGTACACTGTGCATGGTTTATTTTTTTGAATATTTTCGTTTTGTAATCATCTTCATTATTGTTAATTTTTCATAAAGAGTACGAACTGTGTACTTTACCTATATTGACAAGATATCAATAAAATTATGTTTATTGTCTCTCTGTTGAAACATAGTCATTGTACATAGTGTATTTTCAAATTATATTCGTTTTGTAATTATCTTCACTATTGTTAATATCTCATAAATAGTACAGACTGTGTACTTTACCTGTATTGACAAGATATCAATAAAATGATGTTGATTATCATTGTCTCTCTGTTGAAAAATAAAATATAGATCTGGAGGAGGACTCTCTCAAGGTGGGGCAACCTTCCTTGCTGAAGAAATTTGTACACTTACAACTGTATATATTCCCCTACATTTTATCTACCCTTTATTTACTATTTTATTATATATTGTTTACACCATTGTAAAAATTGATTATAAGAATCGATAAACTTGTTTAAATTGTCATTGAAAGATATAAATAGATACGGAAATGGAGAAATACGATGGACACCAGAGAAGTGCTAAGTCACCATCCACGACTTGATGAAGTAGTAAGTTCCTTAGGTCATTAACACTAATGGTACACAAGACTTATTTCCCTAATGCACCAACACTTGATTTATTCATTCCACACTTCAAACCTTCCTACTTTTAAAGCTGTCCACTACACTACATATCCGCTAAACAAAATATTCGATATATTGTAAAATAATACATTGCGCCATCTATTGGTTAAAAATGTAATTATCCAATGCTGTTTCCTCTTTTAATCATTAAGTACTTATATCTACTATTAGTAAACTAATGAATAAAATTATTTGGGAATGCTATACTTATCATATTTTCATTTCCACTCGCCGTGAGTCTTTTAGTAATATTGTATATTGATTCTCTCATAGTTTAATCTTCACCTACTTGTTTACAAAACTATATTTTTATATAATACTAGACGGGTGACCCGGGCTTCGCCCCGGTATTGACCCGTGTGCATATCTACCCGAGTGATATATATTTAGATAAGATTTTTTTATAATTGTTTGTTATCAGCATTATCTATTTGTTTGCATCAGTATAATTCAATCTAATCTTTGATAGAGGGCGCTGTTCGTGAGCTAAGTAGAATAATTCGAATATATAGTTTTAATAATTGATTTAAATATTTTTAAAATAGCCTATCGTCTTTCCCGTATTTTTTTACCTATGTATGGAAATTTTGGTTTGAATTAGTGAACTACTGCGAATTTTTATACCAGACATACAAACAAACATACAAACAAGCAAACATACAAACATTGATTTATATATATATATATATATATATATATATATATATTGTGGCCTATGATTGTAGAACGATATTTGAAAATATCCCTCATGTGTTTCTTTTGAACGAATAATCGAAATTTATTTTAAGGATAACTAACGATTATTTCTAACCTTAGGGATGAAGCATGATAGGATGAATTGTGAAGAGTAATGATAAACGGAAAAATAAATTCTGTATGTAGAACACTGTGGGTTCGATTCCCATCCCTGGACATTTTTATTTTTCCGTTTATCATTACACTTAGGAATATATCTTTTCATACTTCATCCCTAAGGTTAGAAATAATCGTTATTTCTCTTTAAAATAAATTTCGATTGTTCAAATTTTCAAATGTCATTCTACAAACTATATTTGCAAATTTATATTTCAATCTTGTCAAAGCCACTAAATAAATTGGTAACACCTACTTAGAGACCATAGTTTTGCCTATGGCACTGCCTTTTATAAGAAGTCTTTATTTTATGGAATGCAAAAGGGTCCATAATTTAATTCATTCAAAATTCGCATAATTTTGAGATAGAGGAATGAGAGAGACCTCCTTCTATTATTTCATAGTATAGTCATTTCCAATATGTTAAAATTTTAAGGAACAAACACACATGTCTCACATTAATAAAATTATTTATTTTTATTTTATTAAAAGCTATTCTAAATATATATATATTATTTAAATATATATATAAAGAATATTTAAATATATAAATAGATAATAATATTTCTATAGAGAAATTTAATATATTTTAAACGTTGTGTGTGTATTTATAAATGAACTCACAAATATTAATAGATAGTGTTACATACTAATATTTTTATCTCTATATATAGAGAGAGAGATTTTGAATTAATATTTCTAATAAATTGTTCTCCCTTATTTCAATTCAGGAAGGGTAAAAGGTAATTGAATTCCAAAATAGAATTATGGCCGGGTTATAAGTGATGGATTAAAGGTTAGAATAGAGAATAAAAATATAAATTTAATTATTTCTATAAAATATGGTCGGAAAATACATTATTCTACTCTGGTAGATGGGATAATCTGAGTGCAGGCTTTATTCGGAAAATTGTTGTGTGTATCTATATATATATTAAAAACATAAAAAGGCGTATCCTGACTGAGCTCAATTGAGCGTTTCTTTCTCATTATTTTTAGATAACAGAGCGCCATCTAGTAGAACAAAAATAAACTAAACGTTTATTTAACTTTTTCATTAACATCGGGATTCAGACAATAACTCTAGAAGATATTACAGTTACATTTATAACAGACATGAGATAACCAAGTGTGAACAAAATTGCCCCTGTCTCCAAAAAATAAAAAATAATAATAATTATTAACCGTCAACATCCGGACCAACGCACTTTTTTGTCCCTCTCTGGATCCCCCGGGTGTCCGGTGGCAAGCTGGTGTCACTTTGAGACTACTAGAAAAGACGTCATACTTTATTACTTACATATCACATTGTTTATATTACGATATATGCATATATATGTAATAATTCCATAGAGCCTATAACTATTCAAATCGTGAAAGAGAGCAGCTAGAGCGAAATATATTAATAAATTATATCAAGAAAACTAAAACTACACACATTCCCTGAATTTTTGCATAAAAATAATATATATGATTCTGTCGAATTATCTTTGAAAATAACATTCTTTAAGAAGGCATCAGCACTCAGCCAATCATTCTTTTTGAGAGATGGATCCTCAAAGCAATCTCTGAAAGGAACAATACGGAAACGATAGTAAATATAAGGAGGCTCTAAAAGCAGATGAGAGGCTTTTCAGCTTTTGAGTGAGCCCAACATACATAATGTTTGTCATATTTTCTTTCCTGAGTGCCATCTCACTCTAAATCTTCGATTTATATTCTTTTTATTTATTTATCAGAACAGAAACTAATTTTTATTTGGTAACCGCCAAAGGACGTCCCAGGAGATTCTAATATAGAGAGGAATGATAAAAAAAATAGATATTAACGTTGTCTGCCACTACCTATGTAAATGACGTCCTTACGTCCCAGAAGATTCTAATCTATCGAGGAAGAAACAGTGGAACAGACAAGAAAGACGTTGTCTGGGACTACCTAGGTAAATGAAGATTCTAATCTATTTACAAGGGCATTAACCTGCTGCATATTCGACGGGAGAGAGAAAAACACACATTTGAACAATAATCACACTTAAATGATGTCGATTTATTACAATCAACTATTTCCCGGACGTCAAAGTTACTCTATATAAAATAAGGAGATTAACACAGCCAGATTCCTAAAATACAGGATTCAATCAAAATTACATACCATTAATAATATACACGTATATATATATTGTGGAAAGATTTTCTTAGATTGTTGAAGGATACATGAGTATGTTTTTGATATTGCTTTGTAGTTGTTGAAAAATATTAATAAAATAAAGCTTGAATCATAATTTACTTTAATTAATACTATAACATAATTGAGAATGAAATGATACCGTTGACCTTTAAGGCGGGTAGTAGAAGAAAACAAAACATATTTGCATAATTACATAAGGTTTGAGCAGGCCATCAGGAAACAACAACAAATGGTTATATAAACAGAAAGCGTGATCTCTGGCGGTGGATTTTAACGGAATAATTGAATCTATGAAATATTTTTGAAATGAAATAGCATTTCAAATAATACCTTTATATAACATATATACACTTGTATAATTTGGTAAGTATGATTAAACTGGCGAAACAGCCAGTAGGGTTCACCACTGATGAGTCAAGACCTTCCAGTAGATTTTATCAATTAAATACAAATACATACGTTAAAAAAAAAAACGTTCCACTCTCAAAATGAAAAATGTTTTATAATATGAATATTTTAAAACTTAAATATATTCAAGGTTGAATTATTCTGTGACTATTCGGTCAAATGCCAAAGCGAGTTTTCTATTGGATAATGGACTTTAAAATTGATTTTCAATAGAAGAGAAGCATATTGAAATATTAAACTTTCTCTGAAAAGTTCCGAAACTCTAAATCTTTCCGTTTGATATTAAGGTCAATTTATTTACGTATTGGAGAATATACTTCACTAAATGATATCATCTATATATTCAGCTTTTTTTTTAAATCAAAAATAAAAAGCAAGTAAAAAGTTTATTTTAGTTTTGAATTTTCAAGTTTTCGAGCAAATATACTGCTCTTCAACGGGCTAATACTCCTATGTACATTCTTTAAATAATATTTATACAAAATAATTGAAAAACCTCTGTTATTGGCATGTGTGGGCGTGCATCAGACTGTTTCCAGGTAAAGTAATAAATATTATTAAGACATTGTACATAGAATATCAGCCCGTTGAAGAACAGTATATTTGCTCGAAAACTTGCAAATTCAAAATTAAAAGAAACTTTTTATCTGATTTTTATTTTTTCTTTTTCAAATAATTTCTGGATAACTATTGCTCACATATTCAGATATGTTTTTGCCGTTCTATTAGTATTTTCTCACAAGTTTTTAACCCTTTCTCTTTAAATATCAGGTTATTCTGAATATAATCGAAATCGAGTTTTTTTTTAAATTACTAAAATATTTTTATGAATATATATCAGAATTATAATCCTCTGTATCAAATAGATTAATCAAACATAAATCTCCGAGGATAAGTTTATTTATTACACTGTTAACGTGTTCACAAGCTTTCGGGTTTTAAACGACCTTCTGCATGTAAAAACCTTTAGAATATTTTCAAAATATTTATAACTATAGAAGGGTCGTTTAAAACCCGAAATCTTGTAAACTTTTGTTGATAGTTTTATAAAAGAACTTATCCTCGGAGATTTATTTTTGATTAATATAATATATATATATATATATATATGTCGTAGCTATCGTGGTCGAATGGAAGGGCGCGACCGTTATGCATGTATGCTTCGAAAAAAGAACTTGTTCCACTCTCGGCGCGCGCGCGCACGCGGCGGCGTGTCGTAGCGTTCGCCCGCGCGTGCTGGCTCTCCACGTTTATTTTGTACAGATTTATAGATGAAATAATTTGTATTTACATTTCAACATTCTAATTATGGCGAAAATAAATTATACATATTGGGCATTAGGCAAATTATGACATATATATATATATATATATATATATATATATATATATATATATATGAAAAATCAAGAAAAATATATAAAAATGTGATCAGGTGTTGATACCAATAACAAATTAATAATTTCCTGAACACTAAAATAAACATATTAGATGGTCACATTTAGTTAAAAGAATATCATCCAAACGTTGATTTAGCTTTTTACAAAAATATATAACCAACCAAATTCTTGATAAATCAAGAAAAGTCAACCATGTACGTGTTTCGGGCTGTTGGTCCTCATCAGCGGAATGGCGCTCTGCCATCTTAAATGTTCATGTGAGCGATCATGAATGAAGTAAAAGGTAAAGTAGATTGAAGATAAATGTTTAAATTGTAAATTCCGGGTATTTCTACGTATGGAATACTCTTGTGATTTGCATAGTGTTTCAGTATTGTCCATGTTAATTGACTGTCTATATATCACAGCTTTATTGGATTGTTAGTTGGCTAGCTGTTATTATATAGGACAGGTTGGCGTAAGCTGCTGAGGTACATATAACTATGTACCTATAGGTACATATAAATCTTATCCTTTCTTATTGTTTTATAACTTTAGATAATAATGGACCTTTCTCTTCCTCTACGAATCTATAATATTGTGGGATGGTTGCGTGATGTGTTGGTGTGGCTTGTAGAAATGCCGCTGATAAATTTAAAATTAAAATGAATTTATTTAAAGCCAGAAATATATAAAGAGAAAAGAAGTAACGGCCGTTGGGATCAAGCCTTCTTGTTTACCGCGCGAGTGGCCAGATTCTGGATGTTCGCGCATGCGTAGTCAGGTTGACGCTCGCGGTTGCCGAGGCCGTCCACTGCCCGTGTGTGTAATGGAGCTTTGTCCCAGTTCGCGCTCGCTGAAGTAAATTGTGGTCTCACACTCTCTTCCCAACAATAATACATTGAAATTTAATAATATATTCTGAAAAAATACATTTGTGCCTATCTATTATATCATATATATTTAAACTATTTTTAACGATGATGATTTTCTCAAAATTAAAACAATTTTCTACTGCTTTTATTACATTGATATATTATTGGGAGGGCCTAACTCATCAGTGGTGTACCCTCCCAGCGGTTTCGCTAATCAAATCTTACCATAATATAATAATAAATCAATGGGAAGACAGAAAAAAATCGTTGCGAGTGTTTACCATTTATAAGCCAAGCTCTCCTGGACTAAGCCCCCTCCTCCCATAAATATATCATTGCAGTGTAAGAGATCAGTAGAAATTATGTAGTAAAAGCCTTTAGAAGGACGTCCGAAAGCTTGCTAATAAATTTTGCACGAGATACTCCTCTTCTATCTCCGTTTTATTTAAAAAAAATGAATCATACTCGTCAAAATATAAAAATATCTTATATTCCGAAATATAAAATAATTCTGTTCAAACCTCATTTATATAAGCTATTCTAATTAAGCATATTTTGTATATCAATTCAATAAATTTATTTTTTGTTTTTAGTTAGTTTATTATATAAACATGAATTGCTAATGTTTTATAGTGAATTTAATATCAATAAATATGTAACTTGAGGGTTTTATATACTGAGTTGATTGAATAAACAGTTAAACCTGTCTATAGCGTCCATTCTAAATAGCGCCTCCCTCTCTATAGCGCCCGATTTTAAATACGTAGTACGATGCGATTTACATTAAAAGTGACCTGCCTATAGCACCCCCTCTCTATAGTGCCCGATTTTAAATACGTAGTGCGATGCGATTTACATTAAAAGTGACCTGTCTATAGCACCCCCTCTCTATAGTACCCTATTTTGGTGAGTCCCAAGAGAGGGCGCTATAGACAGGTTTAACTGTACTTTTATACACTATTTATATTATATTGACATGGATATACACTGCGTGACATTGAAAATGGAACAACAAGAAATAGTGGCCAGAAAGTGATGAAACTCGGCAGACAGAGAGAGACAGGGACGAACAATAAGTTATCTTTATTTCAAAATGATAGTCATAATACAGAGCGAGAACGGCGTCGGCTTAGTAGCAAGTAGGACCACCGCGGACGGCGATGCACGCAGCAACACGTCTAGGTAGAGAGTCAATCAGAGTACGGATGGCGTACAACTTCCTTAAGTTTTGTCCATGAGTGTATTTATATATAACATTTTTATATAAATTGAAAAGGCAAACCCCAAACCGGTTCCGGGTGGTTGTTTACCGTTATTTTGATGCAGTAATTTCTTCAATTAATCTTCAAGGTGTAGTCAATTGAAACTTATTTTGATCCAAATTATAGGCCTTAGTATTGTAAAGGATGCAAATAGGTGGTGTTGGTGTGGTATGAACTGTTTATTTTCGGCTGCCACGACTATGGATCGAATCATGAATTGGACACTTTATTTTCTGCAGAAATAATTGCTCCAATGGCTCCGATTCTTGAAAGGGTCCAAGTAAGTGCGAGTAACAACTCTATGGTAAGAGGAAATCTCTTCCAAAGGAAAACTTTGGCTTTGCAATTAGTTGTTGTCCTTTACAGGGAGGTTCTACTGTAACAACTCTCCGGTAAGAGAACATCTCTTCCTAAGGACAACATTGGCTCTGCAATTAGGTGTTGTCCTTTACAGGGAGGTTCTACTGTAACAACTCTCCGGTAAGAGGACATATCTTCCTATAGAAAACTTTGACTCTGCAATTATATGTTGTCCTTTACAGGGAGGTTCTACTTTATTGCCAAATTCAATTCAAATTACGAATTTTAATCTTAGCATCCAATATCATTGACAATTATAAATATATTTTGAGCGTTTTTGAATAAAACAAATATAATTTATAAATTTAAGGATAATAATGAGGCATGTGCGTGCCATCTGTTATGAAAATTTGCAACTATTATAGATGTGTATGATTCTTTTCAAAATATCAAACAATTTTTACTGCCCTTGCTACAATGGAAAAATAATGGGAGGGCCTGGCTCATCAGTGGTGAACCATGCCGGTGGTTTCTCCAGTTTAATTTAGTTTAAAAAATGATAATTGTGTCAATTTACAATTGCTATAAACAGAATTACGTATTTAATCACATTACAAGAAAATACAAAAAAAAAAACAATAATATAGATAACCCATCTGATGAGAGACCACATTCATGAGAAACTCATCTTATAACGACCACTTTCCTGAGAGAATTATCTGAGAAGCGACCACCTTCCTTAGAGGTTAATTTTGTTCAAATCTTACAAGTCTTTAATAGTTTTAAATTCTCATTAGTAACTATCTGTTCTCTAACTATATATAAAAGTGGGACCTTCCAACATAGGTGTCTCTGGAAACCACGATAAAAAATAAGTAATTATTATTTCAGCCGAAATGTTCTATTTGAGAGATAATTGTTTGCTGGTCAGATAATATTTTTATTGCCACGTGAAAAATTAGGGAAGACCAACTTCGGGATGAGACAACAATTTTTTTCAGGCAAGAACAAACTATGAGTGATAAACAAAAGATAAGGAATGAGGGAAGTGTACTGAGTATCAAAATATAAACATCAAAAATGATACTCTGTTAATAAAATAATACATAATTTGTAACAATATATTTATAACGCTTCTGTAGTCTGAGAAATCAAATTTTTATAAATACTTCTAAATCAATTACTTCACCAAATATACACTGGCATCTAGTTCTAATTTCGAATGATTAGTCGAGGTCCATTTTTCACCGTCAGACATTATGACCAAAGACATTTATTGTCAATAAACCAATATCGTACAAATTCTTGGGAGTAATTTACAGATCAGCTTCTTTGAGAGGGTCTCGAAAATATATTTTATAGTTGAACTCCCTGAGCGACCATCTTCCTGACAGACCCATCGGATAAGCGCCACCTTCCTGAAGGATTCATCTGATGAGAAGCCACTTTCCTGAGAGATTCATCTTATAAGCGACCACCTTCCTTAAAGGTTCATCTGATGAGCGACCACTTTCCTGAGAGACTAATCTTATAAGAGACTACTTCCTTAGAAGTTCATCTGAGAAGCGACCACTTTCCTGAGAGATTCATCTTCTAAGCGACCACCGTCCTGAGTGGTTAATATGATAAGCGACCACTTTCCTAAAAGATTCATCTGATAAGAAGCCATATTCCTGAGAGATTCATCTTATTAGAGACCACCTTCTTGAGAGATCATCTATCAAGAAACAACCTCTCTGAGAGACCCATCTGATTAACGACCACATTCTTTAGAGATTCGTTTGATGAGCAACCACCTCCATGAATGACTCATCTGAGTTAAGATCACCATTCTGAGTTTATCATCTAATTAGAATTATCATTGGTTGAATTTTAAACATTTATTATATCTATGAAAAAAAGACCTTCCTAAAAGCAAATTATTCTCACAATTAAATACTATATATATTTATTTATATTATATTATTAATAAAATAGGGTGTATTTAAAAATTGAATACAAGTTTTTAAAAAGGAAAAAGGTTTTTAAATCTCCGCGTTTCCTAATACAATAAGACATTTGCATGTTGATAAATCCGTTGATTGCAGGTTCAAGATTCTTGGAGGACATTTATCAAGTGAACTTTTGATTAAGAACTAATCAGCAGTGGAATTATAGAGAAATATACTAATGGATAAAACTTAAGAATGGTAATGCCTTTTTTATTGTAATAAAAACACTTGACCTTTATTATTATTTTATTTTTTTATTTTTCCCCTACACACATAGAATTTTTTCCAAACAGAAGTCGTCTCTCTTCATGTGTTTCTTATTGCAGTTTTTTTTCTACCGTCTATAAAAATGTATAATCAAGCATATAAAATTTAAACACATTCTCAGGGAAGGAATCACCATAAAAGGGAATGGTTAAAGCTATTGATCAATTGCGCAGACAAAGAAATGATGGAGAAATGCACCAATAAAACGTCATCAAATTCCATGGGGCAATAAACGCAGGGTTGGTATGCACTTACCAAAATGGCCACTAACCATATTCTTAATATTAGTTAAGGGAATGTGTGTTCTTCCTACTGTATATGATTGAGTTAACTATTAGTGGGAGAGATAGTAATCAGCACCTTTTCCCTCTACATTTAGTTAATATGCATTCATATATTGTTTATTTAGCTTTATTATGAATAAATATACTTTATTTATTGTATAATTATTTTGCTTTTAAATGTACTATTTAAATAACCTTCACTCTCTCTATCTTTAAAACTAGAAATAATTTGTATTTATTTAAGAACTATGTACTTTACAATGTACTTTAAAATTTATACGTAAATATACATTTAGGATTTAGGTGTGTTTTGTAATAAATAAATAAAAAAAAGAAACATACATAAAGTTTCGAAACTATTATAGACGCGTATGATTCTTTTTGAAATTAAACAATATCTACTGTCCTTACTGCAATGGAAAATTTAATGGGAGTGCCTGACTCATCAGTGGTGAACCCTCCCAGCGGTTTAGCGAGCTAGTGCATCGTAATATATAATGTTTGTATATTATTAGATATCATAATTCTCTGTACGAAAATGTCGATATGAATTGCTTGAAAAAAAATTGTGTCATATATTTTATAAACTTATATATATTAAAAATACAATTTATGTTGAAAATAATATTAAAAAATTATTTACAACATTAATTGTATTTTTATTATTTTAATATACCATATATATATATGACATATCCTGACCAGGAGCACATGTGCTTTACAGAAGGCAGAGCGCCATCTGGCTCTTATTTTTTATTTCAACACATGATATTTTTATCTTTTTTTTTTTCTTTCATTTCTTCATATATATATATATATATGTTTTCGATAATAAGAAGATATATGTATAATTAGATTATAAAAAGCATATATTGTGTGGATTGATAGAGAGAGAATAAAACGAATTATTTTATAAAATTTCGGTTGGCTGAATGCCAACCTTTATATATATAGATAGATGGAAATTTTGCCGAGCGGATAGACCATATTTGACGGGAGAGGCGACCGTTGTTTCTTTTGATCAATATCCTCCCGTCAAAATTTCCATCTATATTTTAGCTATAGATTTGGCCCAGCCACTTTGCCAGCTAAACACCTTTTTGGTAGATTGTCAAGATTCCATTAGATCCTGTGTGGATTTGTCACCGACCCGAGGCCGCTAGTTTGTGGCGACGGCCAATATATGAGGTTTATATATATATATTAAGAAAAAGGCATCTCCTTATAGTGCAACTGAAAGTTGCTGATGGCTGGCGCCATCTATCGGAATAAATATCAACTATTCTCGTTGATTTTTAATTATTCCAGAATTGGCCAAATACCCATTATTGATTAATCAAGAAAATCTAACCACGGACGCGTTTCGGGCTGTTGGCCCTCATCAGCGTGGTGCAAGCTGTACCTCAACGACCAAAAAATTGGTCATTAAGGCATCCTGAAATATCATGAAACGGGTAGTTAAGGCCAGATGGCGCCAGCCATCAGCAACTTTCAGTTGCACGATAAGGAGATGCCTTTTTCTTAATTTATGCACCTTATTCCAGTACAATGTTACATTTGTACTATTTTTTCATATATATATATATATATATATACTATGTTCTAATATATTCTCTAATTCATATATTCAATAAGTAATTATAAATATTATTAAAATTTGAGTTTTATTTTCAAAAAATATATATTTGAAAGTCATTAATATACAACGTCGTAATTTAGAAAACCTTAATAAACACAATATGCATTTAAAAATAAGATAGCAACAAATTTTGTAATATAAAAGGTAATAAACGAAATTAGAAACAAACTATTTTCTTTTATTAGCAAACAATAAACATTTTTAAAAGTTTGAATTTATCTTTTAAAATTGGATTTCATTTGAAAGAATGCTATTACAAAAAGCGACGTAAAAAAGTTGGAGCTATATTTTATTGGTTTGGTTAATAATTATTGCGATTGTGTATTCCAACAAATTTTATTTAAAACCAAAAACATCTTAAGAGAAAGGGTCGCCTCTCCCGTCAAAACAAGACGCCATCTATTGACCGTCGCCGCAAACTAGCGGTCTCGGGTCGGTGACAAAGCCACAACACCAGCTTTGGCACAATGAAAAGCGTTCACCTAGAGACCATGGTTTAGGGCTAATGGCCCTCGTCAGTCTGGGGCGGACTTTATTCTATGAGATCCACACGGGATCTAATGGAATCTTGACAATCTGCCAAAGAGGTGTTTAGCTGGCAAAGTGGCTTGCCCAAGTCTATGGCTAAAATATAGATGGAATTTTGCCGGGAGGTTATTGATCTGAAGAGACAAGGGTCGTCTCTCCCCTCAAAATAGACCTCAAAACTCAGACGCCTTCTATTGACCGTCGCCGCAAACTAGCGGCCTCGGGTCGGTGACGTCTATTTTGACGGGAGATGCGACCCTTATCTCTTTAGATCAATACCCTCCCGGCAAAATTTCCAACTATAAAAACATCTTAAGTTTATTATTCCATATATGTAAATATGGATTGTTCAATTTTTTCAAAACGATATATACTATATGTGTGCATATAATACATTTTCGAAATGTATATGAATATCCTATTTCTACTATTACAAATAAAACATGTGAATTTTACTGTTCTAAAAGTCAAAGAGAAGAAGTAGGACTTAAGTGGAAAGAAAATGTAAAACTCTTAAACTTTCTATGGAAACCGTCAACTTTCACTTCTTGCCAACTTTCTCAATCGATAAAACTGGGGACAGAGGAACTTTGAAGAGAACAAGTGATCGTGAAGGTTTTTTTCTTTTTAATTTCAAATTGAGGTATGTATGATGCAGTAATGCAGAATTGGCGAGGAGAGTAGGTTAATAATAGTTTTTATTCATTTATACTCATGGATAAATCTTAAGGAAATGGAAATTATTTTTTGTCGCTTGTAATCTTAACAGAGACTATTTTGTTTGCACTAGTTATCTTGTGTGTCTTTAATAAAGGTCATTGTAATGTCTTTCTGAGTTATTGTTTGAATCCCGATATACATGCTAAAGGTTACAACTTCCTTAAGTTTTGCCAATGAGTGTATCTTTCAGAGTTATTGTCTGAATCCCGATATACATGCCAAAAGGTACAACTTCCTTAAGTTTTGTCCATGAGTGTATCTTTCAGAGTTATTGTCTGAATCCCGATATACATGCATGAATGTTGAAATTATTTTAAGTTTGTCTATGAGTAAAGTTTTTTTTTTCCTTTTTTAATATGTATATGTGTACAGGGTGTTCCAAACTCCAAGCAAAAATGTAATCAGGGAATAAACTACAGGTTTATATTTAAAAATTGTGAATATTCTTTTGATTTATAAAGTATATACTGTTAAACCTGTCTATAGCGCCCCCTCTTGTAATTCACCAAAATAGGGTGCTATAGACAGGTCACTTTTAATGTAAATCGCATCGTACTACGTATTTAAAATCGGGCGCTATTTAGAGGGGGAGCTATAGACAGATTTAAATGTATATACATAACAAGGTTATGAGAGGAATGTGACATCATACCAGACGCAAACCTCAGTGGGATTCGTCTGATGAAAATAATATTTAGTTTTACTTTCTTTTTCTCTTATTAACCCTATATAATCTTATATGTAAGATTATTGAAGTATATTCAATCTCAATATCTCTCTTTTCTTCTCTCTTTACATTATTTTATAACATATATACTCTATAACAAAAAAAAATCGACGCACCAAGAAGCAGTTGTCCGATTTATATGAAAATACGTATACAAAGAGGTTTCGACCAAACATGCAAATGATTGATATTTAGTGGCCGATTTATGCAAAGCAAGAGCTCCAGCGCATCTGAACTACGCATCCAGCACGAGCATTCTAGACTCAATATTCGGTGCGGCACGAGCTGATTTTCAGAATTTCCGTTTAATATTTTAGCAGTACACCTATTTCTACTGTATCAATGCCTCGTCGAAAGATTCGTGTTCATTACGAACATATGTCAGAGTTTGAAACTGGTCGTGCCATTGGATTGAAAGATGCTGGTTGGTCTAATCGACTAATCGCGCGACATCTGTATCGAAGTGATGCGGCTATTAGGCGATGTTGGCAAAAGTGGGTCAACAACGGAAAAATGCAACGTCAGGACGGCAGCGGTCAACCAAGGGCAACAACAGAACGGGAGGACAGAGCAATTGTCAGAATGGCTGACGCAGCACCGGAATCCACGTTATCTACCATCCAACGTGTGACCGGCACACAAGTGTCCAAAATGATCATCAACAGGCGACTGAGAGAGCGGAATCTAAGAGCTCGCCGACCGTTACGATGCCTACCCATCACACCCGTGCATCGACAAGTCCGACTACAGTGGTGTCGGGAGTGATCAACTTGGAACTGCGCTGACTGGGGACATATAGTCTATAGTGACGAATCCCGTTTCTTATTGTGTCCTGACGACCGTCGCAAACGTGTCTGGAGACGTCCTGGGCAGCGTGTGGATCCTGACCTTACTGTCGAACACCACACAGGTTCACAGCAGGGCGTTATGGTCTGGAATGCCATTTCATTTAATAGCAGGACCTCATTGGTAGTCATTTCTGGCACCCTGACAGCACAACGGTACGTAGATGACATTCTACGGCCTGTTTTGTTGCCGTTCCTCTCACATCACCCCGAGCTTACTTTTCAACAAGATAATGCCCGGCCACACACGGCACGTGTTCCTATGGATTGTCTTCAATCTTGCCGAACTCTTCCGTGACCAGCAAGGTCGCCTGAACTTTCGCTCATAGAGCACATCTAGGACTTGATGGGAAGCCGATTGCAACTATCCCGGAATGTTGACTATTCAGCCCGATAGTTGGAAACAATTTGGCAAGAAAAATCCCGCAGCACACCATCCGGAATCTTTATCAGTCCATAACACGCCGGGTGGCAGCCTGCATCCAGGCCAGTGGGGGTGCAACGACATATTGACATTCTCAATTTGTGACGATCAAACTCTGAAATAAAACAATTAATTGTTCTAAAATTTTAATCGTTTTTTTCCCTATACATGCTCTTTACATACACCAATTTTTGTCCTAATCTGACAACTCCTTCTTGGTGCGTCGATTTTTTGTTAATATTTTTGTATAATATGCAAAGGACACACATACATTAGGAAGGTATTTATACACCTAAAGAGTTACCTCTCTTCTTTTTATTGTTTATTAAGCAAAAA
Source organism: Cordylochernes scorpioides (assembly GCA_030710605.1). Classification (NCBI taxonomy): domain Eukaryota; kingdom Metazoa; phylum Arthropoda; class Arachnida; order Pseudoscorpiones; family Chernetidae; genus Cordylochernes; species Cordylochernes scorpioides. The sequence continues at coordinate 65,237,794 of CP092883.1, forward strand.
TATACAATCTCTTTTTACTCACTGTTTGATTGGTGCGTATTGTAGATGTGTAATGTGTGTTTGTATGTATAATATAACAACAACAAAAAGGCTTTTATTAGGGCCCATTGCCCTGTATGGATACGCCATACAACAACAAAATAATACAGTAATTTTTTCCTCCCTCTCCCCATGTGCACGTGAGTCTTTATTTAAAAAGGGATTCATTTACACATCTGTTCTAAAACTTTCCTCACCACCTCTTTTGTATATGAATCTATTTATAATTGATCTGTGGAAATTATAGAGTTCTATTGCTATATTTTTCTTTTTTGAAATATTTCTCAGCATCTGCAGTGGGTTGCTAAATCTATGTATAATATGTATATAATCTATAATATTACCAAAGTGTCCTTAATCTATCCTGAAATACTCGATGTTCCAGAGATAGTTAAATAAAAACGAAAAAAAAAGAGAGATTTAAATATTTTCATAGAAATAACAAAACTGCCAAAAATAGAAAATAAAATTATTAAATCTATATATAATCATTATGCTTCAATACCCTAATTAATATTTTTATCGATATCATTAATAAAGGCTAAATCCTCTTTTCCAATACCTACAGTCGGCTCATGGAATTTAAGTCTTAATGTCAAAGGTAACAGAATTAATTAATTATTAATTAATAACGTGAAGAACGTATCACAATCTGTCATCATAACATCTCGTCAATATTTGGTGGTATCAACGTTTTCTATTTTCACATCACTTCATTAATTTTCACTTCAACCTTCTGTGATCTCTACAGATTATCATCCGAGGTATAAATAGATATTAGAGATTTAATTAATTCACTCCAGAAATATCGAAATTCATTTTATTTTATATATACAAAAGAGTCAGTGGACAAGTAGGTAACACCCTCGATTCCCGACAGTCAAGAACCGGGATTGAATCCCACGTTAACATTTTCTTTAATATGTGAATAACCATCACATATTATTCATTGTTGTAAATATCATAAACTAGGTTGCTCATGTTGAGCGGTACCTAATAAGTAATTTTGTAACCGAAAATCACAACAATTATTCTTATACTGATATTCTATTTTTAAAATATTTGAATTCTATATATATAATATATATATATATTTAGTATAAATATATCATTAATCTATTTTGAAAACAGTAGAACCTTCCTTTAGAGGACACCGCGCTAGAAGATATTTCTCTACAAATGACAGTTTTCATTTGCAAAATTATCATTTTTAAGATTTAGCCAATCTCCGGTAAGAGGACACCTATCTCTAAAGGACACTTTGACTCTGCAATTAGGTGTCCTTCACAGAGAGGTTCTACTGTAACAACTCTCCGGTAAGAAGACACCTCTCCCTAAAGGACATTTTGGCTCTGCAATTAGGTGTCATTTAAAGGGAGGTTCTATTGTATCAATTCTCTGGTAAGAGGACAGCTCTCCCTAAAGGACACTTTGTCTTTGCAATTAGGTGTCCTTTACAGGGAGGTTCTACTGTAACAACTCTCCAATAAGAGGAAATCTCTCCTTAAAGGATACTTTGGCTCTGTAACTAGGTGTTGTCCTTATCAGAATAATTATATTGAATGGTTGTGTGTGTGTGTGTCACATAAGTATATTCCTATTTTAAAATTATAATTTCTTAAACTAAATTATATTTATGAGGAGTCTCTCTCTCCAATAAATTAAGAAACAGAACACCATCTCTACAAGCACCATCAAAAGAGTTGGTGTATTTCATATTTCAATTCTCAATATATTGATTATGAATGTTTCATAATATAATTGAATTTTTTCTTTATATATATTTGTTGGGGGAAATGGAAAACCCCAGGATTATAATAGAAAAGCTGAGACAATGGAACCTAATGGAGATCGTTTAAACGACTTGAGGAATAAACAACAACAACAACATAAATATTTAATATGAAGATTGGGTTATCCATTATTAAAATTATATTTAGAAAAGATGCATATATTGGATTAATAAACATTTTTATTTATTCTAATAATACGAGGGGCAACTGGCCTCTCTTTATCGAGGATGTTTGTGTTTTTCACTAAAACAAGTATATGAAATAAAAGGATTCAAAAGCGCGAATGTTTCTTTCATACATAAAACGAACTTCTACTGTCCTTACTGCGATGAAAAAATATATTGGGAGGGCTTGGCTCATCAGTGGTGAACCCTCCCAGCGGTTTCGCCAATTTAATCCACCAGACCGCTTCTCAGAGCTCTAATATTGTATTTGGATCATTCTGTTTTTTAATGCTTCACTGAGGGATGGAATCTTAGAAATGGTTTTCAAGTAAACTATGAACATAAGCTTATAGGACAGTAGATTTACATTCAAATATTTGCTTCGAGCAATTCTCTTCAGCAAACTATAAAGACAAGGCCAGTTAGGCACAAATTAATACAAAGCAATAACGCGCTATCTATATATATAAAATAAAAGGATTTAAAAGCGCGAATGTTTCTTTTATACATAAAACAAACTTAATGTAATTCTACTGTCCTATAAGCTTATGTCCATAGTTTACTTGAAAACCATTTATAAGATTCCATCCTTCAGTGTAGCATATAAAAGCAGAATGATCCAATACAGTGTTAGAGCTCCGAGAAGCGGTCTGGTGGATTAAATGGGCAAAACCGCTGGGAGGGTTCACCACTGATGAGCCAAGCCCTACAATTAATTTTTTCATCGCAGTAAGGACAGTAGAAGTTCGTTTTATGTATAAAAGAAACATTCGCGCTTTTAAATCCTTTTATTTTATATATATAGATGGCGCGTTATTGCTTTGTACTAAAACAAGTGAACAGGCGTGTACCACTCTCGCTATACATATTTGTCGGTATCACAAGTTCCTCCGCCTTTGCCGGTCCCAAGCCCGGATGAAAAAGGAGGAGGGGGAGCAGTAACAAGCTCACTAAAAAACCTGGGTTCAGCTGGCCCGGCTGATAGTACCCTGTAAGGGCTCCTGATCCAGGGATACAGGATGAGCAGCGTTTTTACCTCCATGTTTGGATTAGCTGCAGATGGCTTCTGTTCCTCATGTCAGAGGTGGCCATTTCTTTTGGAGCTAAGTCGGCCTGCCACTGAGTAGTGCTCCCAGTCTTAATGACAAAGGCAGACGCATTCTGCTTCACCCAGACAGACACCATCAAGAGTCACAACTTGATACCCTAATATAATTGAGTGGAGATAAGAAAGAAGAAGAAGACAAGTTCATCCCTATATATATGTTATAAAAAAATTCATATTTAAATTTAAACTTATGTTATTCCAGAACAAACTACTCTGTAGAGACGACCGCCAGAATTCGCGGCTTCAGACTATTTAAACCTATTGTTTCCCGTTGTCCAGCTCAAATTTTTTGTACATCTTTTTACGCCTCAAATCAATTATTTCTTCCTTAATTATATATTTTATATTCAATAAGCTCAATTAACGCTATTTCTGATCTTAACTATTTTTATTATTCTCTTCATACGACTGCAAAACAATATGACAAATATACTCATATATTCTTGAACAACCTAAGAAAATTTTGTATCAAGTAAATTATTAATAATTCTCTATCAAAAATATCAGCAGATTTTTAAAATAATATATATAAGTTATCTTAAAAAATTATTTTATTTAAAAATATATTTCATAGATACAAATACTGTTAAATCGACCGCCAGAGGTCAGGCTTACCCTATAGAAACTCATTGTTGTTGTTTCCCGATGGCCGGCTCAAATCTTTTGTAGATTATGTAAATAAGTTTTTCATTTTTTTATTCTTACGCCTCAAGCAAGGCAGTACTTTTATCAAACTATGTTTTTTTATATATTCCTTAAGCGCAAATAAAAAATCTCTGATCAAAACTATTTTATGATTCCCATGACTGAAAAACAATATCGTAACATACTCATGTATACCAAAATAAAGCTACAGCTAATAATTCTATATAAATGATAATCCTTAAGTTAATCAAAATCAAGCAGTGAGTCTTATCATTTTCATTTTTATAATATACATGTGGTGATTTATAAAGCAGACGTGATAGTTGTGTGGTGAAGATACTCAGGAGAGAGGATCCAGAGGCAAAATTCCGTGAGGAGTAGATCGAGAGGGAAGAGCGAATGGCCGAGGTCCACCATGGGAACAATTAGTATCGAGACCACCTCAGTGCGAACTGTCCTTTGATTATCACCTGTAGTGGCTTTTAAACCGCTTTGTGTAAGATAAATTATCCTCAAATTTATCTTCCCTTTTCTCATACTTATTAAATTACGAAACTATTTTAGACGCGTAATATTCCTCTTAAAATAAAACAATTTCTACTGCCCTTACTGCAATGGAAAAATTTAAAGGGAGGGCTTGGCTCATCAGCTGGGAGGGTTCACCACTGATGATCCAGGCCCTCCTTTTAAATTTTTCCATTGTTTTATTTTAAGAGGAATATTACGCGTCTAAAATAGTTTCGTAATTTGATAACAGATGACGCGCTAGTGCATCGTAATTTTCTCATACTTACATCAAGCCATTTTATTCATATATTTCTATATATATTATGGCATATATATAGGTCATATATATGTCACTTCTTATATCACATAATCTACCATTTAGTATTTTATATTGAATCAAATGAAATTCCATGAGATAGGATAACAGAAAGTTATATAGTGGGCCTGTACATAGTAATAGATTTAAAACTCGTCAATCTAAATTTTCTGTAAATAGTTAGCTTCAATATTTGACATTTTCATATATTGTTCTCCTCAAAGTTGGTAATTCTGTGTTTTGATGAGCCACAATACCAGTTTTGTAAATTCAGACAGCATAGTAACCTGTATACCATGGTTTCAGTCTTTAGGCTTATCAGTACAGGGGTGGCTTCGATTTCATAACATCCTACGATTAGAGCCAAAGCCCAAAACCATGGTATTAAGGCTGGCTTTTGGTCTGAATTTACCAAAAAATGGTATTGTGGCTTATTCATTATCATCGCTAGTAAAGGCTTTTAATAAGGTGATAAAAATGTAATGCTTTTTTGCATAATTAAAAGAAGAAGCGCCTCTTTGGTACATAAATATAATCTTTCCGAAACTCTATACTATATGTATGTCGTATTGAGGTAAGTCTTTGAATAATTATAAATTTAAAACTCTAAATTTGTATATAAGAAATAATAGACGCGACAAAAAGAAACGCAGCCATTTTCCCTTTGTTTATTTTCCAACTCCTTTGTTCTCCTCTCTTCCCTCTTACCCCTCGGGTCGTTGGTCAAAAATTATATACAAGCATTGACTATTTACTCTTTGATTATAGATATTAAAATATATGGATATTAAAATAAAAATGTGTTGACTATTTACAAGTAGTGTGGGAATTATATTGCATGTATTTATGTATCTTTCTATCTATATCTCTCTCTCTCTATTTTTTTATTCGAATGGATCATATTATATTTAACTGAAATAATCGTCTCTGTATTTATTTATATATCGATTTTACATCAATTCCAAATTTTCAAAATTGCACGAAAATATATTCGAATATATATTTAAAATATAAAGAAATAACGCATTATCTACAAGCAAATATATAGAAAATGAAAATATTAAGACATAAATGTTATTTTAAAATATACATGTAATGTTTCCATTTACTATAAATATAGAAAAAAATTAAATGGAGTCCGAATTACATACGAGAATCGTAGAATAATTTCCCCAAATTTAGACTGCGATATATGGAAGTAGGTTGTATGAATTCAAAATGGAATTGAATATTGGTGAGTTAGAGGAAATATGCTTTCGTCAAATTGGAAATTCGATCGAACCATTTCTAATAAAAATGGAAAACATCCCGTAAAATTTGCCAAGTGACAATTCATGCTAATATTAACTGCGAAAATAGCGGAGAATGGAGAAAAAGATTCTATTCGTCAAATATAGTTAAATTCTCAAATTTCAATGATTTCATAAAATTTGAAATATTCCAAAAAAAAATAGAGATACCATTAATATAAGAAAAATTTTAAATTTTATCATATTTCTTAAAATCGTCAAATCCACAAATTTCAGATAGACTATTAAACTTTAGTTATATATTTATATTGAGATATATATTTTCTCAAATTATATTTTACTGTATAAATTCTTCACACACACAAAGAAAAGCATTCAACTTTCTATTTTAATATTTATTTTGTAAAATATATAACACTAATTTAAGTGTGGTTTTAGGAAATAGGCAGGTTTATCATTTTCAATATGTATTTTATCATAAATTGTTTCAAAAATAAGTCTGTCTTTTAGTTTGAAGGAGATATTCTTCAGCTGATTGACTAGCTACTGTCAGGTGACTTCAAATAGCCAATCAAAGTTAAGAATAAAAATGCGGGAACATATTTCTTAACTTATTTGTTAAAGCGAGAAACTAAATCGAGCTATTAAATAAACAAACGTGGATTCGAATATTAGAATTTTACCTTCAAAAATAAATATTTTAAAATTTTTAATATTATTTTTAATATCTTTTAAAAACTTTAATAATATTGTCAATTAGTCTGAAACAAATATAATGATAGTGATATTAAACAAGGATTATATATAATAAAAATATATTTTATTATGATTAAAATTCATCACACAAATAATCTAATTCCTAAAATTAACTAGCCCAATAAACGTATACAAGCTTTTTTATTATATCTTGGTCTTTCTCAGATTCTCCCTTTAGGATCCGAAAACGAGAAACAAAAATATATAACAGAAAACAATGGTATATGCCTTTATAAAGGCAACTGTATGCCATCATATAGTAGTAAACACATTCTATATACAATTTGTATCTATAAATTAAGCTAAAATATAGAGAAAAAAAAAAACAGAAAAGAGAATATGAATAAAAATATTCATATATACATACGTTTATCGTAAAGATAGAGGTTGCCTGGCTGGCATTCATAGTTCTATGAAATATAGACACTTTACTAACTGGCCCAAGATGATCTGTTGTTGTCCGGGCTGTTTGTGGGTCTCCAGTGACGGTCGTAAAACTTATTTGAAGTTTCTTGGGAGGAAATGAATAATCTTAACGAAATTGAACCCCTCGGACCTTTCCTTGCCTTAGTTGATATACTTATTGTGAATTTATTTTTTTATACTAAGATACAGAGCCTGTTTTATCTTATATATTTCTACTGCCTTCCAAGTATATATGCATATTCAATTAAATATATATATATATATATTGGATCAAAATATCATTTATTTTACCAATATTTCAGTTGGCTGAACGCCAAACTTTATCAAGGTGTTATAACATATTAATATGTGTCAACAACAAACTCAGCGCCACATAACGTCAACAGAATATTAAGTTTTAAAATTATTTTTGCTTATATTCAAATTAAATATACATATATTTACTTTAAATACAATATCTAAGAATTCCACTAAATTTACGGATATATAAGTAAGACAGTCAAATTAATCACTAAAGAATTCTGGAAGACTTGGAAAAAACCATTGAGATGAGGATAAATGAGTTTATGATTGTCCAGTCAAAGGTGGACGAGTTGATGCTCTGGTAAAACATATTTTAAAATTTATAAAGTTCTTTCTTTTATTTATATATAAAATTATTTTCTAATGTTTATAATAATGCTTGAAACTAATATAGACACGTATGATTCTTTCAAAAAATAAACAATTTCTACTGTCATTATTGCAATGGAACAATTAATGTGAGGGCATGACTCATCAGTGGTGGATCCTCCCAGTAAGGGCAGCAGAATTTGTTTAATTTTTAAAAGAATCATACGCGTCTATAATAGTTTCGAATTTTCATAATAGATGGTGCGCAAATGCATAATAAGGTTCAACACTAAGTGAAAAAATAATACAAATATGATATTAAATTTAAAAAGACATATATTGGATCAAAATATCAATTATTTTACCAATATTTCAGTTGGCTGAACGCCAACCTTTATCAAGGTATTATAACATATTGTAGATTTGGTTGACGTTCAGCCAACTGAAATATTGGTAAAATAAATGATATTTTGATCCAATATATGTCTTTTTGCTTAAAGATTTATTTATGGATTGCTCTATCTTAAAAAGAAAATATGATATTGTACTGGAATAAGGTGCATAAATTTAGAAAAAAATGCATTTCCTTATCCTGAAACTGAAAGTTACTCATTACTTGCGCCATATATGCGCCATTTATTCCGATAGATGGCGCAAGCCATCAGCAACTTTCAGTTTCACAAAAAGAATTTTTTTAATTTTTTTTCTTAAGGTTTAACTAAATTATCTCACTAGGCTAAAATTATATGATGGAATTCAGACTTTAGCGGATCAATATAAAACTTTAAATATCTATTCATATAAAATATATTTTTGAAAAAACAATAGAAAAAATAAATGCACATGTTCTCCTGGTCATGATATATGATTTCATTATTTTTATTAAAAAATATATAGCAGAAAAAAAAGCTTTTTTCTTAAAGATAATATAGATTTAAGAGACAGGATTTAGATCTATTATATTGCTATGTAATATAATCATGAAAACCCTTTTGACAAATCTCTCAATAGCAACATTAATACTCTATCTATGGGATTTGGCAAACAGACGAACAAAGAACCTTGTGCATCAATAAAAACATTTATTCAATCAATGGAACCTCTCAATCTGGCAATACAAGAAGAAAACGAACCAATCGCAAGAATTACTTGGCCTTGAAGGAAAGCGGCTTACTGATTGGCTGTATTAGATTATGTATTAGCCAATGTGTGTGTGATACAATTCACAATATTATTAATATATTAATAAGCTTTTTATATATATATATATAGATGGAAAATTTGCCGGGAGGAAATTGATATAAAGACACAAGGGTCGCCTCTCCCGTCAAAATAGACGTCTAAAACCAGACGCCATCTATTGACCGTCGCCTCAACTAGCGGGTCTGTGACAAAGCCACAACACCAGCTTTGGCAAACTGAAAACTTTTCAGTTTTAGACGTCTATTTTGACGGGAGAGGCGACTCTTGTCTCTTTATATATATATATATATATCATGATGCATTAGCGCACTATCTGTTATAAAAAAATGAAATTATTTTAGACCTGTATGTTTCTTTTTTAAATTTATATATATTTTCACTATCATTATTGAAAATTCGAAACTATTATAGACGCGTATGATTCTTTTAAAAAAATTGAACAATTTCTACTGCCCTTACAGCAATGGAAAAATTGCAATGGAGGGCTGGCAAATCAGTTGGCGAACCTTCTCAGCGGTTTCGCCAGTTTAATAGAGGGTTCGCACCATATACGCTGTATAATAGTTTAAAATTTTCATAACAGATGACGCGCTAATGCATCATAAATAACTGTCCTTATTGCAGTGATACATTAATGGGAGGGCCTGGCTTATCAATGGTTAACCCTTCCAGAGGTTTAAACTGGCGAAATCTCAGAGGGTTCACCACTGATGAGCCATGCACTCCCATTAATTTATCATTCCAGTAAAAAAAAATATTTAATTTTGATAAAAATTATGTCTAAAATAGCTCAATTTGTTTATATATTGTTGCATTAGCGTGCGTTCTGTTATGAAAATTCGAAACTATTATAGACACGTATGATTCTTTTAAATATTAAACAATTTCTACTGCCCTTACTGCAATGGAAAAATTAATGGGAGAGCCTGGCTCATCAGTGTTAAATCCTCCCAGCGGTTTCGCCAGTTCAATTTACATATGTTTATCAAAGGAAATGGACAAATCGATTAAATATATATTCAGATAAATTATAAAGTAATTCTATCTTTTACAAAAGATACATCAATTCGATGTGCGAATAATTTTAAGATGATAAATAAACCTAAAAATGTGGTTTAAAAGTAATTATACCAAACTATTTTATCGCTCTCACGTGACAGTAACCGTATTGGCTCTGATTGGGTGTTCACTGATACGCTAACTTAATCAGCCAATTAGGGTTGAGTTTTAATTAGTCTCCTTGGCTCAGAGAGGAATTAACTTTCGATATTTTAAGATCGCGGGTTCAATACTAGGAAGTTCCATCTTTTTTTAAATGAAAAATATATTTTGAAGATTTGCCGGAAGAAAATTGATCCATAGAAGCATAGGCCCAGTCATCTTGTCAGCAAAACACCTCTTTGGTAGATTGTGAAGATTCCATTAGATACCGTGTGGATCTCATAGAATAAAGTACGATCTAAACTGACGAGGGCCATTAGCCCGTAACCATGGTTTCTAGGTGGACGCTTTTCAGTTTGCCAAAGCTGGTGTTGTGGCTTTGTCAACGACAGGAGGCCGTTAGTTTGTGGCGACGGTCAATAGATGGCGTCTAGTTTTGACGTTTATTTTGACGGGAGAGGCGCCCTGTGCTTTTATGGATATATATATTTCTGTTGTCACATTTTATCTATACTTTTTCAAATGAATATATATATTTTGATACTATGCATATTTATTTACACTCATGGACAAAAATTAGTATGTATATATATATATATATAATACAATATAATGCGGCTTATGATTGTAGAACGACATTTTAAAATTATCCCGCATGTGTTTCTTATGAACGAAAAATAGAAATTTATTTTAAGAAAAAATAACGATTATTTCTAACCTTAAGTATGAAGTATGAAAGGATGAATTGTGAATAGTAATGATGAACGGAAAAAAAGAGTGTCCAGGGATGGGAATCGAACTCACAGTGTTCCGCTTACCGGGTAGATGCCATGTTCACTAGGCTACCCTAGACATATTTTATGTTCGTAAATAATATGTAAATATTATATATATATATTATATCTGTAAAAATAGCGACTTCGGGAGTTAGAGTTTTATTTTCAACAAAATATTTTGTCTTCGTCAGGAGAAATAAATAAAAACGAAGCATTTGGCAAGGCGTTAAAAATTGTTCTCTTACAAATGCTTTATTTTTATTTATTTCTCGTGACGAAGATAAAAGATTTTTGTTGAAACGTTGAGAAAATAAAAAACTAACTGGCCGAAGGGTCTATTTTTTAAAGAAATATGAATGCCGGCCAGGCGCAACCTTTATCTTAAAGATATTATATATATTAGTCAAAATATAAAAAAAAAAACATATATCGAATTGAATAGAAATTATTAATATGCGAAATAAACTCGGAGAGAAAAATGACAACAACTATAACAGGACTTAGAACCAAACACCATAAAGGAATGACAATACATCCAGATGGCACAAGAATCTATAGGACATGCAACAACTGTCCTGGTGTGGAACTAACACCTACCCACATATTCTCATGTTCAGCAATGGCCGGAGCCTTGCAGAAAATTGAAATGGACCCAGAGCAGCAGCTTTACACACCCAAGATAGAGGACATTGCTGCTGCTTTGATAGAGATGTATGGAGATATCTGAGGTTCTTCATTGAACACAACAAGAACAATGCTGTAAACACACCCAAGATAGAGGACATTGCGACTGCTGTAATAGAGATGTACGGGGACATCTGAGGCTCTCCATTGGACACGACAACAACAACAATGAGAGAAATCATTATAATAAGAGGATCAAAGTTATGTGTATATATTTATATTATATTAAGTTAACAATTACAATTATTATATTTCCAAAGCGCTATATCCCGCAAGGGATACTTGCGCCAAACAAGGAGAAAATTAATTTACATAAGTTATTTACATTATTCAACCCATGAAAACATTAGAGATTAAGATTTTGTAGAAAGTTTAGAATGTATTTACAAAATGAATTGAACTTTAAATATGATTTTTTATCGGAAATCAAATCGTTAAGTTCATGTTTTGAGGTTTGTTCCTCAATACCACAAATATTATCAAAACCTATTCTCAGATCACATTACTGATAGTTACTGAAAAATGTCGTATATATAAGCCGAAAGTTCAATACAATATTAAAACGGTCTTGTATATTAAACTGATGAAATCACTTAGTGGATTAACCACTGATGAGCCAAGCCCTCCTAATAACTTTTATCGTAATAAAAACTGAAGGGATTTATTAATTTTGAAAATAAAATACTAAAGGGTAGTAGTAACAACTAGGTAAACCATAGGCTCCTGGAGTGTAGCCATAGATCACCAACTACCCGATCTGTCTTGTTGTTTAGGAGTCTGTCTTGGTAGCCTTAGTGAACAAGTTTATCAAGTGCTAAATATAAATTCTGTATATATTCTCAAATAATATGAATATATTATTTGATCTTAAAAAAAAAAAATAAATAAATAAATAAAAAATAATAATAATAAAATAAAAAATAAAAAAATAAATAAAAGATACTTCGGTCATTAAATCTTTTTGTCATCTCGACGTTTCGACAAAGATCTTTTATTCTCGTCAGGAGCAAACAAGATTTTTGTAGATAAGGCACAATTTGGATTATAGATTATAAACACAAGGTAATAAGACCAAATCCAAATAAACAACGTTGTTACCGAAACATCACACGCTATTTATATATTTGGATTTGGTCTTATTACCAAGATTTTTGTAGAAAAATCGAGATAATAAAAATATTTTCTGGCCGAAGTATCAATAAATATGAATACCGGCCTGGCATCCTCAATTTATACAATATATTATTAGTGTGAATTTATATTCATCATCATTCAGTGTAATATAAGAAATCAATTCATATATGTAGACCAACCCCACCAGCGAGTGCAAATAACCAAACGTGGCTCTGGCAGATTTGTAAGTGTACAAGTCAAACTGCTTTTCACATGTGTAGACATGTGGTGCACTTACAGTAAAAGCAGTCGCCAACTACTACCCACCATGATTATCATGGCTTGTACCACGTGTACTAGGGATAAGCAGAAAAATATATTGATGTTTATAATGATAATATACATCTACCTTTTCTCATATATACACAGACACAAGCTCCAATCTCCACAATAAAACAGTTATAGCCTTCCAAAGAACGACAAACTACAACCCAACAGTCTCTACAGCTCTAAGATCCAAACATCCAATAGAGCTACCTCACCATGATTATCATGTCCTGTGCCACATGTACTAGGGAGAGATATGTACTAGAGATGATTTTTAAAAATTCAATTACGTTTTTCTGACATTGAAAAAGTTTTTTTTGTTATATAACATTTTACGCTATACCGAAAAAAAGACTAAATTTTAAAGACCTTAAAAATTGAAAAAAATTAATAATTATATTCAAAAGATAAAGTAATTAAGCATCTGGATTTCAATTTTTTTTATAAAATCTCTAGAAATATTAAAGAAATTTAATAATGGCTAAAAAGCGAAATACACAAACACAAAAGCGGGGTTGAACAATGTAATTCTATTAAAAATTAAACAAAGAAATAATTCAATGATCTAATTATGTATTTCTTTTAAATTTTAACCTATTATTTAAGATAGAAAAGAATAAATTGTTATTTTAAATTCATTAATCTCGTATATTTAACACTTTTAGATTTTTTAATTTTAAAGTGCCGTATTGCGCAAGAATTAAACCTATATGAAAACACACACACATATATATATATATATGAAAAAAGAAAAAGGCATCTCCTTATCGTGCAACTGAAAGTTGCTGATGGCTGAGCGCCATCTATCGGAATAAATATCAACTATTCTCGTTGATTTTTTATTCCATAATTGGCCAAATACCCATTCTTGATTAATCAAGAAAAGCTAACCACGGACGCGTTTCGGGCTGTTGGCCCTCATCAGCGTGGTGCAAGCTGTACCTCAAAGACCAAAAAAAAATTGGTCATTAAGGCATCCTGAAAAATCATGAAACGGGTAGTTAAGGCCAGAATTGCGTGAGGACTCTACACAATGTGAAAAAATAGTACAAATGTAACATTGTACTGGGATAAGGTGCATAAATCATGAAAAAAGAAAAAGGCATCTCCTTATCGTGCAACTGAAAGTTGCTGATGGCTGAGCGCCATTTTTTTTTTTGGTCTTTGAGGTACAGCTTGCACCACGCTGATGAGGGCCAACAGCCCGAAACACGTCCGTGGTTAGCTTTTCTTGATTAATCAAGAAAGGGTATTTGGCCAATTATGGAATAAAAAATCAACGAGAATAGTTGATATTTATTCCGATAGATGGCGCTCAGCCATCAGCAACTTTCAGTTGCACGATAAGGAGATGCCTTTTTCTTTTTTCATGATTTATGCACCTTATCCCAGTACAATGTTACATTTGTACTATTTTTTCACATATATATATATGTTATAAAGAAAAATATTGAGATTTTCTGCTTGAATTTAGATCATGTTGAGGATTATGGTAATCTAATGCAGTCGTGGTTGAAATTCTTGAAAGAATAATAATAAAAAATAGTTTTGATCAGTAATTTAATTGAGTTAAAGAAATATATATATAAAAAAAACATAATTTGATAGAAGTAATGCCTGGCTTAAGGCGAGTAGAACAAGAAAAACAAAAGATCATTTACATAATGTACAAAAGTTTTGAGCCGGCCATCGGGAAACAACAACAACGAGTTTTTATAGGGGAAGAGTGACCTCTGGCGGTCGATTTAGCAGAGTATTTGAATCTATTAATTTTAATTTAAAATAAAATAATATTTTTATATAACATATATATTTAAAATGGCATATCCTGACCAGGAGCACATGTGCTTTACAGAAGGCAGAGCACCATCTGGAGAAACAGAAATCAACTAATCATTGATTTAACGTGTTCTCTGATATTTGGCCAACCCAATTACTTGATAAATCAAGAAAAGCCATCCACGAGCGCGTTTCGCGCTTTTGGCGCTCGTCAGCGTGGAGTAGGCTGAACCATCTGCGACCAAAAAATATTTTTTGGTCCCATTGGCTTCTTGAAAAACCAAGAAATAAGTATTTAAGGACAAACTTGCGTAAATACGCTTAGCACATGAAAAAACGAAAGAAAAAATAAAAGATAAAAAGATCAGGTGTTAAATCAATATTAAAAATGGCATATCCTGACCAGGAGCACATGTGCTTTACAGAAGGCAGAGCGTTATATGGTGGAACAGAAATCAACTAATCATTGATTTAGCCTGTTCCCTGATATTTGGCCAACCCAATTTCTTGATAAATAGAGAAAATCCATCTACGAACGCGTTTCGCGCTTTTGGCGCTCGTCAGCGTGGAGTAGGCTGAACCTTGAATATTATAAATAAAAAAAGGATTTTCTTAGGTTGTTGAAGGGTAAATGAGTATGTTTTTTGATATTGCCATGTAGTTGTTGAAAAATATTAATAAAATAAAGGTTGAATCATAATTTACTTTAATTAATATGATAACATAATTGAGAATGAAATAATACCTTAACCTTTAAGGCGGGTAGTAGAAGAAAACAAAAACTATTTACATCATGTACAAAAGGTTTGAGCCGGCCATCAGGAAACTACAACAATGAGTTTTTATAGTGGAAGCGTGACCCCTGGCGGTAGATTTAACAGAGCATTTGAATCTATGAAATATATTTTAAATAAGATAATATCCTTATATCTATAAAAATGAAATGCGAAATCGATGTTTGTTATCGCTTCACGCAAAATCTACTGACTCAATCATTATGGAATTTCGCATGTAGGTAGCTGAAGATTTCGTTTAACATATAGGCTATTCAAAAAACTAATAAAGTTAATGTGCTTTTTTAAAAAAAAAAAACCAAAAAGCGTTAGTTCCAGCCTTTTACCGCTTGGGCGCAGCACTGGTCGCGACGATAAATGAATTTGATTGGTTAATAATTAACACGTGGATTGTTTACACGATGAATGTTAGTTTGTTCACACGATGAATGTTTTTAAAAGGTAAGATTATCCAATCGCCGTGAAACTTTAGGAAGTTATTTACTATACTACTGCGAAGATTTCTGGTTTGAATTTGATTTGAAATAAATATTCTTTGCAATTTTATTTGCAAATTTTCTACTTTCACTCGCAAGCAGCGCCTCTAGCGGCGTCTGGTGAAATTATATTTATAAATTGTAACAATGCTAAAAATGTTTATCAAGTATAATAAATTTAATTTGAGAATTTAGTAATATAATATTCCAATGACGTAAAAAATACTTGGCATTTGAATATTAATATATATTTAAAGAAATAATTGAAACGTTTTTGTGTTAAATGTTAAAATGTAATGTTGAAATATATTTTTACATTGTTAATTTAATTTGCTGTTGTTTTATAAAAATGATGATGCAACTTTAATTGTTTTTTATGAAAATATCTTTATTTACGGAGCTGCTAACCATAATGAATGATTTTTGAGCCCCTAATTGTTGTTGTTTATTATCGTTTGTTTATATACAAAAAATACATTGTATGTGATGATGATAACAAAAATGAAATTTTAAATTAATATACATAATTCATTGAGAAAAAAGAAATAATTAATTATCAAATTCACAAAGGTGACAATATCCTTTTGGAAATATAATAAATGTTTTTAAAAAAATATGTGTTTCAAAAATATATTTAAACGCATATAACAATATTTATATACGTTTATAAATCAATATATAGGTGGATTGGATGTTTACTAGAATCGTTTTAACAAATGTTCGTTAGGCAAACTTTTACTCGGATAAAAACTGTGCGAAGCCTGGTACATTCGCTAAATACAGCTATTTACAAATCTTCGTTTGTGGCAAGATACTATTCCTTCAACTTCAAATTACCGAGTGGACCAATTAATACTTATTTCTTTCAACTTATCGAGTATTTTTCAAGAGACCGGGAAAATAATTATCGAGAGTGTAGACAAGTATAGATTCAGTAGGGATTGGATGTTTGCTGGAATCGTTTTAACAAATGTTTGTTAAGCAAACCTTTACTCGGGTAAAATTCGGGCGAAGCCGGGAACATATATATATATATATATGTTTGTCGGCTATGCACGCCCTCAATATGTAACTAATCTCGCTGAAATTTGAACAGGACAGAGAGTTAAATCTGGAAGTTTTTTTTGTCGCACTTTAACCAAGAAAAATTATATTTAACCAAGTACTGAGCGCAACAATATTTTTTTTTTGTCAGAAATGATGATGATGACAATATTGCCGTATCATGCTTGATTGCATTAAAAAATCTTTTGGGGAATATTCACTAAAGCAGACCACGGGCGAAGCCAGATAATGATTAATAGTAGGCAGGAACAAAATTCTACAAGCGAAACATTCACTCGAGCAGAAGACACACGAAGCCAGGTCATCTCTATATATAAAATATCGTTTTCTCGGCCTTTTGGCTAAGATCATGTAGTATATCTCTAGATATTTTTATTTATGTATATCTTTTTAAAAATCTATTCAGTAGAGAGTGGATATGTTTGCTCGAAAAATCAATTTAATATATTATATAAATATATGACGTAACGAATTATATTATCATTATTATCATAATATTCTGTGTGCTCCCGAATATTATTATCAATAATATTCGTTAGGCAAACTTTATACAACCTGGGCGAAGCCGGGTACACATCCGCTAGTCTACTTATATAATTGCCTTATTCTGTCTGTGTGAATTTCACGGATAGATTTTGGTCAGAATATAATATATATATTATATATAATATATATATATATATATATATAATATATATAAAAAGCCAACAATGAAGAATGAATGTAAGATAAAAAGCCAACAATGAAGAGTAAATATGATATAAAAAGCCAACAATAAAGATTGAATGTAAGATAAAAAGCCAACAATAAAGAGTAAATGTAATATAAAAAGCCAACAATGAAGAATAAATGTAAGATAAAAAGCCAACAATGAAGAGTGAATATAATATAAAAAGCCAACAATGAAGAATAAATTTAAGATAAAAACCAACAATGAAGAGTAAATATAATATAAAAAGCCAACAATGAAGAATGAATGTAAGATAAAAAGCCAACAATGAAGAGTAAATATGATATAAAAAGCCAACAATGAAGAATGAATGTAAGATAAAAAGCCAACAATAAAGAGTAAATGTAATATAAAAAGCCAACAATGAAGAATAAATGTAATATAAAAAGCCAACAATGAAGAATAAATGTAAGATAAAAAGCCAACAATGAAGAGTGAATGTAAGATAAAAAGCCAACAATGAAGAGTAAATGTAATATAAAAAGCCAACAATGAAGAATGAATGTAAGATAAAATGCCAACAATGAAGAGTGAATGTAATATAAAAAGCCAACAATGAAGAATGAATGTAAGATAAAAAAGCCAACAATGAAGAGTGAATGTAAGATAAAAAGCCAACAATGAATAGTAAATGTAATATAAAAACCCAACAATGAAGAATGAATGTAAGATAAAAAGCCAACAATGAAGAGTAAATCTATATTAATAAAATGGAAATTTCATAAGTGTTGTTCACTAAAAACTTTCGTTACAA
Organism: Cordylochernes scorpioides; assembly: GCA_030710605.1. Classification (NCBI taxonomy): domain Eukaryota; kingdom Metazoa; phylum Arthropoda; class Arachnida; order Pseudoscorpiones; family Chernetidae; genus Cordylochernes; species Cordylochernes scorpioides. Next base: position 65,256,272 of record CP092883.1, read on the forward strand.
TGCATCAATTCCGGCCAAATTTTCAACATTTATGTAAAACGAGATGGAGCAGGTTTTGCTTAACATCAAAATAATTTTCCTAACTTTAACATGCGTAACTTCGCTGTTATCGATTAAATACAAAAAAAAAAACTCAACAGAGTTAATTTTAAAAAGTTTTCTTTATTAAAATATATGTTACAAGCTTTCGGGCTGCCAAGCCCTTCGACAGGTACGTACCTGTCGAAGGGCTTGGCAGCCCGAAAGCTTGTAACATATATTTTAATAAAGAAAACTTTTCCTCTTCGTTTTTAGCACTTTCATAAGCCATCAAAGAGTTAATTTTATTTAAATATAAATACAAAAAAAAAATTCAGCAATTCATTCAACTCAATCTAAAAAAAATATTCAAAACAAGCAATTTTAAGATAACACCATATGTAAAACAGTCGGCCAAGAAAACAACAACGATATCACATCTTTCTCAATTATTCACACACAATGTTGATTAATAATTAAAACTAATCTTTAACATTGTTTATTATACTTCATAATACACTGCGTGACATTGCAAATGGAACACCAAGAAATAGTGGCCAGAAAATTATGCAAATTTCAGGGTAGACGCGCATAACCGAGTTATGCAAATGATGTAAAATGCGCAGCTCTCGTGCGCACATGGAGTAAGATATAAGGGAAGGAACTTGCAGAAAGGACAGTATTCGTGTCGTTATTTCTTCAAGGAAAATCATTGTAGAAATTTTGTTCTTGTGTCAAAAGACACGTGTAATAACAGAGAATGCCAGGTCATCGTAAACGGAGGCAGTTCAAGCAGACAGACGCTTTTACGAGGGGCATGGTGATCGGACTGAAAAGGGCAGGTTGGTCCATACGTCAAATCGCAGCTGATACACACCTTGGTGCGTCCACGGTGCACCGACTGTGGAGAAGATGGTTGGAACAAGGAAATGTGGCAATTTATAGGAATGTCGGTGCAACCAGAGTGACGTCAGCACGTGTGGATCGGCGTATCCTTCGACAAGCAATGGCGGCCCCACAAGCCACTTGTACCGCCATCCTGCAACATGTGCAAGACACCCTAGATCATTCCATCTCGACCAGAACCATTTCCCGTCGATTGGTTGCTAATGGCTTGCACTCATGCCGTCCGCTAAGAAGACTGCCATTGACCCCACCGAATAGGCGCCAACGTTTGGAATGGTGCCGGGCTAGATCGACGTGGATGACGGAATGGCACAGTGTCGTGTTCTCAGATGAGTCGCGTTTCTGCTTGTCCAGTGATAGTCGCCGTGTACGCGTGTCTCTACCTACACGTGTTGCTGCGTGCATCGCCGTCCGCGGTGGTCCTACTTGCTACTAAGCCGACGCCGTTCTCGCTCTGTATTATGACTATCATTTTGAAATAAAGATCACTTATTGTTCGTGCCTGTCTCTCTCTGTCTGCCGAGTTTCATCACTTTCTGGCCACTATTTCTTGGTGTTCCATTTTCAATGTCACGCAGTGTATATAATATTCGTTAGGCAAACTTTCACTCGGATAAAACCCGGGCGATGCCGGGTACACATCCGCTAGTTTTTATATAACATTTAAATATATATTCAATTAAAAAGGCATATATTGGACAAAATATCATTTATCTTACCAATATTTCAGTTGGCTGAACGCCAACCTTTATCAAGGTGTAATAATGTGTGTCAACAACAAACTCAGCTCCACATAACTTCAATAAAATTAAGCTGAAAAATATATCATAAATAAATAATTATATGAAAATTTGAAATTACTTTAGACGCGAAAGATTCTTTTTGAAATTAAACAATTTCTACTGCCCTCAAAAAGAATCTTACGTGCCTAAAATAGTTTCGAATTTTCATAACAGATGGCGCGCTAGTGCATCATAATATAAACATTTTTATAATGTAAAATTAATTTTACTCTATTTAAAAGGACAAAAATATATATATTAATTATTATAATTTCATATAACTTCAACATATATGCAAAATGGTTCGTTATTTGTTTAATTTTAGTCTTTAAATAGCTTATATGTTAAACAATATAATCAGTTATCTACATGTAAAATTTGTCAGTGGTTTATCGGTAGTTTATCAGCACATTAATTTACCTTGACAGATATAGATAAATTAGGGAGTGAATATTTTCCCCGAAATTATTATTTTAACAAATGTTTGTTAGGAAATCTCTTACACGGGTATTTATCCAGGCGAAGCCAGGTACATTCGTTAATATATCAACTAATAGTTCTTGATAATAATAAAATTGGGTTGGCCAAATATCAGGGAACAGGCTAAATCAATGAATAGTTGATTTCTGTTCCACCAAATGGCGCTCTGCCTTCTTAAAAGCACATGTGCTCCTGGTCGGAGTATGCCTTTTTTTATATTAAAATATATAATTATTTAAATCTTTATACAATTCTTTCACATGTTTCAGTAAAAAACACAAACATCCTCAATAAAGAGAGGCGAGTTGCCCCTCGAAATATCAGAACAATAAAATACTTATAAATCCAATATACAGTGGTACCTCGACATACGAGTTTAATTCGTTCCGCAACCTTGCTCGTATCTTGAATTACTCGTTTCTCGAAGCAAATTTCCTCATACAAAACAATTGAACTACCATTAATCCGTTCCAACCTCCAAAATATCACCCCAGTTATTTTTGTTACGTGGTTTTAAATAATAAAAACGTATTTATAAATATCAAATATTTATTGCACAAAAACAAAAAAGAGAATGTAAAGAAATAAATTAGATATCCTCACTGGTCTTTGCCTTTTTCGCTACATTTTCTCGCTTTCACCGCTTTTTTCTGCGTCAAAGTATCTCCTTGGAGCTGCTTTTCTGTCACCCACACCATCAGCAGTATCTCCATATTTTCCTGAAGGGAGGTTCGCAGCTTGGAAATTATCGCAAGGCCCTTAGCCGGCGTCACACTCTTTATCGACTCCTTCCGTTTAAGCACAGAACATATCATGGACGTACTACGGCCATACTGCCTCGACAAGTCAACAACTTGAACACCTTGCTCATGTTCTTCTATAATTTCACGTTTCAATTCAATACTCATCATCTTTTTCTTAGCACTTGACTTTTTACAAACTTTCTTCCGATCCATGGTTATAAAAATAAATGAACTAAAACTGTAAATGTAAACGCAACACAAAACACAACTTATCACAGCGGAAGCACGCTGCTAACTGATCGTGATGGCGCGACTGCGTGTTACTACCTGTTGTGTTTTAACTTTAAAAGCACACAAAAATATAATAAACTTGAATTTTTTTATTCAAGTCTCAAAAAACAAAGCTTTGCATATAGAACAAATAATAATGAAAAAGAAGAAAGAAACATTTTAGGAAAAGCAAAAACAAAACAAAAGTACTGGTCAAAAAGAAACATTTAAAATCACAGATTAATATCTTCAACACTACCGAACCGAACTCGTATCTCGAATTTCGCTCGTAACTAAAAGCAAAAAATCACTTGCTCGTCGGCTCGTATCTCGAAAAACTCGTATGTTGGGGCCCTCGTATGTCGAGGTACCTCTGTATGTATCTTTTTTCGTGATGTTTGGAGCCGACATGGCAGTAGGCTCATTGTACAGTATGCAGTCATAGGCCAGAGTAAGAGCGCACTAGCGATAAATGAATACCACACTAATAGTACCTGGGAAGGTGAGAATTCTATGAGAGACTTGGGACGGTAGTCAACCCGGCAGTTTGGAGCCCTTATGTTACTGCCTTGTTTTCTCCATAACTTGGGCTTAGAAGGAACAGAGCTTATACGCTAATGGTGATATCAATGAGGGCGGACCTTTTTGGGCTCCCGTATCCAATCAACGACTAGCATTGCCGATATGTCCACATCCTTCTCAAGTTACTTGGACAATGTTAACGACTTTCTTCGATGGCGCGCTCTTCTTTTCCGATAGTACTCTATTAAAAGTCATTTTGAAGTTGAATCCGGCTTGGTTTGAGTCAAAATTTGAATCACCAGGCTTGGTGTTTCTATGTAAAACATTGTATATGTACAACACATATATAACGACATATATACATATTATATAATCTAAAAACTCAAATATTTCTATATTTTCAAAATATATATTTTATTTTTATTTATTGATATTTTTACTTTTGTTATCATCGTTTTTAGAATTACTTTCAGTTTTGTTGTAAATATGCGTAGTTAACATATCTATCTTTTTGAATCACTAATATAGGATTAAATTTATAAATTCTATATAATGTGAAAATAACTAATGTGTAATATTTCCTCAAGTAATTGAAAATAAAAGCGCTACTTGATGGTAAATAATTATATTTTTTTATCACGACTGCACCTTCAACTCTTTATCTCATCGATCCTTTGTCTTATCAACCCTTTATCTATCAACAACAAAAACATTTATTCATAACATATTTATATTAAAAACATAAAATGCGCATATCTCGACCGTTTACATGAGAATTTATATACATATATTATATAACAATCGCGGGCTAATGCTTTGTATGTGTATGTAATATATATTATAATATTTAACTTTTAAAAGTTCAATTATTTATTTAAAATATCAACCAATTAAAGCCTAACATACAGTCTGAACACATTTCATTGAATAATTCAATATTGATATATACAACTTTCTTTTTAGTTCAATTCCTATACACTTAATATAATTATTTCGTTAATAAGAGAGAGATAAACGCTTAAAAATTAATATATTAAAGATATAATTAACTTAAACCACTAATTATATTTCAAAGCAAACAATAACTTATCTCACGGACTCCATGTAAAGGTAAACAGAATTACAAAATTATACAACTAATTAAACATTTAAATGACAAATCTGTAATTACGATTAGTATAATATTTTATTATCAAACTATATCTAATTATAAAATGATTAAATTTATTTCAGAAAGGGAATTTACACAATTTTCTAAGACAATTATAATTATTTAGATAATAAAATGTATAAATTGTATTGAATTAAAAAATTTGTCAATATACAGTTAAACCTGTCTATAGTGCCCTCTCTAAATAGCGCCTTCCTCTCTATAGCGCCAGATTTTAAATACGTAGTACGATGCGATTAACAATAAAAGTGACCTGTCTATAGCACCCCCTCTCTATAGCACCCTATTTTGGTGAGTCCCATGAGGGGGAGCTATAGACAAGTTTAACTGTATATTTCCTTTTATTATCTAAAGATATAAATAGGTTTTGTGTTATTATTGAACGATTTATAATTATATTTTACAGTTTAAAACGTGAAAATCTTTTCTCTCTTTCTTATAATTAATAAAAGTAACTATTTGTAAAGATAATCTTTTGGTTCAGAATGATTTTTAAAAAAAGATATCCACTATAAAAATAAAAATAAGATATTCAAATATATTACTTCAATGAACCAAACGGATAGGGAGGCAAAAAATATTTTTGAAACAATATATGCCTTTTTATTTGAATATGATTCATAAATAAAGAAGCAACCTTCGAAGGAAGCATTTGTTTTTAAACTGTGTATAAATACACTCTAACAGAAAATAGGTTTGGTAAGAAAAATCTTCATACAAAAATAGGTAGAGTATGCAACAAGAAAAAAAAATCCGAGATTCGAACTCAAGTTGTTTATTAAACACCTCGATATAAACTTCGATATTTCGTTTAAAAGAAACACATACGAGATAATTTTTAAATGTCGTTCTACAATCATAAGCCGCATTATATTATATTACACCTCGATATATAAAATCACTGAGATAAATCAACATATACCCTTTAAAAACATTAATACTGATTGGTTGGTTAAAGGTCATGTGACAATAGATAACCAATCAGGGGGTCAACAAATCAGATACCATATATACATATATAAATCATAATTGTATGAAGTATATTATAATAAAATATTGGAATTTTTTTTCTAAATCTCAGTGAGAGAGTTTAATAACAAAGTAAATATTCATAAAGGCAATTTGAATATAAATGGGTTCAATTTTACCGAATCAAATAACTTTAAATAAATTTGAAATTCTCTCAATTTTCAACACTCTTATCTCCATTTCTTAATAAATATCATTTTAAAGATCATATATTTCAAATATTTTAAATAAAAAGATATATATTTTGATCAAAATATCATTTATTTTACCAATATTTCAGTTGGCTGAGCGCCAACCTTTATCAAAGTGTTATAACATTTTAATGTGTGTCAACAACAAACTCCAATATATGCTTTTTATTTAAAGATTTATTTATGGATTGCTCTATTTTAAAAACGATATTTTAAAATGTTTAAAGACATTTTAAACCATATATATCACTGATTTGAAAGAGTTAAATTTTATTATTAAAAACTTTATTTGAAAAATTACAAATATAATATATTCATTATAATTCCATCTGTTTTGAAAATAGAGCAATCCATAAATAAATCTTTGAATAAAAAGACATATATTGGATCAAAATATCATTTATTTTACCAATATTTCCGTTGGCTGAACGCCAACCTTTATCAAGGTGTTATAACATTTTAAAATGTGTCAACAACAAACTCGTTATGTGGCGCTGAGTTTGTTGTTGACACACTTTAAAATGTTATAATACCTTGATAAAGGTTGGCGTTCAGCCAACTGAAATATTGGTAAATAAATGATTTTTTTGATCCAATATATGCCTTTTTAATTAAAAATCCCATCTGTATATTAGAATATATATTTATCACTCATAAGGCATATTTCAATCGCATTAAAAGGAATGGATAAATCTCTTAGAGGTGTGAAAGAAATATTCTTCCATTAATGTTCTCATTTTTAATATGTTTATTATATAAAATTGACATATGATCGGTGGAAGAATGGTCTAAACCGTTGGTTTTCGACCGCTACGACCCGGGTTCGATTCCCGCATTGGGCACTTTTTTCTGATTAAAAAAAAATTTCCAATGGTCATCGATTCGTGTAAAATTCCAACTCCACCAGCGAGTGCAAATAACCAAATGGAGCTTTGGCACATTTGTAAGTGCAAAGTCGAACTGCCTAAATGCCTAATAGATACTGAAATTGTAAAACGACACTTGAAGTTACACCGCATGAGTTTCTTTTCAACGAAATATCAAAATTTTATTTCAAGGTGAAATATCGACTATTTCTATCCTTTTTGGATGAGGTATGAAAGGTTGAATTATGAAGAGTAATGATGAACGGAAAAATAAAAGTGTCCAGGAATGGGAATCGAACCCACAATGTTCCGCTTACCGGGCAGATGCCATGTCCACTAGGCTGAAATGTCACATAGGCTTATAGACAAAACATAGGGAGGTTTTATATTTTATGAATAAACCACTCATTATTTGCTTACATAACGGTGAATTTACCATACATGTAAATCGAACGTTCTTCTTTCAAAATAATAGAATATGAAATATAATTAGCACGCTGTGATTGGCTGATTTAAATTATACGAAAGAAGATAACCAATCAGTGAACGGGAAAGGTGGACACTGTATATATGTTATATAAAAATATTATTTTATTTAAAATTATAATATCATAGATTCAAATATTCTGCTAAATCGACCGCCAGAGGTCACTCTTCCCCTATAAAAACTCGTTGTTGTTTTATCCCAATGGCCGGCTCAAAACTTTTGTACATTATGTAAATATTCTTTTGTTTTCCTTATTCTACTCGCCTTAAGCCAGGCATTACTTTTATCAAATTATGTTTTTCAAATGTTTTCCTTGGCTCAAATAAAGAAATCTCTGATCAAAACTATTATTATTATTTCAAGAATTTTAACCACGACTGCATTATCATTACCATAATCCTCAACATGATCTAAAATCAAGCAGAAATTCAAATCTTATTTGTTTTTATAATATATATGTATAATGAAACCAACTGAGGAGTATATAATGATTATTTTTCAGTAAGTATGTAAATATGTAATATTACCATTTCGTAAAACAGAGTTTTAAAATGTTTCCATTGTTTCTAAATAACTTAAACAACATTACACCTAACATTGAAAACCCAAACGGATTGAAACTAAACTAAAATATTGACATAAATATGTTATTGTCATTTTAATCTTTAAACCTTTTTTTAACAAACTGGTGTAATTATAATTTATCAATAATGTATAGAAAAACATTTCTCTCTCCTAACACAAAAAAAATAATATATTTTCTTTAAATTGTGTATGAAAACAGTTAATTTAGAAATGGAAAATTTGTCCGTGGGTTCGAGCAGCAGAATTTTGCTTCTAGCCACCACCAATTCTTATCTATAGTTTATGTATTATTATTTATAGACAGAAATGAGGTTATATTTTTATTAATTAAACACCCTGTTTCACTTTCCTTTTATTTTAGCTCTTTTTAATTCAAATTAATATTCATTCAAATGATCATTGTGACTTATTTTTAATGATATATATATATATATATATTATATAATATGAAATGCAAATATTTTACTTTTTAAAAAACATGTATTTTACTTTCATCATTGACTATTCTTTTATTTTTAACCATAGATTTAGAATACTTTGAAAATTGTTGTAAATATGTATAGTTAACCTACCTATTTTTAAATCACGAATATAGGATTCATTTTATAAATTCTATTTTACCGTGAAAAATAATTTCATGTGTAATTTGCTTCAAGTAATTCAAAATAAAAACTAATTGTAAATAATTATATTTCTTTTTTCACGACTGCACCTTCAATTCTCTATCTTTTTCAACAACAAAAAATATTCATAACATATATTTATACATTTCTTTTAAAATATATATAAATGAACGTTAATTCTTCAGACTATTAACTGTTTGTTTTTTTTAGTCCCTATAAAGTGAACAGACAACTATCCGTGGTAACCTACGAGTTGGAAAAATTAGAGAAAAGACCTCGACAAGGGAATATCAAAGACATTGTCCAGGTTTAGCGGATTGAAACCATATCGAAACCCAAAGGAACAAACCCAAGAATGATATTTTTATTTCAAATTTGTACTTATTATAGTTATTTTTTTCTGTGAACATCGTATAACTTCTTAAGTTTGAATATATAGTAATGTAATTCTAAGTATTTCTACAACGTTAACTTATTCTTTTTAGATTATAAAACAAGGTAATAAGACCAAATCCAACTAAATAAATAGTGTGTGACGTTTCGGTAACAGCGTTGTTACCATCTTCAGACAAAGGTACTGAATGAGAAATTTTACCACAGCATGTTCACTCATTCAGTACTTTTGACTGAAGATGGTAACAACGATGTTACCGAAACGTCACACATTATTTCGAGTATATATGATCCAACCCCATTATATAATCTTATATGAAAAAAATAGTAAAAATGTGATATTATACTAAGGTCCGTCGGCTGATAGGAAACGAGTCTTGTGGAAAATGACAAAATCCGATATGACCCCATGATTTTCCCCCATGATATATTCTTTTGGCGCAGGTACATTGATGACATCTTTTGCATTTGCACCACCACCAAAACCGATGACATCCTCTACAATCTAAACAATTATCACCCTGATCTTCACTTCACCGTTGAAAAAGAAACCAATAATACCCTTCCATTTCTCGACGTTAAAATCATACGGCACCAACATGAATTGCACACCACCGTTTATTATAAACCATCCTTCCGTCCTAATTATGTTCAATACTCGTCCTTCTGTCCTATCAGTCACAAAATCAACACAGTCATTGCTCTATCAAAACGAGTCCATACCCACTGCTCCCTCCAGATGTACAAGAACCTCGAAACACAGAACATATTAGCTAACCTCAGGGACTGCGCATACCCGATATCCTTTATATTGCGACACTTTTATGACCCAACTGAAAAGACATAGTCTCCAATATACAGATCTATTTGCAATATGCCATATTCACCATTATCCTCCACAATAGCGAGATTCTTATTGAAATTTGGAATCAAAACCTACTTCACCTGCGCACCTACCTCTGGATCCCTTCTCCGAAACCAGATCATGAAACTCAATGAACCTAACAGCACACCACGAAACGCTATTTACTCCATAGAATGTATGAACTGCCCAAAAGTCTACGTAGGCGAAACCGGGAGACATGTCAATATCAGAATTCATGAACACAAAAGAAATATTGATAACTTAGACCATAGATCCTTAATAGTACAGCACATAAATGAAACTGGCCATTCCTTCAACATTACATCACCGAAAATTCACTATTCTAATATTGCCAACAAACACCAAAGACTAATCATAGAATCTATCCTATCAAGCAAATTCCATAGCCTCAATAGAAAAATTGATTTACCTGAAATATACAATGTAATATTCCCTGCAGCCACCAAACTCCCCTCGGTGTCATGAACTCTGCGATTCAACAAATAATATTTTATTTCCGATAATTCAATGGGCTAAACGGCCATCTTTTTCAAAGATCTCACCCCCTCCCGCGGCAAGCCTCGCATTACACTCGAGACACAGGCGTCTCTCAAATGTTTATATAGATTAGATTTGAAAACTTTAGTAGCTAATATAATTTGTCCTGTCGAAGGGCGGTTGAGCCCGAAAGCTTGAAATAAATGTAATTAAAAGAGACTCATCCCTCAAGCTTATTTATTCGAAAATATCTACTGTCCTTACTGCAATGAAATATTAATGTGAGGGCCTGACTCATCAGTAGTGAACCCATTCCGGCAATATTTACTACTATATAACAATATAAAAACGTCGCATAAGCAAACTTTCGAGCAAAGTATCTCTCTCACGGGCCTATCTAAAAATTTTGAAGAACGATAAAAATGAAATATTTTGTTGGAAAACTCCGCGATAGTTTAATGTTCATATTTTAAATTAAAAAACTTTAAATCTCGAATGTGGGTTCTACACTTAAAACCAACTTCTGCTGTCCTTACTGAGATGAAAAAATATTGGGGGGGGGGGGGGGTTGGTTCATCAGTGGTGAACCCTCCTAGCTGTTTCATCAATTTAATCTACCAAACCCCTTCTTAATTTCTAATACTGTATTGAACGATTCTGCTTATATCTTATATACACTGAAGGGTAGAATCTTAGAAATAGCATTCAAGTAAACTATGGACATAAGCTTTTAAGACAGTATAATTACATATAAATATTTACTTCGAGCAATGCTCTTCCGCAAACAATAATAAGGTCAAAAAAATTATATATATATATAGGCACATAAATTAATACTAATAATATTAGAAATAGTATTCAAGTAAACTATGGACATAAGCTTTTAGGACAGTATAATTACATATGAATATTTGCATAGAGCAATACTTTTCCGCAAACAATAAGAACAAGACAAGTTAGGCATAAATTGATAATTAATTCAATTCATATTTATAATATTAGTTTACTTATTTGATATTAGTTCATTTTTCTGAATAGAGATCGCGCAAATATAACTTAAAATATATATCTTTACAAATGCTCAAGTAATTCATCGTGAAATTCTCTTCTGCAAACAAGACTAAGACAAGGTGCGCAAATATTGATAAATAATTCTATTAATATTTCTAAAATTAGTTCATATTTCTGAATAGAGATGTCGCGGTTAAACCTTGAAATATATCTCTTTACAAATGCTCAAGTATTGCATCGAACAATTCTCTTCTGCAAACAATAATATAAAGACAAGTTAGGCATAAATTGATAATTAATTCTATTCATATTTCTAATCTTAGTTCATATTTATAAAGAGATGGCGCGGTTATACCTTGAAATACTGTATATTTATTTACAAATGCTCAAGTATTGCATCGAACAATTCTCTTCTGCAAACAATAATATAAAGACAAGTTAGGCATAAATTGATAATTAATGCTATTCATATTTCTAATCTTAGTTCATATTTATAAAGAGATGGCGCGGTTATACCTTGAAATACTGTATATTTATTTACAAATGCTCAAGTATTGCATAGAACAATTCTCTTCTGCAAACAAAACAAGACAAGTTGCGCAAATATTGATAAATAATTCTATTCATATTTCTAATATTAGTTTACTAGCCGAATGACCCGGGCAACGCCCAGGTTTTACCCGATTAAATGCCTTTATTTAAATACTATTCGTTACAATTATAAATTGGCGCCGTGGATGTCATTCTTGTATAATATATAAATGAGTTTCAAAAATTGTAAAAAAAACTATATATATATATATATGCATCGGCCGGGAATCGAACCCGGGCCGCCCGCGTGGCAGGCGAGCATTCTACCACTGAACCACCGATGGTTATGAGAAATGGCCATATTTGGGTATTTATTCCATTCACAAAGCAAACGGTGACAGAATTGATTATGACGCTGATAACTGTATATAAATATATTTCTCTCTGATTAGATATGGAATAGTTATACCATGAATACGTATATCTTTTCGCATATATTCGAATAAGTCAAAAATGTTATAAAATAAATGAATCTTCCAGGGTTAAGTTTCAACTTTTTATTTTCAAACTTGTCAGTCCTTCAACAGGATTATCAGGTTAACAACTTAATAATAAATACTATTTTTATATACACATTATTATATACAGATGGAAATTTTGTCGGCGGATATTGATCAAAAGAGACAAAGGTCGCCTCTCCCGTCAAAACCTGACGTCATCTATTGACCGTCACTGCAAACTAGCGGCCTCGGGTCGGTGACAAAGCCACAACACCAGCTTTGGCTAACTGAAAGGCGTCCACTTAGAGACCACGGTTTCGAGATAATGGCCCTCGTCAGTCTAGGGCGGACTTTATTCCATGAGATCCACACTGGAATCTTGACAATCTGCCAAAGAGGTGTTTAGCTGGCATAGTGGCTGGGCCAAATCTATGGCTGAAATATATATGAAAAATTTCCCGAGAGGATATTAATCAAAGAGACAAAGGTCGCCTCTCCCGTCAAAATAGACGTCAAAACCTGACGCCATCTAGGTGGACGCTTTTCAGTTTGGCAAAGCTGGTGTTGTGGCTTTGTCACCGACTCGAGGCTGCTAGTTTGCGGCGACGGTCAATAGATGGCGTCAGGTTTTGGCGTCTAGTTTGACGGGAGAGGCGACTTTTGTCTCTTTTGATTATTATATACATATTTTATATACTTATTATATATTGAGATAAAAATATATTACAATATTTCTGCTTGAAAAACATTCAAAAATCTATTTAAAAGTATCTCACAATAAATAACCGATAGACCAGGAACTCTAATAACATTTCAGAGATCCCTTTTCAATGGTGTGACGTAGAATTACATTAGAGGAAGGCTAGAAAAGATAGGGTAAGAGGATCTGGAACGAAACAAATGATGCCGAATATATTCTTCAGAGATTTATGGGTGTGAATTCAGAAAGATCAATCCTCATACTTCTTTTTTTATCAAGCAGACGACAGTACTTGACATTATGGAGAAATCAAAATGGCGACCTTTCCATGAGATGGATGTTAATTCAACGGTTGAGAACAGAAACCTTTCATTTCGAATTTCTCCAGATACATTCATTTATATATTGATATTATTTATACAGTAAAAATATATTAAATTTGTAATATAAGTTTTTAATCACTTTTCATACTATATATCGATGATATATTGAATATTTATTAATTAAAACTGTATTTTCATATGTGTAATCGTGTAGAGCTTACGTATTGAAACAAGCCTGTAAATGAGCGAATTTTGCTTAAGAAAGCTTTCGTTTTTAAATATAAAAAGATAATATTTTATTTATAATGTTTTATAATTTTAATAATTCTCATAAATTTATTACGAATATTACTTTTTTATTGTGACAAATCAACCATTTGAGCAAAAATACTTTTCTATTGGCTAATTAAATTTATTATAAGAAATACAGACTATTTATAAAAATCAGGAATTTACTTAAATTCTATATACCAAATCATCTTTCTGTATATACTCAATCTTATGAAAACTTTGGCAAGTTTAGAGCTATTTGTACACAGATTTATAAATCACTACTAATTCATCGTGTAAATAATTAAAGATATATATGTAAATATTTCTAATATAACACTATAGTCTGATAGACTTCGTGCTTCTGTAATAATAAAATAAAATTCTATATTAATACTAACAATTTTAATAAATATAATGAATTTATATCTGAAACTTGATACAATTAATTTAAATATCATAAATACAACTTGAAATATATATGCAGATAATCTCAATAAAATATTCTTTTGTAATACAAATGAAAATTTATATTTGATATGAGGATTGAGGTTTATAGAAATATAGATTCGCTGATATATCGCAGGTGTATCTATGTGAAGAACCTACTGGTTTACAATTACAATTATTTTATTTCCCAAACGCTATATCCCGCAAGGGATACTTGCGCCAAACAAGGAGAAAAGTTTATTTACATAAGTTATTTACATTATTCAACGCATGAAAACATTAGAGATCCAGATTTTGTAGAAAGTTCAGAATGTATTTACAAAATGTATTGAACTTTAAATAGGATTTTTATCGGATATCAAATCGTTAAGTTCACAAACAACTTGTTCATTCTTCATTCTATAATCTTGAAATGCTGGGCAATCGATCATTAGATGTCTTGAGGTTTGTTCCTCAATACCACAAAAACAACTTGAATCCTCCACTGCCTTTATTCTATTTAAAAAGACCTTTTGAAATTTCCGTGGTTTGTAACAAATTGAGTATTATAAAAATTTGGACGAAAATATTTAGGGATTTCTTGAGGTTGATAGTATGCTTAGTATCCACTTCAGTGTTAAGTGAGCAACACTAAATTGGTTTCTACTCATTTTAAAAGTTTAATTTGAATGTTTGCAGTGATGGCTTCATTAGGTTGTGCTAACCTAAATTAACTAAGCAATAAAGTAAAACTAAGGATTAAATTGTACAACTGCCAACAATGATCAACGTAGGGAGATAGGTTTTACCACCAAAGCTTCAGCCTTAGTGAAGACATTTTCAAATCATTTCAAATTTGATTTTAGAAAGGTGTAAGACACTTGTATGCTCCGTTTAAAAGCTTGCATAATTGCATTCAACAATACTCCTTTACTAAATTCACTTCAATATGAAATATTGTAGGCAAGCTGTGTGTGTATCTAATTCAAAATTAAAGATTTAAAAACGGATATAGAAATTTGATTCTTTATTCGATAAAATTGTATTGCTAGCTTTCGAGATCTAAATATCTCTTCATCAAAGCCTTATACGTGCGATTAAACAACTTATATGACTAAAATAGCAGTTAGGGATATGATTTTAAAGCTTTCTAAATTTTATCGAATAAGGAAAATAATCCTGTAGCTGTTTCGATATCTCTCGTAATATTTAAAAACAATATTGTTATCAATAATGATTATCAAAATTCCCATCTACAAGACATAAGCAAATTTAACATATAATATCATGTTGATATTCAGGTAAATGCATTATTATTATTTTTTTACTTATCCCTAGTACACGTGGTACAGGTCATGAAAATCATGGTGGGTAGAAGTAGGCGACCGGTTTTACTGTTACTGCACCACATTTCTACACATGTGAAAAGAAGTTCGACTTTGCACTAACAAATGTGCCAGAGCCGTGTTTGGTTACTTGAACTTGCTGGTGGGGTTGGACTTTTGAAAGAATCGGGGGCCATTGGAGCATTTTTTTTTTTAAACATTAAAAGGGCCCAATGAGGGAATCGAACCCGGGTCGTAGCGGTCGAAAACCAACGGTTTAGACCATCCTTCCAATGCATTATTTATATCAAGAAATTGTCTGTATAAAACAAAGGGAAATTTAACTTTATTTATCTAATAGGCTTATCTATCTTTCCCATAAAAAATAGGAAAAGACTTAGCGCCATCTATTGTATGTTTTTGCAAGTCAACAAAATGTGAAGTTTTGATGTACTTTCAAAATGAGATACACGTAAAAGTACATCATCTTTCTTTTTTATGAATATACTATTTCTAGTTTTTGAAAGAATAGAGATATGTCAAATTGTAATATAATATAATATTATATAAAAGGGCGTACCTGGATCTGTAAAGAAAAAAAAAACTTTTTTTTCTTTACAGATCCAGGTACGCCCTTTTATATAATCTTAATTAATGGATCGCCTTTTGACTCATAATTTAATATTGTCGCGGAGAGATAAATAAAGCAAGGGCAAAATTGGGGATAAATAATTTATTATAAAGGGTATTTACCTTCTAGTTCTTCAATAAAATTATCTACAAGAGGTATTTATAGGGAGAGAGAGAGTCAGATGATAATAACAACTTATCCCCAGGTAAAGATAATAATAATGAGCGGCGTCAGCCACCGTCCCGTTTTCCTTGTTTGCAGATCAGCTTCCGAGAACCCTTCACATCTATGGCTCCCCCCCCCCTCCCCCCCCCCCCCCCGGGGGTCCAAGAATGATTGACAGGTGTCCCATCTGGATGGAGCTTCTTGACAATATGTTTAAATATATTTGATCATCGACCAATATTATTGTTTTTTTTATAAATATGTAAAATACATCTATATATATTATTATTAGTTTGTTGCACTTTGTTAAATTAATATAAATAAAATAAGTCTTTTATAAAGATATATCTTTCATTAATAATAAGTATAAACAAAATATATTCAAAATGTCGTTGAATTAATTATTTACTGACGTATATGGGGAATCAGTGTGACCTTAAATATGGAAAACGAATGAACGTAGCTCTATTCCTTTAAGAGAAACACCCATCTAAGATCAAATTTGAATTGATTTAAATATCCTGTATATTAATTAAACAAATTCTACTGATTTCTGTAGATGTGTGTGTGTGTGTTTCTTTATCTTTATTGAACATGATCTAGAGCTTTAGAGAATCTCTCTCCTTCCATAGGAGTACATAGAAAGACATAAACAGCAGAGATGCCCGAGAGCTAGAGATCACATTCAATTAAGATGAAGAAATTCATCTCCACTATATCATAGAATGCCAATATTTATGTGAAAAAAGAGAAAAGAACTCTTAAAAACACCTTCTGGAGATCTAGCAACCCACTGAAGACGCTGAGAACTATTTCAGAAAAGAAAAATATAGCAATATAACTCTATAATTTCTACAGATCAATTCTAAATAGATTCATACACAAAAGAGGTAGTGAGGAAAGTTTTAGAACAGATGCCTAAATAAATCCCTTTTCAAACAAAGACTCGTGTGCACATGGGGAAAGGGAGAAGAATTACTGTATTGTTTTGTTGTTTTGTGGCGAATCCATACAGGGAAATGGGCCGTAATAAAAGCCTTTTTGTCGTTGTTGTTGTTGTTGAAAATCATCTCCAGAAATTTGTAGCATTTGTTTAATCAAGATTTTTTTTTACTTATCCTTTGAGTCTAAATTATACAAAATTTTGGAGGTCGTACTCATAAAGAAGTTCAAGAACTCTTCTTGGTTCTCTGTACAGGGATCCTTTGTCCTTTCCAATACAATTTAGTATATGTTGGGGAGTGGCCTCTTCGGTTTTGCATCTAGTGCACATGTTTGATCATGATTATTCTACCAAATCTTAAAATATTCAAGTACTTTCTTATAATTAAAAATTAAACATTAAAAGACCTAATTATATTATGATGCATTAGCACGCCATTATAAAAATTCGAAACTATTATAGACGCGTATGATTCTTTTAAAAATTAAACAATTTCTAATACCTTTAAATTTATTAGTATAAAAATTAAAAGACACAAATCCATGAATACTATTTCGAATATTCTATACCAATCTGTTTCTAAATCACAATTAGAGAATAAAAAAAATAAAAATCCAAAAAATATTCGTACGATGTTATCAAATTAGAAAATATATATTTGATTAATAAATATGTATATTTGATTAAAATTTGGAATATATTTAACTAAACAAATAATAACAGAATGTTAGGAATTGTATTCTGGGGATATATCTGGGAATAACAGAAATAAGGAAATCTCTCTGCTGAGTTATTTACCATCCCATGGCACCCCATTGCGAGTTATTAGTTTCCTTTCCGGCGAAAGTTTCCGCACCAATGGATTTCCTCTCTATTGACATGGTCAAAAACTATTAAAAGCTCCTATTTATAATATCATTGATTTATCCTTTATATTCACGTTTTTTTAATAATATATTTATTAGGGAAATATGACTTTTAAAATGTAAATACAAGTAAAGAGAAATATATATTTATTTTTTATTTAATTCTCTCAAAATATATTGAGCTATATACTTTTTAAATATATTTTAATATGTGTATATATATTATTTAAATAAAAAAAGATATTTTCCGTTGTATTTTTGATCATGTTGAGGATTATGGTAATGCGGTCGTGGCAAAAATATTTAAAAGAGTTTTGATTAGTGATTTCTTTAATTGAGCTTTAAGGACTATATAAAAAACATAATTTGGTTAAAGTACTGCCTGGCTTAAGGCGTAAAAATAAAAAATGAAAAACATATTTACATAATGTAAAAATATTTGAGCCGGCCATCGAGAAACAACAACAACGAGATTTTATATGCAAAGTGTGACCTCTTGCGGTCGATTTAGCAGAGTATAATTGAATCTATCAAATTATAATTTTAAATAAAATATTTTTTCATTATAACATTTTTATTTTTATTTATATTTTAATTATATATTAATATATGAATAGTAATATGGTTTAATTCACTGTTTACAAACATTAAAACTCAAGTTTCAAATTAGGGTTGTATGTTTTTTATATCTCCAAATAATTTATGAATTACTTCATTACATTTGATGCAATTAATTTCGCGGAATAATTGAGAATACCTTCTATATCTGTGTATTTCATAATCAATATAAATATTTTTAATTAATATTTCTACCCATATATGTATAAATTTTCTTATTTTTGAATATGTTTTTATATTTATAAATATATTTATATATATATATATTTTATTAAAATAATATTTTATTCAAATTTATATTACCTATATTCAAATACTCTGCTAAATCGACCGCCAGAGGTCACGCTTCCCCTATAAAAACTCATTGTTGTTATTTCCCGATGGCCGGCTCAAACCTTTTGTACATTATGTAAATAAGTTTTCCATTTTTTTATTCTTACGCCTTGAGTCAGGCATTACTTTTATCAAATTATGTTTTTTTCATATATTCATTTAGCTCAATAAAAACAATTACTGATCATTTTTGATGATTTTTATAATTACACTTTCAAGATTTTATTCACGACTGCATTACCATAGCATAATCCTCAAGATAATTAAAATCAATAGAAATATCTTTTTTATAACATACATATTTATATATTATAATGAAAAAAGATTTTCTGCTGATTTTGGAATATTATTTATATATAGAACTATTGATCATTTGCTTTATCTTGTAGAAGGCTGCTGAGTATCTGAAATAATTTTACATTTTTGAATTTACAACAACAACAAAAGCCTTTATTGAGGACCTCTCGTCCTATACAGGATTCGCCAGTTAACATTTTTGAATTTTAACTTAGTTGTAATTTTAATTCAATCTGATGGTTCTTGGACTCATGCAGATATTAAATATATTTTAGGTGGTTTGGTATCCCATCTCTGAGAGCCTCTAATAAAAATTGTGTACCTATATTAAGTTTTTTTACTAAAGCAGATTTTCCTTTAAATATTGTTCAAGATCATTTCTATCATTATATTTTATATATACAGTTAAATCTGTCTATAGCGCCCCCCCTCTTGGGACTTATCAAAATAGGGTGCTATAGAGAGGGGGTGCTATAGACAGGTCACTTTTAATGTAAATCGCATCGTACTACGTATTTAAAATCGGACGCTATAGAGAGGGAGGCGCTATTTAGAGGGGGCGCTATAGACAGTTTTAACTGTATATAGATTATATAAAAATATTTACATTCCAAAAAAAAAAGAGTTGTCTCGTCTATTTCATCACTAAACCTGAATCTCAGATTGCAATACCGAAAAAGGTAAACAACTCTATCCTCGATATTCGAACCAACATCTAAATTCTCAAATTTACTTCAGAAGAGTAGAGGATAGAAGGAACCAGAAAACTTGCAATCAATATAACTTACAATCAGTAGAAAGGATTAATTCTCTACAGAATTAACAGCAACAAGACAAACAAACCCTTCACAGAATCTTTCCTTCTTGCAGCAGGGCGTAAAGTAAATAGGAAGAAACTATTAGGAGAGACAATCATCAAGGATGGGTATCTTATATTTAATGTTTACCTTTCAAGCTTTCGTGTATTAACAACCCTTCTACCGGAATAAAAACTAATGAATGAATCATGATAGATCAACTGTTTATATAAACATACATATATAATATTTACATACGAAACTATTATAGACGCGTATGATTCTTTTAAAAATAAAACAATTTCTACTGACCTTACTGTAATGGAAAAATTAATGGGAGGGCCTGGCTCATCAGTGGTGAACCCTCCCAGGGTTGTTTTATTTGTAAAAGAATCATACACGTCTATAATAGTTTCGTATTTTGATAACAGATGGCGTGCTAATGCATCATAATACATATAATATTTACATACCTATAAAAGAAATTTCAGAATATACTACCCCCTAAATATCTTATATATATATTTAGTGTGAAAAAAGTTTATATTCAAATAGCATTTGACGTTAAGCAATTAAGATACGTATATTGGGTTACAAATCTCTATATATATAAAAGTCAATGTCTGTCTGTTTCGCGATAAACTCAAAAACTACTGAACCAATTGGTGCCATATTTTACATGGCGCTTTTTATAAACCTGAGGAAAATTTCGGCTACATTTTGATTAGTATTTTTGGCTATTTCTTTTTATCATTTGAAAAATTTTTTTTACGCGGAGTAAATACGAGGCGAAGTAACAACACGAGGCCAATTGAGCGACCAATGAGCGTTCTGCATTTCTTTTCAAGTTGCTTGCGTACTTTTTTTAAAATATATTTTTTATACGAGTGTCACTTTTTTTTACAAAAGTAATGAGAGAGAAATTTATATTACTAAGTTACGGTAAGTGCACACAATGCAATTAAAAAAAAAACTTTACAAAATTAGCGTTACTGTATGTAAACAATGGTTTTCGTATTTTTCATTAATTTTTGTTCTGGCCTTTGTTTTTTTTTATATAATCTAATATATAAAAGTCATTGTCGTCTGTTTCGCGATAAACTCAAAAACTACTGAACCAATTGATACCAAATTTTGCATGTCGCTTTTTATAAACATGAGGAAAATTTTCGGATGCATTTTGATTAGTATTTTCGACTATTTATTTTTTTCATGTGAAGAAATTTTTTTTACGCGAAGGAAATACGAGGCGAAGTAACAACACCAGGCTAATTAAGAGACCAATGAGCGTTCTGCATTTTTTTTTTTTCAAGTTGTTTGCGTACTTTTTTTTTAAATATCTTATTATACAAGTGTTACTTTTTTTCACAAAAGTATTGAGAGAGAAATTTATATTACTAAGTTTACGGTAAGTGCACCTAATGCAATTTAAAAAAAAATAAACTTTACAAAATTACGTTACTGTATGTAAATAATTGCTTTCGTATTTTTTATTAATTTTGTTTTGCCTTTTGTTTTTTTATGACTTTTAAAAAAATAGTTCAAAATGCAGTTGCAGTCATTAGCAAACACATATGTTTGCCTAATTTCCATGTGCTCTTTTATTTTTTTACAGAAAAACATTTACATGCCAGTATTTTGAATTAATATTTTTATAAACCTATTTTTTCTTATTCTTACTGAGAAGATGGGCATCTCAGTCAAGATCCATCGCAGTCACTCACTCAACTCGGGCAATTTCAAGGGTTAATGCGCTGGAGCCGGTAACTCGGGGGTTGGGTGGAAAAGCTGCTATCTATTTAAACTATATTGATTTTTAAACAACTAAATGGATTGCAAAAAATAATTAAATCAAATATCTAAACACAAATATAATACAATTTTTGCAATCACACACGATTTTTTCCTGTGGTTTATGTGTTACTTCTGTATTGCTATTCTATGGCACTTCTACTATTTATTATTGATGTACTTTCATTATGAAGGAAATTGCACTCAAGGGATTTCTCGGGCGAAGCCGGGTAATTCGCCTAGTAATATATAAAATTCAAGTTATTGTGTTAATTCAATCTTATATTTGTTTAAATTTTAAATAATTTTTAATATTATATTTTGTATATTATTGTTAAACATTACATATTATTTATTTCTAATCATTGTATATTTTCGTCTTGGGAAATACCATTGCACCTGATATAACTATCTCATTGTGAATATCATTGTTATAATTTTCAATCTTACGATAAATACTTTGGTGTGATGAATGTAAAGGGATTTCAAAATTGTTGGTTTTTTTTCCTCATGTGAGGGATATAATTATTATGAAAATCATCTTGATTGTTTAATATGTTGAATAACTGTATTTATCATTGTTTTTTTTTTTTGCTTATCCCTAGTACACGTGGCACAGGCCACGATAATCATGGTGGGTAGAAGTAGTCGACTGCTTTTACTGTAAGTGCACCACATGTCTACACATGTAAAAAGCAGTTCGAATTTGTACTTATAAATGCGCCAGAGCCCCGTTTGGTTACTTGCACTCACTGGTGGTGTTGGACTTTTGAAATAATCGAGACCATTGAAGATTTTTTTTATATCTCATTATGAAAATAGTATAAAGGTGAATCTGTGCACTTATTTAACTGTACTTAGTCTAACTTTTACTCACCATGATTATCATAGCCTGTACCATGTATACTAGGAATAATAATAAGTCTATAATATATCATTGTTAGATAATTCTATCTTAAAAGATAGCATATGGTTGGATAAAATGATCTTAACGAATATATTTATTGCACAATTAGATCTTAACGTATATTAAATTTAGATAACTCGATTGTTTTTAATCAAGATCATTGTTAAACAATTTGGCATTCATTATCGAATATGATTGTTGGATCATTCGACTTTTCTTTACCAATATCATTGTTGAATAATTTGTTGATTCTCCTTACGAATACTATTGTTGGATAATTGGATTCTTAAAAAATATAATATTGTTGGATAAATCGATTTTTCTTTTATAAAATCATTGTTGGATAATTTGATTTTTCTTTACAAATAATATTGTAGGATAATTGGATTCTTAGTGAATATAGTATTGTTGGATCATTCGGATTTTATTTACTAATATCATTGTTGGATAATTTGATCTTTCTTTACGAATACTATTGTTGAATAATTGGATTCTTAGTGAATATATTATTGTTGGATCATTCGGATTTTCTTTACTAATATCATTGTTGGATAATTTGATCTTTCTTTGCGAATACTATTGTAGGATATTTGGATTCTTAGTGAATATATTATTGTTGGATAATTCGGATTTTCTTTACTAATATCATTGTTGGATAATTTGATCTTTCTTTACGAATACTATTGTAGGATAATTAGGTTCTTAATAAAAATATTATTGTTGGATCATTCGGATTTTCTTTACTAATATCATTGTTGGATAATTTGATCTTTCTTTACTAATACTATTGTAGGATAATTAGATTATTAATAAAAATATTATTGTTGGGGATCATTCGGATTTTCTTTATCAATGTAATTGTTGGATAATTTGATCTTTCTTTACGAATACTATTGTAGGATAATTTATTCTTAATAAATATATTATTAAAAAGTAAATAAAACTTCCAGGGTTGAGTTTCTTGTTCAAATTTTATTATCTAGCTTTCGGACTTGTCAGTCCTTCAACAGGAGTACAATATATACATACATATACATACAAATATATTATTGTTGGATAATTCGGATTTTCTTTACGAATACTATTGTAGGATAATTGGATTCTTAAAGAATATCATATTGTTGGATAATTCGATTTTTCATTACTAATATCATTGTTGGATTATAGGTACATTATAAATTTTACATAATATCAGCTTTGTTTTAACCTATTTTAGAAATGATATATTTACATACTATAGAAAATGTTGGTATTTAACATAGGTAAATATGGAGCAAATAGTGTCTATGAACTAGGGTATAATATTATGGTAAATTTCCGGAATATCTATATGTTTATTTAAACTGTTCAATTTTATGGAGGCCAATGCTTCATGGAGTAATCTTTCAAATTTACAATGAATATTAGAGTATAAAGCTTTAGGAGTTTGTAAATCAAAACAGTGTCCTGTGTTATATAAAATTTACTTAAAATACTCTACTGTAGTTATAAATATAGGTGTAATGTACATATAACTCTATATTCCAGAGGCATATACTACAAGTAGAATATAGAAATACGAACAATAGAGCAATTACGTTAACTATTACTAGTATTAATAAGAGTTTAACTAATTATTTGTGATTATCCTGTCGTTATCTCAAGGTGAATGAAAAGGATTAGGAAGGTTTCAACACGTCGTCTCTATTAATCTCTACCTAAGATAACCCATTAATTAATTAATTAAATGGTAATTATATAATAACTAGCTACTAATATACAAATATCGAACGTTCACCTGTCATTTATACCTTTCATCATCTTTTTCTGGATTTCCTGGATAATCCTGAATATCCTGTTATATTATTTAAGTAGAGATTAGTCGAATATTAAAGGAAGCTATAACGTACAAATAAAGGAATGAATATACATACATTTACATATATTAATATATTATTATGTAGAGTTATGTATTATTTTATATATATATATGTTATAAAAAAATAATATTTCTGTTGATTTTTGATTATCTTAAGGATTATGCTATGGTAATGCCGTCGTGGTAAAATCTTGAAAGTATAATAAAAATAATTTTGATCAGAAATTGCTTTGATTGAGCTAATGGAATATATAAAAAAACATTATTTGAGAAAATTACTGCCTGGCTTAAGGTGTAAGAATAATAATAATAATAAAAAACTTATTTACATAATGTACAAAAGGTTTGAGCCGGCCATCGAGAAACAACAACAATCGGTTTTATATAGGGAAAGTCCCGACATCTGGTGGTAGATATAAACAGAACTAGCCGAATGACCCGGGCAACGCCCGTGTTTTACCCGATTGAATGTTTTGATTCAAATAATATTTATTACAATTATAAATTGGCGCCTTAAATAATTGCATATGTTAGTTAATAACTATAGCCTATGTGCTTTATCTGTCTATGTACTGTTGGCTTCCGTAGACGTCTCTTACTGGGTAAAAGAAAGAGGGGATTCCATTTGGTTATTATCTAATATATGCATTTATTTAGGGAGCGACCCGCTCCAACACAATAGTTACATAAATAGCGAGTGGGGGGGGGGGGGGTGCATGATGGGGAGGGGGCAAAGGTGGCGTGACCGTAGCCAACCAATAGGAAGGCGCCATTCCAAAAAAAAAAAAAGCAAACGGTGACAGAGAGAGATGATTGATTAGGAGATGAGGAATGACGCTCGTAACTGTAAATATAATATTTGAATCTATGAAATATAATTTTAAATAAATAATATTTTTTATATAACATACATATTCTTAAATACATACTTGTATATTAAAAAATGAAGAAGTTTAAAGGGAAGATTAATAAGGATTATGTAAAAAGGTTCAAAAAGGTTTTTATATATTTTATAATAATTTAAGGATATGCGAACAATAGTTACTCAGTTTCCTTTTTCAAATAAATTAAGGATATAAAAAATTCACGCTGAAAGTCTCGGCAGTTACGCGTCATATGAGCGGAACAAAAAAAGGAAGAATTGAAGAGAGATAGTAAAAGGTAAAAAATAAGAAAGAAAACTTAAAAATTGTAATTAATATTTCTAAATATTTGATTTTTTAGTAACATAAGGTAAAATTCGAAACTATTTTAAACGCGAAAGATTATTTTGAAATTAAACAATTTCTTCTGCCCTTACTGCAAGAGAAAATTAAAGGGACGGCCTGGCTAATCAGTGCTGAACCCTCCCAGCGGTTTCGCCAGTTTAATCTAGTATACCGCTGTTATATTATATTTTTAGAACTTCCTTTTATAATGATACTGTTGTTAAACTCTTGGAATGGGTATTTTAGAAGAACTATGGACATAAGCTTTGAGGACAGCAAAATTACATACAATTATAAATATATAATATGCTTTGAGCAATCTCTCTTCCGCAACAGCGGTATGGTAGATTAAACTGGCGAAACCGCTGGAAGGGTTCACCACTGATGAGCCAGGCCCTCCTATTAATTTTTCCATTGCAGTAAGGGCAGTAGAAATTGTTTAATATCAAAAAGAATCTTACGCGTTTAAAATAGTTTCGAATTTTGATAACAGATGGCGCGCTAGTGCATCATAAAGTAAAATTGTTAATGCAGTGTAGTAATAAAGAGAGATTGATAAAAAAAAGAAATACAATAGCCTTTTTTTGTTGATTATATAATTATTTTATTTCCCATATTGAATTAGATAATTAATATTTGTCCTATTACATTTCGTAATCTTTATTCTTTAAATGTAAAGTATCTTTTAACACGCAAATCAATTGCGACTTTTGGAATAAATAATAATTGAAAAATTATCACGGATCAGCAACCATATAAGTTACATTTAAAAAATAACAATAAATTCGCAAAAAAAACATGAAAATAATTGTCACACTCTCTTTCATAGCAAGATAACAAAATATATTAAAATTTAAATTTGAATATTTTATTTTAGTTAATAGGTATTTCATTACTAAATGTTTAATTATTTTACAAGAATTTTAAAGAAGAAAATCTTCTTTTTTACTCCATGCTAAACTAAAAAAAAACCGTTAATTTTCCGCTTACTTGAATTTATTATGAAGTTTTTATGAAGTGCTATCTTTTATTCTTTTTTTAAATTAACGAAAGAATTTCGGTCTCCTTTTAATTTAATCAAATTAAGTCGTTTGGAATGTGGACCAAGAAATAAAATGGTAGTTTGTAAAAGTAACGTCTGCTTTTTAATTGAAACTTTTTAATATGTTCTATTTTTTATATATTTAAAAAGAGACAGAAAGAGAGAAACAAAATATTTTATTTAAACATTTTCTAAAATTAAATATTATTTATTAATGAATATGCTGCTAGTTTTAAGCACATTGTATTTATCAACAGAATATATGCTATCGAAAATATCTTTGGAAAGGGAAACAACAACATGAAATTAATATTCTTCGAATTCAAATATTTGATTATAATGGTTCATTATAAAAGAGGTTTCGTTATGGAGAGGTTTTCAATAAAGAAGCTTTTTATTTGCTAAATATTTGTTAAAGAATTCTTTGTAGAAATTTGTTATTGAAATTTTCATTACAAAGATTCGGTTGATATTTCCCCTTTACAGAGGTTTCGGTTAAAAGTTTCATTTTAGAGTTTTTGCCTAAAAATGTTCATTTTAGAGAGGTTTTCACTATACAATGATTTAATAGATATAGCTTACATTATTATATTCTTCTTGATAAGATGATAGGTTAGTTAAAGAATAATTTATTATTAATGTCGTTTTGAAGAGTTTTTAGTTTAAAATAACGAATGTTTTTATAAATAATTTGCAGCAAATATCCTTATATAAATCCAGTGTATATCACCTTCCGACCAGAAAAAAAAATTGACAGGGACAAAGAACAGCAGCTTTACACACCCAAGATAGTTGACATTGCTGCTGCTGTGATAGAGATGTATGAAGACATCTGAGGCTCTTCATTGGACACGACAACAACAATACAGTATACAAACCTAAGATAGTGG
Source organism: Cordylochernes scorpioides (assembly GCA_030710605.1). NCBI lineage: Eukaryota > Metazoa > Arthropoda > Arachnida > Pseudoscorpiones > Chernetidae > Cordylochernes > Cordylochernes scorpioides. The sequence continues at coordinate 65,284,136 of CP092883.1, forward strand.
ACATTGCTGCTGCTTTGATAGAGATGTATAGAGACATCTGAGGCTCTTCATTGGACACGACAACAACAATACAGTATACAAACCCAAGATAGTTGACATTGCTGCTGCTGTGATAGAGATGTATGGAGACATCTGAGGCTCTTCGTTGAACACGACAACAACAATACAGTATACACACCCAAGATAGAGGACATTGCTACTGCTGTGATAGAGATGTGTGGAGACATCTGAGGCTCTTCGTTGGACACGACAACAACAATACAGTATACACACCCAAGATAGTTGACATTGCTGCTGCTCTGATAGAGATGTATGGAGACATCTGAGGCTCTTCATCGGACACGACAACAACAATACAGTATACACACCCAAGATAAAGGACATTGCTACTGCTGTGATAGAGATGTATGGAGACATCTGAGGCTCTTCATTGGACACGACAACAACAATACAGTATACACACCCAAGATAAAGGACATTGCTACTGCTGTGATAGAGATGTATGGAGACATCTGAGGCTCTTCATTGGACACGACAAACTTGGTGAAGGAAGACGAGTTTCTTTTATTGATGCATAGGTGCAAGCTTTCGGGTAAAAACCCTTTCAATAGCCCTAATCATGCGCCGTCTCGTGGTTTCAGACTGCAGACTGCAGATTTAATATTTAATTTTCTCAAAAATCGGTCTTCTATTAATATTAACATATATAAATATTTTAAAAACTTTCTTTTTAATATATATTTATTCCTTCCTACCATTTGTACCATAGTCCTTATAAGTCGCGCTTCATTTCTCGCCTCTTGAAGGGTTTTTACCCGAAAGCTTGCACCTATGCATCAATAAAAGAAACTCGTCTTCCTTCACCATGTTTTTTCGTTTAACACCCAAGATAGTTGACATTGCTACTGCTGTGGTAGAGATACATGGAGACATTTGAGGCTCTTCATTGGAAACAACAACAACAATACAGTATACACACCCAAGATAGAGGACATTGCTACTGTTGTGATAGGGCTGTATGGAGACATCTGAGGCTCTTCATTGTACACGACAACAACAATAGAGTAAACACACCCAAGATAGAAGACATTGCTTCTGCTGTGATAGAGATGTATGGAGACATCTGAGGCTCTTCATTGGACACGACAACAACAACAACAACAAGAAAAAAAATGAGACGGAAAATATTTTGTAACACAGAACATCATCAATATAAAAAGCATTTTAAACGAATTCCTACTTATATAATAATAACAACACCTTATTTTTTAAAATTATAAATTTTAAATTAACATACAGAAAATTGAACTATAAATATTAATAACACAAGCTATTTTCACATAAAGGTTTAATCATAAATTGAAAATTAGGAATTTTTCAATATTTTGAACATCATCAAAATAATTCTTTTTTTTTTTTCGAAAGTCATTTATGGAGACTGGGCTTTATATTTTCAGCGAACAAAAGACCTAAAAAAATAAATAAAAGAGCTGGTACCGCTGTTAATTTCTTCCCAAAGAGCATTCATTCAATTCGGTATATATTGGGGTGCCTTTCATTCGTATTTTTCTTTATTCCCTTTTTATTTTGTGTGTGTTCGCGATATTTTTATTAAAAAATATACAAGAGCTATCCTATAAATAAATATCAGACCAGACCATTAAATATTTAATATTTAAAAAAAAATTGTATTTTACACCACAATTGGAGAAGGAGAGAAAAAAAATATTCTTTTACTATTATTTTCATCACAAAAATAAAAATTAATAAACATTCCTTGAGCCTACTTTATTAAAAATAATATTTTATAGCAGAAGATACATTTTTTTCAATTTGTGATTTGGATCGGTAGGAATTACAACCAATAATAAAATATTTATGTTTTGAATAAATCCGACACACTAGTTAAAATTTAAATGGAATTTTTTTTTTCCCGAGAGTAAATTGATATTTGAAAAAAAAAAAAACAAAGGCGACCTATTTAGCATACATTTTAATATGAGAGGTAATCATTCATTTAGTAAAAACAATTAAAATTTATGAAATATTGTAGAAAAGCTATTAAGAGAGAGATATTAAGTATATAACTGTAGCAAGCTTTGTATTTTTATTTATTTATGTAAAATATTTGATTATTCTTTGATATTTCTTTATAGTTAGGTAGTCGGCAACACTGTTCTTTCTTTCCTTCTTTAATTTTGCAATTCCTTCTTGTATTTTCGTAAAGATAGAGGCTGCCTGGCCGATATTCGGTCAGTAAATCTTTTTTATTGTCTCGACGTTTCGACAAAAATATTTTGTCTTCGTCAGAAGCGAACAAAAATTAAAACATTTGGCAAAGCGTTAAAATTTCACATAATTCTTTTTTGTTTGTTTGTTTATATATAATAAGGTTGTTTAGACGAAGAAAGAGAAAAAACTCTTAGAAACACCTTCTGGAGATTTAGCAACCCACTGAAAACGCTGAGAACTATTTCAGAAAAAAATATATAGTAATAGAACTCTATAATTTCTACAGATCAATTGTAAATAGATTTATACCCAAAAGAGGTAGTGAGGAAAGTTTTATAACAGATGTGTAAATAAATCCCTTTTCAAACAAAGACTCACGTACAGATGGGGAAAAGGAGGAGAAAATTACTGTATTGTTGTTGTATGGCGAATCCATACAGGGCAATAGGCTCTAATAAAGCCTTTGTTGTTGTTGCATATTAAGGTTGACTTGTTGTTACTCAATTAAATATTAAAACACAAAGTATTGTGGCTATCCCTTATTTCTAAATAGGAAACGTTACATAAAGTTGAGGTAAGATGATAATCATGTACTTAAAGAAACATGTCTTCCATTAACTCTTTTCGTAGGATGTTATGAAATGAAAGCCGTCTTGGTAATGATGAAGGTCAGGAACCCGAAACTATGGTACATAGGTTGGGTTTTTGTACAGAGCGGACTTTTCAACACTATCCACAAGGAACCTAATGTAAATCTTCACAATCTGACAAAGATGTGTTTAGCTGGCAATGTTGGCTGGGTCAAATCTATGGCCGAAATACATATGGGAATTTTGGCTAAAGGAAATTGACCCGAGGCCGCTAGTTGCGGCGACGGTCAATAGATGGCGTCTGGTTTTGACGTCTATTTTGACGGGAAAGACGACCTTTGTCTCTTTAGATTAACATATATAAAATATCCTGTTTATTATATAAAAATCCCGTTTCATGACAGGACACACTAGAAAAATTAGGTTTAAGATAGGAGTTAGATCTTCCCAACCTGTTCCATCTGTAAAAAGGAGAAAACAGCGCCAAAACATATCTTGTACATGGGAACTACTATAAAAAAAAAACACTATAAAAGAATGACAATACATCCAGATGACACAATAACCTATAGGACATGCAACAACTGTCCTGGTGTGGAACTAACACCTACTCACATATTCTTATTTCCAACAATGGCCGCAGTCTTGACATGGACCCAGAGCAGCAGCTTTACACAACCAAGATAGTAGACATTGCTGTTGCTGTGATAGAGATGTATGGAGACATCTGAGACTCTTCATTGGACACGACAACAACAACACAGTATACACACCCAAGATAGTGGACATTGCTGTTGCTGTGATAGAGATGTATGGAGACATCTGAGACTATTCATTGGACAAGACAACAGCAACACAGTATACACACCCAAGATAGTGGACATTGCTGTTGCTGTGATAGAGATGTATGGAGACATCTGAGACTCTTCATTGGACACAACAACAACCACTATAAAAAACATATGTACCATAATCCTAAAAACATATTACATATTCATAAATTTAATTGCCATCTATCCTTAAAATTGTGTACAAATACATTTACTGACAATGTTTTTCTTTCAAATAATATCATCAACTATTATCACTACAGACCTTACTGCAATGATATAAGTTATTGAATGAGAGGGCTTGGCACATTCAATAACATATATCATTACAGTAAAGTCTGTAGAGATAATATTTGATGAAAATATTTAAAAGAAACACATTGCCAGTAATTTATTTGTACAAATATTTAACATATCACATCTAATCAATACATATAAGCTCTATGATCATATATAATGATATATGAGATAATAAAACAATATTTATTACTAAATACATTTATTTAAAATATGTATAAATATTTAGGTTAAACTTTTATTTCCAAATTGATCGCTATATTTTTAAAGGGGGATAAAGAAACTTTATTTACATAATGGACGATGTGGAAATTTGCGCCGGTCATAAAGTAGTTTCAAATGGAGGCGTTTATTAAAATTCATAAGTTTCACCAATGCGGGAATTAATAGGAGTTTAGATTACCCTCTAACATTCCGCTACCTTTTCATTTATTTGGATATTTTCCCTTATTTGCATATAGGGCCGAATATCACTATAATATCCTCACTTTGAAACAATATTTTATGTTGGTATAAATAAATATTTGTGAAAAAATAGTACAAATGTGATATTGTACTGGGATAAGGTGATTAAATTATGAAAAAAGGCATCTCGCTGATGAGGGCCAACAACCCGAAACGCGTCCGTGGTTAGCTTTTCTTGATTAATCAAGAATGGGTAATTGGCTAATTCTGGAATAATTAGAAATAAAGGAGAATAGTTGATATTTATTCCGATAGATGGCGCAAGTCATTAGCAACCTTCAGTTGCACGATAAAGAAATGCCTTTTTCATAAGATATCTATCTATATATAAAATGAGAAAAATATCCAGTTTGAATATGACAGACATTCCTGTACTTTAAAAATTAATATTGTTATCTTTATTCTTATAAAATGAATTCTATTATAAAACTATAACAGACTTTACAAAATATCATAAAACATTATATAAAAGATCAACAAAACAAATGCTAACAAGAATTTAAAAAAGAAAATATTATAGGATTTCATCGGTGTCTTTTACATATTTTATTCTGTGCTTTAATATTTATTAAGTCCAGGAATTTCTGGCATACCTTTCTCTCCATTATTGATTAGAAAGGTTTGTTGAAAATTCCTGAAAGTTTTCCCTCCACTAAAGCTAGGTTATATCAATATTTGTCTATCGATGTATTGGAGTTTGGAGAGAGGTGTCTTCACATAAGTGTCTACTTCTATCTTCAAGTATCTATTTGGAGGAACTGGACTGGAATATTGAGTGAAAGGATATAGAGAGGGAAAGAGAAATATTTCACCTTTTATTCTGGTAAAAATTATTGAATATTGTTTTGTATAATACAATATTCGAAACTATTATAAAGGCGTAAGATTCTTTTTGAAATTATACAATTTCTACTGCCCTTACTGCAGTGGAAAAATTAATGGGAGGGCCTGGCTCATCAGTGGTGAACCCTCCCAACGGTTTCGCCAGTTTAATCTACCATACCGCTGTTATATGGCATTTTTGGAACTTCCTTTTAAAGTGATACTGTTGGTAGACTCTTGGAATGGGTATTTTAGAAGAACTATGGACATAAGCTTTGAGGACAGTAGAATTACATACAATTATAAATAGATAATATGCTTCGAGCAATCGATCTTCCGCAAATATCATTTTGAGTCTTTAATTAGAACATTTATAATATGATGCACTAGCGCGCCATCTGTTATCAAAATTCGAAACTGTTTTAAAGGCGTAAGATTCTTTTTGAAATTAAACAATATAAAAAACAATATAATGCGGATCATGATTTAAGAACTAAATTGGACAATTTTATCGCAAATGTTTCTTTGAAACGAAAAATCGAAATTTATTTTAAGGAGAAATAACGATTATTTCTAACCTTAGGGATGAAGTGTGATAGGATGAATTATGAAGAGTAATGATAAACGGAAAAATAAAAGTGTCCAGGGATGGGAATCGAACCCACAATGTTTTATATAGACTTATGATACATTGGCGCGCCATCTGTTATCAAAAATCGAAACTATTATAGACGCGTATGATTCTTTTGAAAATAAAATAATTTCTACTGTTCTTACTGCAATGGAAAAATTAATGGGAGGGCCCCTGGCTCATCAGTGGTGAGGACTTTTTCTTCAATACATTTATTGCGTATTATGATTTTAAAATAAATTATCAGTGAAATTCGTTAATAGTTAAAATTTGAAATTTATGGTTTGTCACGCTTTTTATAATTGTTTTAATTATTATTTTCGCAAATTTAATAGACATGTCAATTTTACATTCAAGACACTTCCATATTAAATAATTAATTATATCAAATTGAGTACAATATTATAACAATATTTTTGCATAGTTAATAAGATCACAGTACAATTGACATATAAATTTATTTCAAATATTAAAATCATTTATAATATTTTTCTAAACTGAATTATAAAAGAGTTTCAAAATATTAAAACAATTTTTCTGACTTTAAAATATTGAGCCTGGTTATGTGCCAAGTGTCTTTTTAACTTTGAGATCATTTGTGGAACCATTTTCTCTTTTTGCTGAAAAGTGGTTTTAGAGAATAAATTATAACGGAGCTTCTATTCATAGTTGAAAGTTGGGACAATTTGACCAAATTTTCTCTAATATTTTAAAATACTTCATTCACAGAAAAAATTGCTATACAATTAAAACATAATATTCAAAATTTTGAATTAATAAATTCGAAACTATTTTAAACGCGTAAGATTCTTTTTGAAATTAAACAATTTTTAATTTAATTTCAAAAAGAATCTTACGCGTTTAAAATAGTTTCGAATTTTGATAACAGATGGCGCGCTAGTGTATCATAATTAATAAATTGTTTTTCACACTTACACAAATAATGTAATTACAATTCTCTCAATTTTTGTGAAAAATAAACACTTCGGCCAGTTAGAATTTTTTTTTTTTTCTAAACTTTTCGACAAAATTCTTTCGTCTTCGTCAGGAGAAATAAATAAAAATAAAGCATTTGCCAAATGCTGAGAGAATGCGAAATGTTGAGAAAATAAAAAACTCTAACTTGTCGAAATGTCTATTTTTCATAGAAATATGAATGCTGGTCAGGCAACATCTATCTCCAGAATTCTCTCAATATCATAAATATTTAAAATATGTAAATAATAATTTGTAATAAAATAGTATTTATCATTAAATTGTTAATGTGATACTTCTGTTAAAGAACTGACAAGTCCGAAAGCTTGAAAATAAAAGGTTTTCACAAGAAACTTCGTCCTGGAATCTTAATGTATTTTATTATAAGACATTATATAAGCATTCTAACATTCTTCAAATATTTTACTCTCTTTCCTTTTTATTTAAAAACATTATATTCATTATTTGTATCAAAACAATCGAAATACAGTCGTCTTCATACCTAAATGTAAAAATGGAATCTAGGGAATCATACACACACACACAGAAGCCTTTATTAGGGACTTGCCCCATACAGATTCTCCCAATTGAGTAAGGTAATAATCATCTTGTGTTATTTTATTATTATGTGTTATATTTATTATTGTTATATTTATTTATGGGTTTTTCAACCCATACTGAACTACAGGCCTTCAAAATACACCTACCCAATCAGAGACCCCTAACAATTGTAGATAAGAAAAAAGAAGAAGACATAGAAATTGAACTGGCTTTACTCTTCATCTCAAAGTAATTCACTTGTTGACATAATGATGATCTAAAAAAATTAGAGTAAGCTATTGCCTTAGATTTGTTTGCTGATATTTTTGAAAGCAATACGTAGGGTGAAATGTTGGTACATTTAATTTGTTGATATAGGGCCTTCCTCTCTGCATCAAGGGCTGTACAATTAAGCAGGTAATGGGGGAGTTCTTCAGAATGTAGGGAATCGCCAAACCGAAAATCAATAATACCAAAGTACTCTAAAACGGTGTAACAGTGACTCCAATACCAGATATAAAACTTTTTTTTAAGAGTATGCGAGCAAGAAATTCCTGAAGGTTGTTTGCCGAATAAAAAACAAGAATATAATATAAACAATAATCTATATATATTTTATATATAAAAAAGATTAGATTTGCTGCTTGAATTTTAGATCATGTTGAGGATTATGGAAATGCAGTCGTGGTTGAAAAATTTAAAGTATGATAATGAAAAATAGTTTTGATCAGTAATTTAATTGAGTTAAAGGAATATATAAAAGAACACAATTTGATAAAAGTACTGCCTGGCTTAAGGCCAGTAGAATAAGAAAAAACAAAAGATTATTTACATAATGTACAAATATTTTGAGGCGGCCCTCGGGAAACAACAACAATGTGGTTTTATAGGGGAAGCGTGACCTCTGACGGTCGATTTAAACAGAATATTTGTATCTATGAAATATAATTTTAAATAAAATGATATTTTAATATAACATATATATATGTTATGAATTATTTGTTTGTTGTTAGATAAAGGGTTGATAAGACAAAGGATCAATAAGATAAAGGGTTGAAGGTGCAGTCGTGATTATAAAAAGATAATTATTTACCATCAAGTAGCTTTTATTTTGAATTACTTGAGGAAAGTTTACACATTAGTTATTTTCACAATTATATAGAATTTTTAAAGTTAATCCTATATTAGTGATTCAAAAAGATTGATATGTTAACTAAGTATATTTACAACAAAACTGAAAAAATCTAAAAACGATGATAACCATAAGTAGAAATATCAATGAATAAAAATAAAATATATATTTTTTAAAATATAGAAATATTTGAGTTTTTAGAATATAAATAATACATATATAAAAAATGAAAATATATAAGCAAGAATGTTTCTTTTATACACAAATTCATATAAATATTCATATAAAATTCTATTTTTCCAAAAGCTAATGCCCATTGAAAGATTTATTGGATACCATTTTCTAGATCCTACCCTTCAGTGTAGCATATAAAAGCAGAATGATCCAAAACAATATTAGAGCTCTAAGAAGCGGTCTGGTAGATCAAATTGACGAAACTGCTTAGTGGGTTCACCACTGATGAACCAAGCCCTCAATATTTTAGCATTGTGGCATTATCATTGACCCGATTCCGTTAGTTAGTGGAGACGATCACTAAATAACACTAATAGCCTTTACTTTTGAACAGAGAGTTTTAATTTCTTTTTATTCCTAATAATTTGCATATGCATTGTTTACTACTAAAGAGAGTAAAATACGAATATGTACTTTTTTATTATATCTATATTTAGAGAGCTTAACTATATATTCAAAATGTATAAACAATTAAATAATTTATATTGCATATAAGTTCTGATTATGAAGGGAATAATTGATATATATACAGTCAAACCTGTCTATAGCGCCCCCTCTTGGGACTCACCAAAATAGGGTGCTATAGAGAGGGGGTGCTATAGACAGGTCACTTTTAATGTAAATCACATCGTGCTACGTATTTAAAATCGGGCGCTATAGAGAGGGAGACGCAATTTAGAGGGGGCGCAATAGACAGGTTTAACTGTAACTCCGAAATATTAAACCCTTTTTATTTACTAAGTTCAGTTAAAACTATTCTGTATTAAACACGCGCCTAATGTATACTATTTCCACGTGGAAAATTAGGAAAGAAAAAACTCGTGGACGATACAGCCATTTATTTCAGGCAAGAACAAACTATGAGTGATAAACAAAAGATAAACAAAAGAGGGATGTTTACAGAGTATAGTAAAATATAAACATAAGAAATAATACTCTGCTAATAAAATAATAAATACTTTGTTACAATATATTTAAATTATTGAACGTGAATCGATATATAAATAATAAGTGGTATACTAGATTTTTCACTATGCCTATGTAACAAAGAAGATCAAAACCTAGACTATATTTTAATTCGGTTACCTACTTATTAAAGAACTGAAAGAACAATGTCAAATGAACAGTTTTTTATTGTACAGTAGAAGATTAGGTGTCTTTTACAGTACTGTAAAGGACAAAACCTAATTGCAGAGCCAAAGTGACCTTTAGGGAGAGGTGTCCTCTTACCAGAGTGTTGTTACAGTAGAACCTCCCTGTAAAGGACACCTAATTACAGAGCCAAAGTGTTCTTTAGGGAGAGGTGTTCTCTTACCAGAGAGTTGCTACAGTAGAACCTCCCTGTAAAGGAAACCTAATTACAGAACCAAAGTGTTCTTTAGGGAGAGGTGTTCTCTTACCAGAGAGTTGTTACAGTAGAACCTCCCTGTAAAGGACACCTAATTACAGTACCAAAGTGTCCTTTAAGGGAGAGATGTTGTTTAGCTTTTTTTACAATATAAACCTTAGATTATTAAAACATTGGATCAGTAAACATGAGGGCAACCACTTCGTTCTTTTACATTACTTTACTTTTCATATAACATTTTTTGTAAAAAACAAAGGTGATGATGATAAAATTCAATGAATATTTACACAATCATAGAAATATTATATTAAACCTTTATATAAACCTAAATATTCTAACTAAATTAAACATTCTCTCGCCACCAACTTGATGGGGGACCATCAAGAAACATTATATAGGTAACAAACATAATTTTACAACAGATCTTCTGTAAGTCCCATTAGCAGTCTTGACTTCTACCACTCTGATTCTAGCGTCATCTCCTGGAAACACCTTTGAAATTCTTCCAATCTTCCATGCTAGTGGAGGTTGTTGTTCATTCTTTATCAACACCAGGGATCCTTCCTTAATGTTGGGTTGGGGCTTACACCATTTGGATCTTTGTTGAAGTTGTGACACATATTCTTGGGACCATCTTGTCCAAAAATGAATCATTGATTTATGAATTAATTGCCATCTATTTGGCAAACTCATTGCTATGATGTCATCTTCATCGGGAAGCGCTGTTAAAGAACCACCTATTAAGAAGTGACCAGGAGTCAATGCCTGTAGATCTTCAGGGTCCTTAGAAAGAGGACAAAGAGGTCGCGAATTCAGGCAAGCTTAAATTTGTGCTAACAATGTTGTTAGTTCTTCAAAATTTAGCAAAGCACTGCCCATTGTTCTTCTAAGATGATATTTCATGGACTTAACTCCGGCTTCCCAAAGTCCACCAAAATGTGGAGCTGCTGGTGGAATAAATTTCCACTGAATTCCCTCCGAATTCGTAAGAACTTTACTGGCATTGTGACATAGTTTCCCAATAATCTTATGCGCACCAACAAAATTAGTGGCGTTGTCCCTATGAATTGTTGCTGGTTTACCTCTTCGAGCAATGAACCTTCTTATTGTGGATATGAGAGCATCTGTGGTCAGACTACTGATTAATTCTAGATGAATGGCCCGAGTGCTGAAACATATGAACAAGGCAACGTAAGCATTCATGGTTGAAGTTGTACGTCCCATGTTCCGTTTAATCAGAAAAGGTCCTGCAAAATCTATTCCAGTTACCAAAAACGGCCTTGATCTGTTGATCCTTGCAAAAGGTAGATTTCCCATTAATTGAAAAGGAGCTTCTTTTTTTTACGAAATCTAGCGCATTTCATGCATGTTCTTAAAATTTCCGTACAACATTTCTTCCAGAAGGTATCCAGAATATATTTCTTATTGCTGCAAGCGTAGCTTGAGTTGATGAGTGAAGATTATGGACATGAACATTGTTTACAATAAGAGTGGTAAGATGATGTGATCTTGGAAGTAAAACTTGATTAATCCGATCACCATAAACATTTACATTTTTTAATCGTCCGCCAACTCTAATGATTCCCCTTGAATCCAAAAAGGGACATAGATTGTATATTCTACTCTTATTCGGGATTGGCTTGTTGCTTAACAGGCAATGCTTTTCTTTGAAAAATTCAATAGATTGAACACACTTAACAACTGTCAACAGGGCATCATTCAACTCTCTTAATGTTAAGGGCTTTTGTTCCTTGAATGTGAAGGCATTCGACTGTTGTTGACAAATCTTAAGCACCAAGCTATGATACATTTAGTTTGGTTAATGATGAGCAGTTTATTACAATGGATGGGATTTCACTCTCAATTGTACCAAAATACGTCTTGATTTTTTCTTCTTCTTTAAATTCTTCCTTGGAGCTATTAATGAATTTCTTAATTTCAAGGGCAGGTTCAATTAGCCATGGTGGCCCATTCCACCATAGTGGATGTTATACTAAGTCGGATGGAAATATTCTTCGTGATGCACAGTCTGCTGGATTCTGCCTTCCATCAACATGGCACCAAACCCCGGAGACAAGCCGGTGTACTCAGCAACTCGATTTGCCACAAATGTCTTCCATCGGTAGGGCTCGGGTTTGATCCAGCATAAGGCTATAGTAGAATCAGACCATAAATAAATTTTATTGATGGTAAGAGGAAGGTTATCATATACAGTTTTCACTAATCTTGCCAAAAGTAGAGCAGAACATAATTCTAACTTTGGAAGTGAAACCACCTTCATGGGTGCGACTCTTGTTTTTGCCACTATGAGAAATGTCTTAGCGCTTGTGTTTGAGAGGATCACCTTTAGATACAGAGATGCAGCATATGCCTTCTGTGATGCATCACAAAACCCATGAAATTCTACCTTCATAAAATTACCTGGTACCACGTATCTTGGGATCTGAATGTGCTCTAGCGATGGAAGATCCTGGTTTATCAAAGTCAGCTTCCTTCTTAATTCCTCTGGAATTGGGTCACCCCATTCCATACCAGTCTTCCAAAGTTCTTGCAAAATCAGTTTAATAGTGGTCGTAAATGGTGAGATCGAACCCAGTTTATCAAATATTTTAGCAACCTCTCTCTCTCTCTCTCTCTCTCTCTCTCTCGCTCTCTCTCTCTCTCTGTGATAGTATTCCTCGTTTTGTCATAGAGTTCAGTGACAGAGCTATTCCCTTAAATGTGAAACCATCAGTTCTTGGTTGCCATTGAAGGCCAAAAACGTTGACAAATTCCTTGGATTCCTTAAACCCAATATTTGTGTTGGTGGATTTTAAATGATTTGGTAAAAGTGACAGAACATCAGGAACATTGGAGGTTCACTTACGAAGTTCGAAGCCTCCTGCACTTAGTAAACCATAGAGTTCTTGCACCAAATTCTTGCCTTCATGTACTGAACAAGTTCCAGTTACTAGATCATCAACATAAAAATCTGTCAATGCTATTTTGCTAGATTTTGGAAACTTACTCTGCTCATCCAAAGCCAACTGTTTGATGATACGAGTGGCCAAAAATGGTGCACAACTAGTCCCATAAGTAACAGTTTCTAGCTGATAGTCCTTTATTTTATCATTAGGATCATTCCGCCATACAAATCTTTGGAATTCCGAGTCTTCTTGTGATATTCTAATTTGCCAATACATCTTGGCGATATCAGCATTTATAGCAACAGGATGAATTCTGAATCTCAGAATGATGTGAAACAAATCCTGTTGAATTTTGGGCCCTGGAATTAAAGCATCATTCAAGGACAAAACTGAATCAGTCTTTGTTGATGCGTCAAATACTACTCGCAATTTGGTGGTGCAACTTTTTTCCTTTATTACAGGATGATGAGGCAGATAGTACCTTCCCTTAATGATATCTTCCTTTGGTACTAAGCTCATATGTCCCAATTCAAGATATTCCTTAATGAAGCCTCTATATTGGTCATAAACTTCAGGTCGTGGAATCAAATATCTTTCCAAAGAACAAAGTCTTTTGATCGCATTGGATCTTGAATCTCCTAAATGGCAGTCATTCCGAAATGGCAGTTGTACAACATATCTACCTGTGGAATCCCTTCCATGTGTTTCCACAAAATGGATTTCACTTTTATTTTCATCCTTAGATATAGAAGTTACATCAGGAATGGATTCCAAATTCCAAAATTTTTCGACTATATTTTGGGTTTCCAGGCATGCCAGATGTGACTGAATGATATCCCTAATACTTCTCCTACTACCCTTAGAGGAAACTCTTCCAGAAAGGAGCCATCCTAATTTAGAAGAAGTAGCAGTTAGTTGTTCTTCATCGCCGATAACGGACTCGCCAGTGAACAGGGTCATAGCTAACTCAGAACCAATTAATATGTCGATGAGGGCAGAAATATTATAATCTGGATCAGCCAGAGGCATGGTTTTGAGATGCGCCAAGTTTGACTTTGGACATGTAAGAGTTGGCAAATTATTTGTCAACTTATCCAATACCAAGGCGTTCACCTTGAAAAGTTCATCGGATTTGAAATGTGGCGTAAATTCAAACTCCACAAGTCCATAAGAGTGACTAGCAAAATGTCCCGAAATTCCCGATATTTTCGAGTGTAAGGTAACATATTTAAGTCCTAGTCTTTTTCTAAATTGTCCTGATATAAAGTTCGCCTGAGACCCTGAGTCTATCAGGGCTCTACATGTCTGAGGCACACCATTGTTATCCTTGATTTTAATCCTAGCGGTTGTAAGCATGACATTTGAAAAATATTTCTCATTACTTAAAAGACAAGTTGTATTTTTGATGTCTTTTCCACACTCAAATTTCCCTTCATCAACTTCTTGAATCTTGGTTTCTTGGTGAATCAAAGTGTGGTGTCTTTTCTTACAAATTTGAAAAATGTTTTTGCAATAACAATTCTTTGCTAAATGGTTTGCCTTTAAACATCTGAAACACAATTTAGCCGAACTAACAAAATTCACTCTCTCTGACTCAGGTAATTTAGAAAATAAATTACAGCTTGAAAGAGCATGTGCACCCTAACATTTAAGACATTCTATCATATATGAATTATAAACATTCACCTTTTGTAATTCCTTCTTCATTGAATGTTTCTCCACATTTGAATCTTTATTTGGTAAATTCTGCAAGCTTTTTGCGTGAATTTCCAAAAATTCCATTAAATCCTTAATTGAAGGCACAACTCTTGGGTTGTTCTGCAATTCCTATTGTTTTCTTGTGGTTTTATCAAGCTTATCTTGTATGATCTTGACGAAAAATACCTCAGATAAACTATCGATTTGGTAACCCTTTACCTTCACTGTTCTTACTATTTCGTTGCAGCTATCTAGAAGTTTAAACATTGAATTATGGTTGTCATCGGCTAATTTTGGTAATCTTAATGCATTATCTATTTGGGTGAAAATTAGATCTTTTGGGTTATCATATCTTGTTAATAAAGTTTACCAAACCTCAACATAATTATCGGCCGTAATTGGAAATGCGTTGACCAGTCCTTTCAAATATTGTAACTTTTCAATATCAGGTATTTGTGAGTTAGAACCAATTGCAGAAAAAAATAGATCTTTAAATGAAAGCCATGATTCTAATCAGCCGTTGAAAGTTGGCAACTCAAGTTTTAACATGTAAATTAACTTCTTTTTTTTTCAGATGGTTCTTGCCATTATGCTTTAAATCTAATTCACACTTTAATCTTATACACTTATCTATACAATTTTCCACTTCGTCATTCAAATCATCATCCTCAAGTTGCTGCAAGAAAACATCCCTCATTTTCCTCATATCATTATTTGCATAATCTAGTTTGCATTTCGTTGCATTAATATCTACCATAGACACAACGGATTTGATATTTTCCTCTATGCCTTTTATAGTTTTTTTATCCTTTTTAATTTTTTAATTAAAGTTTCTACATCCATAATTGCTATTAAATTATCTTTTCCCAAATACTTTTAGTTGAAATATATGGCTACAAAATACTTATAAGTTGCCCTTTTTTTTTTTAAATAAATTTTAACTTGACTTTTACTTACGTTCATCCGGCTCGAGGGACCAATATTTAGCTTTTTTTTACGACATAAACCTTAGATTATTAAAACATTGGAACAGTAAACATGAGGGCAACCACTTCGTTCATTTACATCACTTTATTTTTTATATAACATTTTTATAGAAAACAAAGGTGATGATGATAAATTCAATGAATATTTACACAATCATAGAAATATTATATTAAACCTTTATATAAACATAAATATTCTAACTAAATTAAACAGATGTCCTCTTATCAGAGAGTTGTTACAGTAGAACCTCACTGTAAAGGACACCTAATTACAGTGCCAAAGTGTCCTTTAGGGAGAGATGTCCTCTTACCGGAAAGTTGTTACAGTAGAACCTCCCTGTAAAGGACACCTAATTACAGTACCAAAGTGTCCTTTAGGGATAAGTGTCCTCTTACCGGAGAGTTGCTAAATAGTAAAAATGGTAATTTTGTAAATGAAAACTGTCCTTTGTAGAGAGGTATCCTCTAGCGTGATTGTCCATTTTCAAATTCTAGAAATAATATCTGCAAACAAATTCTAAACAATGTATATGAAATAATTTTAGCATTTATACACAAATATCTAAATAGGATATAGGGTGTATTAATGTAATAAATAAATAAATAAATATTAATAACTAATTCTGATAAAAATATCAAGTTTATGATTTTAAATATTTCTAAACATAAAATGTAACAGATATATTTTATATAGTCTTCTGTTCTACTTTAGGTGCGGATGTCCTGCCATCTACCGAACAATTTATATACTATTTAGACATTAATCAATAATTTAAAAAGACGATAGCTTCAAAAAACCCAAAATGCTAATTTTAATATAAAATACACAATAAATATATTTTTTTCTTATTTATATTATATTATTCAATTAAAAGATATAGAGTTTTTAAAATATTTTTTATTGTATTTAGCTATATATGACAGTAATTATTTTATTCTTGTAGTAGGGTATATAAAAATATTATTTATGTATTTATATGAATAGCTTTTCATTTTGTGTCTTTTATATAAATGAATATGGATTGAACTAAAATAATATATAGTGATAAATTATTATACAATTTTTTAAAATAATTTTTAAAAGTCGAATAAATAATTATATTAATCCTATCAAATAAATATATATTATATGAATTATAAATGATTTAAAAAAATATATAATACTTAAATAATAAAATAAAAATCACAATGCTATAAATAGTTCAATTTTTGTTACATAGATGGCGCTAGGGGTTCTATTATTTCACGATAAATTTTCAAAACGAAAGAAGCGAATGGAAAAGTGCTATTTAGGATTTTATCATTTTATACAAAACAACGGAAGCGTTAAAATGTTCTATATAAATTACCATACAACCTCCCTTGAGAGACCGCCTAATTATATTGATATTCTTGGTCTCTTTTGGAGGTTGTTTCTGATTGGAGGTTAAATTATATAATCAAAGGTAATTTTCATTCAACAAAAATGTCGAACAGAACATATTTACACATCATTAAAAGTGACCTGTCTATAGCACCCCCTCTCTATAGCAACCTATTCTGGTGAGTCCCAAGAGGGGGCGCTATAGACAGGTTTAACTGTATATATATCCAAAGTTTTTTTTTTTATTAACAATTTTTTACCTAAAACTTTATTTATTTTTTACAAAAGGAAATTCTATTTTGTCCCAGCACTTGTTGAATTATTCCCGCTTTATTCAATCTTCTTATATAAACAACACCTGTCTTTCTTTTATCTTCCCTGGCCTGGGGAATCTAACCTTTTTTGAACAACCTTGGTGTTGCGTGCAGCACCTTGGTACTTTGATATAATGTATTGTGGTTTGTCTGCTTACTGCATCATTTTTGGGCTCAAAATTCATACACTTTTGTTAGTGTGTGTGTGTGTGTGGCCTGTAAAACCATATTCTCTCGTACATCACACGGATGATGGGCTTAGAAGGAGTTTGAATTCCTAGAGAAAAAAGGCGAACAGCCCCATCGAAATATAAAGTGAGTAAGTTAGGGAAGACAAACTGAAGACCGCAGAGAAGACCTTGAAGCCAAGAATGCTGTGATCTACATTTTCGGAGACTGACTCCAGGATTCCACCGCCGTGCTAAAGCCAAGACTTCCCTCGAAGATGACGATACGACGACAAAGCCGCTCTTCACGCCGCAAGATAAGGTACGCAAAGGTACTAGAGACAAAGTTCCAAGAATTCGATGGAATCCTTTGCAGAAGCACGTCAAATCCACGTCAGTATCTACAATAATTGCTAGCTGTGGGTCACAGCTCCCATAGGGAAGATGCTATGTAACAAAGTATCTATTAATTTTATTTTTTTATTAAGAGTGGTCATTTTTATGTTTATATTTTGCTTCCCTGTAAATTTCCCTCATGGCTTATCTTTTGTTTACCATTCATAGTTTGTTCTTGCCTGAAATAAAATGTTGTCTCATCCCGAAGTTGGTCTTCCCTAATTTTCCACGCGACAATATTGATCCAACACTTCTTTTAACATATATTTGTGTGTGAAAAAGAAGTCATAAAAATAGTAACGGTGAGGTATTGATATTAAAAATAGAATGTCATATCTTAGCCGTTCACATGAAAATTTTAGAATCAAACCATTCTTTCATAATAAGTCTGTTAATGAAGAAGTATTTATACACCATTATAGCAAAAAATATATTTTAAGAAACTGATAATTTATATTATGTTGATTGTACATATTGCCAGACACTTCTTTCTTTTGTACACTGTTCTTTTTTCTCGTTTTTATTCCTCCCTTTCTCCTTGTTAACATCATACGACTATTCTATTCACGGCTTAAAATTATTCTATTTACGTATATATATATATGTTGTAATATATTCAAATATATACTTATACATCATATGTAAAATAGTATAATAACCAAAACTGTAAAAACATTTTAAATCACCAGTTTGGACATCATATAATGCACGGCGAAATAAAATTTCGATTGAGTGACAGCCGGCGCCAGGACAGAAAAAAAGATCCGAAAAACATGTCGGGGATACCAGGTGTGCCCCTTTCTTACTCAAACAGATCAGTCCGCTTTAAGACACGATGATTGACAGACCCCTCTCAACAGATCTGCCTTGACTGGTGTAGACTTCACTCTCGCCATCTCTATGGTGACATCCAACATGTCTTGTCCTTTTGTGCAAATCACGCCTGAAACCACTTTGAACATTGAGGCCACAACGAATGCATTTAACCAACCACACTACAGTCATCCTACTGGATCGACTAAATCACAGCATATATATATAGACAAATGTAAAGGCATGCATGTATGAAAGCGCAAGTGTCCCTAGGGGGAATAAATTAATTAAAACATGCATTATAAACTAATACTTCGTTATAATTATATTCAGAGATCTCTTATAAACTATTTAAAAGTATTAAGTTATCAGCCGAGAAAAATGAGCAATGAAATAAAGAATTTAGAAGAACTTTAAAATCAAACGACATTGGACAAGCTTCTGGCTCCATCTATCGAGAACTTCTGTTACTATTTTTGGTTTTGTTTGCAATGTTATTATTAAAAGTCGTTTAACAAGTTTTACCGTAAATGTTTCTTTTCACAGAACGAAATATCTTAATTTTCATTATTTTAAGTAGAAATAACGACTATTTCTATCCTTAGGGATGAAGTATGAAAGGATAAATTATGAAGAGTAATGATGAACGAAAAGATAAATGTGCCAAGATAAATTAAAATAATTAAAATTACGATTTTTCCTTCAGTAAAAAGAATAATTTGCGGTAAAATTTGTTAAACGTCGTTTTCTATAATCATAATCGCATTATATTGTTCTATAAGCATTGTTATTATACTAAATAATTGTTGACTTAATATATGATTCTCCATATATATATATGTTACTTAATAAAAAGGCATATATTGGATTCAATAAAATATTTATTTTGCCGATATTTCGGCTGGCTGAACGCCAACCTTTATCGAGGCATTACATCTTTGTATACACAAACTGAGCGCCACATAGTGTTATATTATCGCAGTTAAGATAATTTTAAAAATACAAATATAATAATTTTGTAATAAATTTTGCATAGGTACAGCTTACACCACGCTGATGAGCGCCAACAGCCCGAAACGCGTACGTGGTTAACTTTTCTTGATTAATAAAGAATGGATAATTAGTCAATCCTGGAATAATTAGAAATCAACAAGAATAGTTGATTATTATTCCGTAAGATGGCGCAAGCCATCAGCAACTTTCAGTTGCACGATACGGAGATGCCTTTTTCATAATGTATAAATGTTTATTTTGCACACGTCCAACCTTACCAAGTAAGTCATAAAAGTCTCTGGTACCTTTAATGTACAAAGGAAGAATTTCTGTCTAGATATAAATAAACACATATGGTACATTTATAGTTAAATAGCGTAGGTGTGTGTGGAAGGATGGTCTGAACCGTTGGTTTTCGACATCTACTACTCGGGATCTATTCGCACATTCGGAACCATTTTCTGATTAAAATGAATATGCTCCAATGGCCCCCCCCCCCCCCCCCGATTCTTACAAAAGTCCAACCCCACCAGCGAGTGCAATTAACCAAACTCTGGCTCACTTGTAAGTGCAAAAGTTGAACTGATTTTCACGTGTGTAGACATGTGGTGTACTTACAGTAAAAGCAGTCGCCTACCATTACCCACCATGATTATCATGGCCTGTACCACGTGTACTAGGGATAAGCAAAATAAAACAGATATTTGATATTTGATAAAACAGATATTTCATACCAGGACATAAATGAAAAACATTGCCGATTATTTTTGGAAAGTTGGACATCCGCAGTAGACAAAGATAGTATTAATAGGAAAATTGAACTACCAGAGATATATTCGCAATTTAGATCGTCATAAAATATTTAAAGTTTAATTTTTCATTCATTTTTTTACTTCAAAATTCCGATAACTTGGGTCTATATTTTAATTAATTTTATAGGGAGAGGTACACATTTAGAAGCACGTAAAAATGTTTTAATGCTCAAATCGCATTTTTCCTTTTATATATCTTTCTTTTAATTTATGCAACATCGTTTAAGTTTATTTCAAATACAATCACACGCTTATTTTATATATATGTATTATTTTATTTTATATATTGATAGTTCAATGTCTTCAATGTTTTATTTGTGTGATTACATTTTTAAAAAAATATTTTCCCTTTTTCACTTATATTTTATTTCGAATTTCACAATTTTACATTTTAATTTTTTTAAAATTTTATTTCAACCAACTTTTCAAACATTTTTTACGCTTTGTGTTTTCGGAAAAAAATTTTGTTTAACCTTTCTTTTATATATATTTTGTTATTTTTATTTATTTTTATACGAAAAATATTTTTACACATAGTACAAATAATTTTAAAATATAAAATAGGCGTTATTGTTAATTTTCAAAATATTCACACCCATATTTTACAAAAATTATTTTATTCATAATATAAATATATTTTTCAAAATTTTCTCCCCATTGAATATAACAAAATATTTTAAAAACTTAATGCTGTTGACGTTATGTGGCGCTGAGTTTGTTGTTGACACACTTTAAAATGTTATAACACCTTGATAAAGGTTGGCGTTCAGCCAGCTAAAATATTGGTAAAATAAATAATTTTTTGATCCAATATATGCCTTTTTAATTAAATATATATATATATAGTAATCTGTATAGATCATAAGAAAAAAGTCCATTTCTTTATATTACAAAAAAAAGGCATGACGTCGCAATCCTTTCCATTAAATTAATATAATCAATTTATAAAAAGAGTCGCCGTGTTTTATGCCTTTTTTGTAATTTGTCGAAATCTCCGCAAACCTGTAATAATGGATTTCTTTAAATGTAACTACAATTTGGTGCTGGACTGCGCCATCTATCAGAATAAATATCAAAAAATCATTGATTTGTAATTACACTATAATAGGAATACAATTCTACTTTTGTATTATCTTTCAAAAATATGAACCGGATTGTTAAAATAAACGTCGAATTATAATATATATATATATATATATTTTTTATTTAAACTAACATTTCACAGAATAATTTGCAAGCTGAGGTACTGTACGACAGAGATTTGTTGCTGAGTATAAAGAATGCAACCATTGCTAACAAAGACAAATTACTAATTATACTGGGTTTACATTTGTTTCTCAATTTGTCTCAATATACATGTGTTACCGTCGTCTGTAATCCCAAAGTTTATTGTCTACACCCATCAATTCTTACATAGAAAACATCCAGATTTAACACGTATATCTTTTTTGAAAAAAGCAGCTTCTTATCGTGCAACTGAAAGTTGCTGATGGCTTGCGCCATCTATCGGAATAAATATCAACTATTCTCGGTGATTTTTAATTATTCCAGAATTGGCCAAATACCCATTCTTGATTAATCAAGAAAAGCTAACCACGGACGCGTTTCGGGCTGTTGGCCCTCATCAGCGTGGTGCAAGCTGTACCTCAACGACCAAAAACTGGTCATTCAGGCATCCTGAAATATCATGAAATGGGTAGTTAAGGCCATAATTGCGTGAGACCGCAACACAATCGGAATAAATAGTACAAATGTGATATTGTACTGGGATAAGGTGCATAAATTATGAAAAAAAAGCATCTCCTTATCGTGCAACTGAAAGTTGCTGATGGCTTGCACCATCTATCGGAATAAATATCAACTATTCTCATTTATCTTTGTTATTTCGTCTTTTACTTAAATATTTAACGCGAGAATATGGAAAAAAGATACCGATATACACTTATTTCATATTACCTCTTTACTTAAAAGGTATAGCCAAAACATTTACAATAAAAAGGTCATATCAAAATACGAAATTATTATAGACGCGTATGATTCTTTTCATAATAAAACAATTTCTACTGCCCTTACTGCAATGGAAAAATTAATGGGATGGCCTGGCTCATCAGTGGTGAACCCTCCCAGCGGTTTCGTCAGTTTATTCTACCATACCGCTGTTATATTGCATTTTTGGAACTTCCCTCTATAGTCATATATAAAAACAAGACTAATAATACTTTTATTTATGGAAAAAAATAAGATAAGAGACAGAAAAAAAAAACTTTGCAAAATAATTCCAATAATTCTCCAAAATTGATTAAATAGAAATGTATAACAGTTATTCACAAATTAATTTTAAAAAACAGTTTATATTTTACAATTGATTTTGACAAGCCAGTAGAGAAGCGTCAAAGTTTGAATGTTCACTCTTACAAAAATAAAAAGAAACACATTGTTAATATTTAATAATTTTCGGAAAAAATCTCCAAAATATTATATAAAAAGCATATGTAATCATAATCATATAAAACCCACAAATCTAATTCATTATAAAATAATAAGTTATTAATAAGTTTCTTGTTCTAATTTTATTTTCAAGTTTTCAGACTTGTCAGTCTTTCAACAGGATTATTACTTTAGCAACTTAATAATAAACACATTTTTATATACAAATTAATTTTTACATATTTTAAATATTTATGATATTGAAAGGGGGAAAAAATATATTTTACATTCTTTGTTTGTTATAAACAATTTTTGAAAATATACGTGCATGGTGGAGGCTACGTGCTGGATACCACAGCCAAATCAACCTATAGTTCAACTCCCGACATTTCAGTAACTTCCTGTCTTTCTCTTCAGGGGAATGATTACTTTAAATCCTAGTTCTACTTATATACATATACGATTTATAAAATATATGTAAAGTGTTACATATCTGTATTATAATATGATGCACTAACGCGCCATCTGTTATCAAAATTCGAAACTATTTTAAAGGCGAAAGATTCTTTTTGAAATTAAACAATTTCTTCTGCCCTTACTGCAATGGAGTATTTTTCCATTTTAATTTAATTTATCCATTGCAGTAAGGGCAGTAGAAATTGTTTAATTTCAGAAAGAATCTTACGCCTTTAAAATAGTTTCGAATTTTGATATCTGTATTAATCGAGAAAGAAATAAGAGCTTAAAAATAAAAGAGATGTTTGCTAATTAAAAATATTGTAACAAAGTATTTATTATTTTAGCAGAGTATTATTTTTTTATGTTTATATTTTGCTATACACTGTACACTTCTCTCTTTTTCTTATCTTTTGTTTATCACTCATAGTTTGTTCTTGCCTCTAATTTTCCACGTGGCAGAAGGAATCAAAAATTCCCTGAGGAGTATAACAGCGAGACACTGAGAAACATCGGGAATCAAATACTACTGGTTTAAGTAGTTATATAAATCTCCAAATATCCGAAAAATGTTATTATAAATATAGGAAACGAAAACATTAAAACACGAAAGTTTTTTATACATAAAATAAACTCTACTGTCTTTACTGCGATGAAAAAAAAAATGAGAGCGCTTGGCTCATCAGTGGTGATACCTCCCAGCGGTTTCGCCAATTTAATCCACCAGAACGCTTCTCTTAGAGTTCTAATACTGTATTGAAGGATTCTCCTTAATATGCTACACTGAAGTATGATATCTCAGAAATATATAGATTGCGCGTTATTAATTTATATTAAAATAAATAATTATATTATATATTATTAATTAATAAATTAATAAATATTACTACTAAATTGTGTATGAAGTGGGATGGAGAAATTACATAAATCTACGATCACTAATAACATAAGCAAGTTCATAGTCATCTGTTATATATATTATTCGGGGAAACAAAAAGAGCTTAATAGATCATTTGCCTTTTACCTTTTCTTGATAAGACATTGGCTTACGTAGAAAAATATTTATCCACGTATAATGATTGATTCTAAAGTTGAAAATTAAAACAGAAAGATATAATTTTGAAAATAGAGCAAACCATAAATAGATATGTAATTAAAAAAGCATATATTGGATTAAAATATAATTTATCAAACCAATAATCCATTTGGCTGAATGCCAACCTTTTTTAAGGTATTATAACACACATTAATATGTTTCAAGACTACGTGAACCCAGTTCAATTAATCAGAATAATGTTATAGAAAAAATATATAGCAATAGAATTGTTTAACTTTCATAAAGCGTTAGAGAACAAGGTAATCTCTAAGAACTAAAATTACAGAACAATTTCCTTCCGTAGTTAATTTGTATAGTTATGTTGAATATTTTGATTTCCTTTTCATTTTCCCTTCTCTCCTTTGTTTATGTTTTTTCTACCTTTCTTCATGAAAATGATGTATGGCGAGTCCTTACAAGACGGAAATGTCCTAATAAAGCTGTTGTTGTTGCAATATGTTTCAGATAACTGAAATATTAGTTAAATAAATTATATTTTACAATTACAATTACAATTATTTTATTTCCAAAGCGCTATGCATAAGTTATTTACATAAGTTATTTACATTATTCAACGCATGAAAACATTAGAGATCCAGATTTTGTAGAAAGTTTAGAATGTATTTACAAAATGAATTGGACTTTAAATATGATTTTTTATCGGAAATCAAATATTTTGATTCAATATATGGCTTTTTAATTAAAGAGAGATATATGTGTGTCAAAAAATTAAAAATCAACAAAACAGAAAGGAGCTATTCAATTGAAAGTCTGCAGGAGGTGTTCATTAAACTCCTTTTCAGAAAAGTTCAATGTGAATTCATTAGATCTCTAAAACAAGCCATTTTTACATATATCCTTTACAGAATTGAAATTTTTTTCATTTTTTAGGAATATCAAATTTTTCAATTCTATTCAAACCAATTTATTTCTATTCAAACATTTATGGTCTTATAAAACTTACACACACTTTTAAATGAGAAAAAAAGGGAATTTTTGAATTCTGCCTCATATGGTTCAAATATATAATACTTATAATAAAGACAGTTTATATTCATACATACAGCCTACATCACACTGATGAGGGCCAACAGCCCGAAACGCGTTCGTGGTTGGCTTTTCTTGATTTATCGATAAAATGTGTTGGCCAAATATCAGAGGACAGGCTTTAAAAAAAAACACTACGATTATTCCACTATGACTATCATGGCGTGTACCACGTGTGGTAGTGCTTATCTCCATGGTTAAACCAATTCCTGAAGTCCACTCCTCTCCAATTTTGCGATGGTAGTTATAGGCCTAGAAAATAGGTCCTCTATTGTCAGTTCTGAGCATGACATGTTCCGGATAAGATTCCACACTATGTACCAATTGTACTAGGGATAATGAACAAAGAGGTAAAATACAGTTGCCAAATACACACCATGATTATCAAGGTCTGTTTCACGTGTACCTATGATAAGTAAAGAAACCATCGGCAATTGGGAATACCACGTGGTACACCTGTACCACGTGTACTAGGGATAAGCAAAAATTAAATAAATTTTGAACGCGTGGAGATTAATTCCGAGGCTAATAATCGATGTCACTAAATGCTGAGTCAAGGGAAATAATTCAGTCAGCAGTTTCTATTTTAAGGATTTATATAGTGTCAGAAAATACGTCACCCAAACATTTCAAAATAAATTATCTGATAAAAATTTTAAAATAGAAATTTAATATATTTATAGATATCTATTTATTAGATAAAACCTAAATATATATTTTATTTTATTTTAAAATTCTATCACAGACTTTACTCTAAGGGTGATAGAAAATTGTGCGGATTGGAATTAAACATACGCGCTTTAAATATATTGGGAGGGGTTGGCTCATCAGTGGTGAACACTCCCAGCGGTTTCGCATTTGAATGTAATTCTACTGTCCTATAAGCTTATGTCCATAGTTTTATTGATAACCACTTCTGAGATTCCACCCTTCAGTGTAGCATATATAAGCAGAATCGTCCAATACAGTATTATAGCTCTGAGAAGCGGTCTGGTGGATTAAATTGGCAAAACTGCTGGGAGGGTTCGCCACTGATGAGCCAAGCCCTCCTAATATATTTTTTCATCGCAGTGAGGGCAGTAGAAGTTTGTATTATGTATAAAAGAAACATTCGTGCTTTTAAATCCTTTCATTTTATATGTATAGATGGCACGTTATTGCTTTGTATTAACCTATACGCGCTTTAAATATTTCTTGAAATTAAAGATGGCCTTGATCGAAAGGTCGGCTTATAATTATTTTTATTATCTTAAGGACCTATAGGCCAGATTGGAATGCTATTGAGATATTTCATTGGAATATAATATTTTAAAAGGAATATAAATAAAATCATGGCCATGTTAAATAATTTAGAAAGAGGAATAGAATTCACGGTTGAAACAGAACGAGAAGGAATTTTATCATTCTTAGATGTAGGACTAACTCGCAAAGAAGATGGATCTATTATAACCAGCGTTTTTAGAAAGCCAACAGACTGTGGGATACATCTAAATTTTAATTCTAATAATCCTATAATACATAAAAGACAGGTGATAAAATCTCTTGAACAAAGAGCCAAAAATGTATGTACAGACCAAGATATTTAAAAAAAGAGATAAAGAAAAAATGAGCAGAACTAGAACATTCTGATTTTCCAGTTGGTTCACAAACAAATGAATTAGAAGATATGAAATAGATAGGCCAGATTCAAATAGGAATAAAGATGATTGCAATGATATAATAATTCCATATATCAGAGATGTCGACAGCGAAATTTCAAAAATTTTGAAAAAATTTAAATATAATATTTGGTATAGCACGGGGACAAAAAGGGAATTTTTAACTAGAAATAACACAATGAAATATAGAATTGACATAACAAAACCAGATAACGTAATTTATGGGATTAAATTCACAGAATGTGACAAAATATATGTAGGAGAAACAGGCCGTAATTTAGAGACCAGAATTAAAGAACACCAACAGGGTTTAAAGGGGAGAAGTGCGTTAAGCAAAATTGGGGAACATTCATTTTATTCAGGACATAGGCCAGATTGGAATGATATTGAGATATTTCACAGGAATATAAAATTTAAAAAGGAATATGAGGTAATTAAAATATCTTTAATTTCAAGAAATATGAATGCCGGCCAGAGGCAGCCTCTATCTTTACACTTCATATAGTTCACATTTTCTGTTTTCACAAACTCCGCCTTTGCCGGTCCCAAGCGCTGATGAAAAAGGAGGAGGGGGAGCAGTAACAAGCTCGCTAAAAAACCTGGGCTCAGTTGCCATGCTGATAGTACCCTGTAAGGGCTCCTAATCCAGGGATACAGGATGAGCAGCGTTTGTACTCCATGTTAGGAGTAGCTGCACATGGCGCCTGTTCTTCATGTCAGAGGCGGCCATTTATTGTGGAGCTAAGTCGGCCTGCCACTGAGTAGTGCTCCCAGTCTTGATGACAAAGGCAGACGCATTCTACTTCACCCAGTGTGGAGATAAGAAAGAAGAAGAAGAAGACATTCTCTGTAATAGATGGTGCGCTAATGCATGATATTTAATTCATGTTTACCAGGGCTTTAAGAATTATTTGAGAAATTGCTATGCTCGAAGTATGTATTTATATCTATATTTATATGTATTTGTTTTGTCTCCTCGAAATTTATATCCATATTCCATTAAGCAATATGTTGTCATTGTAAATCTAATATTCAATATCAAGATTAATTCTCAAAATCAAGAGTAAAACTCTATTATAATATTAAGAATCGATAGAAATTTTGTCAGGAGTAGAACTCTATAAAAGTAAAATAGTGCTTCAAATAATAAGGGGGGGGGGGGGTATCAAGATTAAGTGTGTCCTTAATAATATAAATACAAGGTTTTGAAAATAGAGCAATCCATAATTTAATCTTTAATTAAAAAGGCATATATTGGATCAAAATATAATTTATTTTACCAATATATCAGTTGGCTGAGCGCCAACCTTTATCAAGGTATTATAACATTTTAAAGTGTGTCAACAACATATATACAAGTATATACTTGTATGTGTGTCTGTGTGTGTGAAAAGTAATATTAAATAATAAAAAGTCTATTTTTGATAATAAAAACAAATTAGGTATATCCTGAACATTAACATGAGCGTTTTTTAGATGGCAGAGCACCATCTAGTAGAACAGAAATCAACTAAACATTGATTTAACCTGTTCCCTAATATTTGGTCAACCCAATTACTTGATAAATCAAGAAAAGCCATCCACGAAAATGCTCTGCCCTCTAGAAAACGTTCATGTTAGTTGTCAGGATATTCCTAATTTGTTTTAAATATTTATAATTATTCTTTAAAAAGTAACTTTCTAGATAAACTTCCTAATTGAACTTCATATTTAAATATCTAAAGAAATTGGTGCCCTTGATTGTGATATTTGAAATGAATGTTTGTTCTAGGTCGATCCCAATTCTCAATATCTTGTAATTTGTTTTTACAAAGGCTAAATGCGTCCCCTTCTTTATAATTCAAATAATTAGTTAATTTCTAATATTCGTCTATTTGCATTTGTTAATATTTTCTGTTAAAGAAATTTGACCATGAAGTTATTCAAAATTACTTCCATCCTTGTTTTTGGAAGAGCATTGCTTGATGCAAATATATTTATATGTAATTCTACTATCCTAAAGACATATGCTTATAAAACAACACTTGAGAGAGAGAGAAGTTACACCGCATGAGTTTCTTTTCAAGGAAAAATAAAAAATTATTTCAAGGTGAAATATTGACTATTTCTAACCTTTTTGGATGAGGTATGAAAGGGTGAATTATGAAGATTAATGATGAACGGAAAAATAAAAGTGTCCAGGGATGGGAATCGAACCCACAATGTTCCGCTTACCGGGCAGAAGCCATGTCCACTAGGCTACCCTGGACGTATTTTTCCGTTCATAAATAATACATAAAGAAACTTATAATACAATATAATACACTGCGGCCTGTGATTGTAAAACAACACTTGAAGTTACACCGCATGAGTTTCTTTTCAATGAAAAATCAACATTTATTTCAAGGTGAAATATTAACTATTTCTAACCTTTTTGGATGAGGTATGAAAGGGTAAATTATATATTTGTTTTACAATCACAAGCCGCAGTGTATTATATTGTATTACATATGCTTATAGTTTATTTGAAAGCCATTTCTAAGATTCCACCTTTTTTTCCAATACAGTAATAGAGCTCTAAGAAACGGTCTGTTAGATTGATTTGGCGAAACCGATTTCACTATTGATAAGCCAAGCTATTCCAAATATTTTTTCATTGCTGTAGTAGAAGTTTGTTTTATGTATAAAAGTAAAAATTGTGATTTAATACTTTCATTTCTTATATATAGATGGTGAGTTATTGTTTTATAATCAACATTTTGACAAATCAAATGTGAATAGGGTAAAAACAATAGATTGTTAAATAGAACTTTGTATTTTTGGTGCAATCTCAACACTATATATTGATACAATAGATTATTAGAAGAAAGTGTTTCCTGTCTGCTAATTGTCATGATATTTATTAAAACATCTGGGAGTCGATGAAAGATGGTCTAAACCATTGATTTTAGACCGCTACGACCCGTGTTCGATTCCCGCATTGGACACTTTTTTATGTTAAAAAAAATGCTTCAATGGCCCCCGATTCTTGCAAAAGTCCAACCCCACCAGCGAGTGCAAGTAACCAAACGGGGCTATGGCACATTTGTAAGTGCAAAGTCGAACTGCTTTTCACATGTGTAGATATGTGGTGTACTTATATTAAAAGCAGTCGCCAACTATACCCACCATGATTATCAAGACATATACCACGTGTACTAGGGATAAGCAAAAAAAAAATCTAAACATCTTACCTAAGTACAGTCTTTAGTAAAAGGAAGGAAGAAGATTCTGAGAGAATTGCTTTTGTAAGTTTGTATTATTTCTCCTTGACAAATTTTCTTTGTATAATCATATAGTGGCGAAGAAGTAATTTAATTTAATATTATTCAATGAAAATATTCAACAGATTATAAAAATATATATTACTCTGTATTTGTAAAATCATCTTAAAAATATTTCTTTGCTTGCTTGTTCAAGATTCTCTAGCTGTAGATAGTTTGGGTTGATTTGTTAATAATTGTCGACTTGTCGTGGTGACGCTGTCGATAAATACTTTCACATCTCCAGATATACAAAGACTTGATTTCTACGCTACAATATAAAATAATTGTATAAGCTTGTATATAGCCAATTTGTTATGATGTAAAGAAATGTATTGACACAAATATCCTTGAGTTTGTGATATCGTGTTATAGGGTGTTAATAACGTTAATTAATAAAGTACAGTCGCTTTGACAAAAAGTTATTAAATAAATACGTATTTTCAACTTTTTACTAAAAGCACACTACACTTTTTTTAGAAAACCCCAACTAAATATAGAATCTTCTTATGAATATCTTAACATCGTTATTAAAAATAAATGGAATTTTAAAAGGATTCCAGAGAAATTACTATTCATATGACCTCAAATTGAAAAAAATAATCTTAAAATTTACTTTTAAGTTGTTTTTTTAATTATCTATTAAACATTTAACGAATCAAATATTAATTAGTCGAATAAAAAATAAGAGGTTAATTAATTTTATATAACCATTTTCAAACCATTAAACTTCGAAAAAAAAAATCTTCGATATTTATTCATTCTAGGTAGATAAATATTTTGTATATCACCAATTTCAACCATTAAAATTCGTAAATAATGAAGAAATCTTCGATATTTATTCATCCCAAAAAAGATAAATATTTTGAATATTTTCTAAAAAATTCACATAAATAAACAAAATGGTACTTAACTACTGAATAAACTACCAGTGTTATCAGAGGCTATTAAAACCTTTTCAGAAAAATAAAATAAGTGTTTTCAAATGCCTTACTACCGGAAAAAGCTTAAAGACAAATCCGTAACCAATTATTTGGTCTTAGAAACAAAGAAGAGATTTCCTCTTCCTGGAATTAAGTTTAAAAATAGAAATTTCCTGTTTTTTATTGGCCAATTAAACCTCTACAGAGACCTTGAGTTTAACCAATCAAATGTTTTCTTTCTTTCATGTGTTTACGTGATTATTTTAGTATTATACTGGTATAATGTAGCAATAGGTAAACATTGTAGATAACACGCAAATAGGTAATCATAGATAACGAAAGAGATTATCTTGAATCTATACCCCGAATCAATTTCGTATAATGAAGAATTAGCCATTATTTTGTAAATACAAAAAGATAGTTAGTCGTTAAGCGAAGGATTTGTCTCTATTAGTGGATAATATACAGGCTTTGCAGAGCACGATATCTAATATATATATATGTATATATAATGGATAAAATGATAAAATTCATTATATAGTACGTCATGTTTAATGTTTTTGTTGTTGTCGTCGTGTCCAATGAAGAGCCTCAGATGTCTCCATGCATCTCTTTCACAGCAGTCGCAATGTCCTCTATCTTGTGTGTGTATACTGTATTATTGTTGTCGTGTCCAATGAAGAGCCTCAGATGTCTCCATACATCTCTATCACAGCAGCAGCAATGTCCACTATCTTGCGTGTGTAAAGCTGCTTCTCTGGGTCTATGTCAATTTTCTGCAAGACTATGGCGATTGCTGGACATGAGAATATGTGGGTAGGTGTTAGTTCCACGCCAGGACAGTTGTTACATGTCCTGTAGGTTCTTGTGTCATCTGGATGTATTGTCATTCCTTTATAGTGTTTTGTTCTAAGTCTTGTTATAGTTTTTGTCATTTTTCTCTCAGAGTTATGTTTATTATTAACATAAAATACATACTCTATTATATATAACTTATATTAGATAATAAAAATGCCATATATTAGATTGAATAAAAGATTTATTTGCTAAAGTTTCGGTTGGCTGAACGCCAACCTTTATCAAGGCATTACATTTTTGTATAAACTTAATTTAATTATAATAATAATAATTTTTATAAACTGTAAATTTTTTATTCAATCCAATATATATGAAATTTTATTATCTTATGATTTAAGTATGGATTGCTCTATTATAACTTGTATGGAAACAAAGTAGTTAAAAGAAGGCTGACGACCCCAGAAATAAAGGTGACATCCTGGGCCCATGTCACTTTACATAGTGTGGCTTCAAAAATCCGACCTTTGACCCTATATAGAACACCCTGGCTATAAGAAGAGATTGGGACTTGTTAAAGACAGTTGGGTTCAGGTATCAGACAAGATGTCGTACTGTACAATCTTATTGTTCTGCGCCAGCACGTGTTTTCTAGGGCTGTAGCCTTCTTTGTCACTTCTAACATATCTGAAATGTTTTATTCTCTCCATATGTATACTATTATATATTTTGTTTTTAATATAGAGCAAGCCATATTCAAATATAGAGATAATAAAAAAGCATATATTAGATTGAATAAAATATTTTTTTACCAATATTTCGGTTGGCTGAACGCCAACCTTTGTTAAGGCATTACTATATTTTGTATAAACAAACTCAGCGCCGCATAGTGTTATAATATCACAGTTGAAATAATTTTCATGCACAAATTTCCCCACTCCCCCATCTCCTTTGTATATTTTTATAAATTGTTTCAACTTAGATATAATAACACTATGCAGCGCGCTGAATTTTTTTTTATGCAAAAAATGAAATGATTTGACAAAGGTTGGTGTTCAGCCAACCGAAATATTAGCAAATAAAATATTTTATTCAATCCAATATATGCTTTTTCATTATCTAAAAAAATATTTTATATATTTATTATATTTTTCACATTTTCAGCGTATTTATGCAATATTGGGCCATAAATACCCATTTTTTGGGTTCTCAGGAATCCTCTATGTTTGATAGTGGTGACCTCCTCATATAGCGAATTATCAGTGGAAACTTCAAGAGATACCTTGAAGTGAAGACAATTCTACTTAAAGATTTGGTCGATTAGTCCTATGGGTATACTACTGTCCATGTTACTAGAGCAGCTAGACGCAATAGTACATATTTATCCCTGCCTTTACAATTGAACAAAATCAATAAACATTCCTTTTTTTTTACTTTTTTATTTCTCAAGCTTTCAGGCCAATATTCCCTTCAACAGAACCTAGAAGTTCCACTTCCAGCCAAATATAATAAGCTAGGGAGGGTTCACCACTGATGAGCCAGGCCCTCCCTTTAATTTTTCCATTGCAGTAAGGACAGTAGAAATTGTTTTATTTTAAAATGAATATTACGCGTCTAAAATATTTTCGTAATTTGATAACAGATGGCGCGCTAGTGCATTATAATTAGCTGTATAATTGGGAGTATAATTAGCTGGAAGTGTTACTTCTAGATCTCCTATTGAAGGTAATATTTGTTCGATGTCATTGTCAAATATTATTCTATGATTGTAATAATCTTTGACTTAAATTCTGTGGTGTCAGGAATATATAGGTAAGAGTTAATAGAGATGTGGTTAGAGAGATTTTATTAGTAATGTTTACTTGGATATATTTAGTAATTTATGTTCCTTGTACCTTCTATAAAGTAGATTTATATTTTAGAAAGAGAAATAATTATTGAGTTCCACCCTCAACAATTATGACCCGAAAGCTTGATACATAAAAAAAGTTAAAAAGGAAACCTGGCCCTGTGTTGCTAATATAATTTGTTAAATACGCGATAGAATTCGAGCATGAGTTCGTGGCAAGGCGGATAAGGAAAACAAAATTCACGTGAGTATTCTACACTTTCATTTAATATTCGTGTATTCAAATCATCTTTATAAAATATCTTCTAAAAGCTTGTAAAAAATAATAATAAAAAGGTATTAATATCATTTCATATATATGTTATGAATATTTTGTTTTAACACAAAGCAATAACGCGCCATCTATACACATAAAATAAAAGGATTTAAAAGCGCGAATGTTTCTTTTATACATAAAACGAACTTCTACTGTCCTTACTACGATGAAAAAATATATTGGGAGGGCTTGGCTCATCAGTGGTGAACCCTCCCAGCGGTTTCGCCAATTTAATCCACCAGACCGCTTCTCAGAGCTCTAATACTGTATTGGATCATTCTGCTCTTATATGCTACACTGAAGGATGGAATCTTAGAAATGGTTTTCAAGTAAACTATGGACATAAGCTTATAGGACAGTAGAAGTACATTCAAATATTTGGCGCGTTATTGCTTTGTGTTAATTTATTCCTAATGGCCTTGTCTTTATAGTTTGCTGAAGAGCATTGCTCGAAGCAAATATTTGAATGTAATTCTACTGTCCTATATGCTTATGTCCATAGTTTACTTGAAAACTATTTCTAAGATTCCATCCTTCAGTGTAGCATATAAAAGCAGAATGATCCAATACAGTATTAGAGCTCTGAGAAGCGGTCTGGTGGATTAAATTGGCGAAACCGCTGGGAGGGTTCACCACTGATGAGCCAAGCCCTCCCAATATATTTTTTCATCGTAGTAAGGACAGTAGAAGTTCGTTTTATGTATAAAAGAAACATTCGCGCTTTTAAATCCTTTTATTTTATGAATATTTTGTTTTGTTGTTGAAAAAGATAGGGAATTGAAGGTACAGTCGTGAAAATAGAAAGATAGTTATTTACCATCAAGTAGTTTTTATTTTCAATTACTTGAAAAGAATTACACATTAATTATTTTTCATAGTATAATAGAATTTGAAAAATGATTCCTATATTTGTGAATTAAAAAAAAGGTAGGTTAACTTTATACACTGCGTGACATTGAAAATGGAACACCAAGAAATAGTGGCCAGAAAGTGATGAAACTCGGCAGACAGAGAGAGACAGGGACGAACAATAAGTAATCTTTATTTCAAAATGATAGTCATAATACAGAGCGAGAACGGCGTCGGCTTAGTAGCAAGTAGGACCACCGCGGACGGCGATGCACGCAGCAACACGTCTAGGTAGAGAGTCAATCAGAGTACGGATGGCGTCCTGAGGGATGGCTCTCCATTCCCTCTCAACCATTTGCCACAGTTCGTCTTCTGAATGCGGCTGTGGCAAGGCATGCAAACGGCGTCCAATGATGTCCCAGACGTGCTCGATTGGTGAGAGATCAGGAGAGTACGGTGGCCAGGGAAGCATCTGTACATCTTGCAGAGCTTGTTGGCTAATGCGAGCAGTGTGCGGTCGGGCGTTATCCTGCTGATAAAGGGCATTGGGTACCCCCTGAACGTAGGGGAGTGTCACCGGTCGCAGCACATCATCAACGTATCGTTGAGCCGTCATAGTGCCCTGAATACGAAGTAAAGGTGACCTGGAATCATACGCGATTGCGCCCCAAACCATGATTCCACGTTGTCGCACGGTGGAGCGTTCCACAATTGCTGCCGGATTGGACCTTTCTCCACGTCGACGCCACACGCGTACACGGCGACTATCACTGGACAAGCAGAAACGCGACTCATCTGAGAACACGACCCTGTGCCATTCCGTCATCCACGTCGATCTAGCCCGGCACCATTCCAAACGTTGGCGCCTATTCGGTGGGGTCAATGGCAGTCTTCTTAGCGGACGGCATGAGTGCAAGCCATAAGCAACCAATCGACGGGAAATGGTTCTGGTCGAGATGGAATGATCTAGGGTGTCTTGCATATGTTGCAGGATGGCGGTACAAGTGGCTTGTGGGGCCGCCACTGCTTGTCGAAGGATACGCCGATCCACACGTGCTGACGTCACTCTGGTTGCACCGACATTCCTATAAATTGCCACATTTCCTTGTTCTAACCATCTTCTCCACAGTCGGTGCACCGTGAACGCACCAAGGTGTGTATCAGCTGCGATTTGACGTATGGACCAACCTGCCCTTTTCAGTCCGATCACCATGCCCCTCGTAAAAGCGTCTGTCTGCTTGAACTGCCTCCGTTTACGATGACCTGGCATTCTCTGTTATTACACGTGTCTTTTGACACAAGAACAAAATTTCTACAATGAATTTCCTTGAAGAAATAACGACACGAATACTGTCCTTTCTACAAGTTCCTTCCCTTATATCTTACGCCATGTGCGCACGAGAGCTGCGCATTTTACATCATTTGCATAACTCGGTTAGGCGCGTCTACGCTCAAATTTGCATAATTTTCTGGCCAGTATTTCTTGGCGTTCCATTTTCAATGTCACGCAGTGTATATTTAAAACAATATTTTAAATGTTATGTTCTAAATCTATGGTAAAAAAATGTAGAACAGTCAATGAATGAAAATAAAATATATGTTTTATAAAAAATAAAATGTTTGCATTTTATATTATATAATATATATAATGCCTTTAATTTATATAAAATAATAAAACTAAAAAGAGAGAAGGAAAACACTTTCTAACCTATATATAATTTCTTACACACAAATATTTACGAAATTTTATGTCGAATATTTACATTTATTTTCCACAGGGTGAGTGTGTGAAAATCGAAATGAATAAATATTAAGAATAAAAACTTAAAAATATTTATATTTGAAGGCCCATTTTACAACACAATAAAAATGTTGATAAAAAGAAGTCAAACACTTTGAAATGTCAGTGATTTAAATATTTCAATTTTTTTAAATAAAAAGAACATCGGGAATATTTATTTATTCCACACAAATTTCATAACTCTGTTTTAACAGCCCAATGAATATCATAAAATTAATATAAAATCTCGAATTTTATTGCCACGTGGAAAATTAGGGAAGACCAACTACAGGATGAAACAACAATTTATTTCAGGCAAGAACAAACTATGAATGGTAAACAAAAGATAAGCCATGAGGGAAATTTACAGAGTAGCAAAATATAAACATAAAAATGACCACTCTGTTAATAAAAATAATAAAATTAATAAATACTTTGTTACAATATGGTCAAAATTATTAACAAATAAATTTACATCAATATTATTATTATAGAACAATTTTACTAATTATAACCAACATTACATTCCAAATTTGTACCCAAATTATTTCCCCTAATGTAACTACCTTATGCTTTCATCTACAAATCACCATAAGCTAATTTTCATCACTCGCGGCATACACTGTAGTAATATATTCTAATATAAACTTATTTATATTTAATATTCATATTTAATATAGCTATAGTATAACAGCCAAAAAATGAACACATTTCAAATCGCCAGTTTGGCCATCTGTAATACGAAACGGGATAATAATGTTTGATTGAGACCTATGAACATAAGCTTTGTGGACAGTAGAAATACATACAATTATAAATATAGTTTTGAAAATAGAGCAATCCATATTTAATTCATTAGATAATAAAAAGACATATATTGGATTTTATAAAATATTTATTTTGCCAATATTTTGGCTGGCTGAACGCCAACCTTTAATATTTTCATGCACAAATTTTTCCCACCTACTCTGTATTTTAAATGATTTCAACTGTGATATTATAGCACTATGCGGCGCTGAGTTTGTATATACAAAAATGTAATACCTCGATAAAGGTTGGCGTTCAGCCAGCCGAAATATTGGCAAAATAAATATTTTATTAAATTCAATATATGCCTTGTTATTATCTAATTATAATTATATAGTATGCCTCGAGCAATCGCTCTTCAGCAAACATCAAATTGAGTCATTTATTAGAACATTTATATTATGATGCATTAGCGCGTCATCTTCAGATATTAGTAGTAACAAGAAGGCTATGTGCCTAAAAAAAGACAAGCTGACATGGTTTCAGCAATGAGTCTGACCAGTACGGCCGCTTTCCCTTCGAAATTTTCCTCCCAACTGTCTTCGAACAGTCCTGGCTCTGTAGTTTCCCCCTACCGAAGCCAAAGGTCGGATCTTTCCTGTTCCCTGTTGTCCTGTTGTGAAGTTCTATGGCGCCAGGTTGTTACGGCTATCTTTGAGGACGTCAGCCTTTCTTTAACTTTATTATTTCCAAGCAAGTTACATTAATAGGGGATATCTTTTAATATTTTATATTATATAAATGTGTAACCTACGCCTACTATATTATCATGTCCAGAAATGGCCGCAGCCTTGCAGAAAATTGACATGAAACCAAAGCAGCAGCTTTACATACCCAAGATAGAAAACATAGCAACTGCTGTAATAGAGATGTATGGAGACATCTGAGGCTCTTCATTGGACACAACAACATATTATATATATTAATATATATATACCATGGTTTCGGACTTTGACCAAAACTGGTTTTGAGGGGCTTGTTTTTTATCACCATCATTACGTTCTATAATGGAGTGATTGAATGGAATGTTTTAATATATTTTTAACAGAAAGGGTTCTCATTTTTGGCACATAAATATATTTGAATAAATATTAACTATTGTAAATATTTTTTGTATTAAATAACAATGGGTTAAGCACTCGATAATATGCTCTTTGATAGATAGATCCTAAATCGCGAAGTATTTAGAGTTTTCGATTACATAATCTTTAACAAGTCCATCTTAGATAGCGAGGTATTTATCGAGGAAGTTAGAAATAAAAGGACTGTGCACAATTTATGTGTCCGGAAATGGGAATCGGTGTTGGTTCAGTAACTACAGCTACTTTATTAATGGTTCTGGCATGGGAGATGTGCTGATTGGGGAGATCAAATATCCCGTTGATATTGTTTGCATTATTGATATATGTGTACAGTACTCTGATATATTCCTCTCTTTTATTTCTTATATGATGCCATATAAAAATACTCTAGTGTTTATATTACCTTTATTTTTTTTTTCTTATCATTTTATTAGGCTAAATTAAACAAGATCTTGGAGGTCGTGCTCATAAATAAGTTCAAGTACTATTCATGGTTCTCTGTATAGGGATCCTTTGTCCTTTCCAATACAATTTAGAATATTACGATGCATTACGATTCATGGTAGATTAAACTGGCGAAACCGCTGGGAGGGTTCACCACTGATGAGCCAGACCATCCCATTAATTTTTACATTGCAGTAAGGGCAGTAGAAATTGTTTAATTTCAAAAAGAATCTTACGCGTCTAAAATAGTTTCTAATTTTCAATTTAGTATATGTTGGGGGGTGGCCTCTTCGGTTATATTCCCTTTATAACGTAATAAAATAACTATTTTCCGACTAAAACGTGATACATTCATATGTATCTGACGCACGAGTAGTCTCACGTGTGTCTGTTTCTGATATTTATTTTATATAGTTTGTTATACATTTGCCTCGCTTAATCTTAGTGTAATATAATTTAATATAATTTATTTTTAATTTTCCTGTAGAAGGGCGTTGCCCGAAAGCTCGAAATAAATTTAGTTGCAAAAGAAACCCATCCCTCAAGCATTTAGATTTGAACATTAGATTTTTATCGTACTAATTCGCCTATTTCGAAATATTTACAGTAACTACGTTTTGTGAAATGACTGATTTAGTGAGAAATGGAATTAGAAATATAGACGGTAAAGTTACAGAACAATGAAGGTAAAAAAACACTTCTTTATATGCAATTATAATTTATCAATTGATTCAATTCTCCTGACATAGATTGAACAATACCACAGTTTTCTGGAGATGTGTTTCTTTTACTTTTATTAACGTTGTCTCAAGTTTTCAGGTATCTCTGTCCTTCAACAGGGGAACATGAATAAACGAATAAAACGCCGCCTGATGCTTAACCATTACAAATATCTATAATATATAAAAATCTAAGAGATATTTGTAATTTTTTAGCATGATTCACATATTTAAGCATAATATATGTGATGAAGTATCCA
This sequence comes from Cordylochernes scorpioides, assembly GCA_030710605.1. NCBI lineage: Eukaryota > Metazoa > Arthropoda > Arachnida > Pseudoscorpiones > Chernetidae > Cordylochernes > Cordylochernes scorpioides. The sequence continues at coordinate 65,324,469 of CP092883.1, forward strand.
GTCGACTTAATTTATGGTGTGAGATCCTGTCGACTCTCGCTATACTGTGTTGATCGAGAGGAACAGTCAGGATATGAAGAGTTTTCCAGTACCTATATGCACCTTGGAAGACCTTTAACAGTTCTCACAGAGTACAGGCAGTCGTGGTCGAGGCAGAATGGAAAGCTTGGGAATGTCCACACAAAAACGAAGAGAAAAAGTTGTAGTAGGTAAGTTCCGTGAACAGATAGGAGTCGAGCTAGGAACGAAAGGTGGAGAGATAAGAAGTTTTCTTACTGATCTACGGCATGGTCGAGCATCAGAAGATGAAGTGACGAGGGCTCCTGCTGATGGTGAAGTGACTGTATAATTTCGGCTAGGGCGGAGGTCTTGTATATCTTTGCCGAGAGAGGAAGTATGAATTTCAGCGGATGCAACAAGAGCGTGGATCGGAAGCGAAATTGTACACTGGCGCCGCCCTGGCAGTTGCCTATCTCAATCTCTTGCTTTAGCTCAACTCTTAATTTATTAGAGTTTTATTTATTTATCCTCAGTTTGTACAAAGTACATTACCTATGATGATGTAATGACACATGTCAATAATGCGTATAATCATTTACAGATGTGTTTCTATTATACAACATGAATATCTTGTTATAATTTATATACAATATGGGGTTGTTGGTTTAAATTACTATATATATCTATCTATATGTATATAATGAATGTTTGTATGTTTGTTTGTATGTCCGGTATACAAATTCGCAGTAGTTCACTAATTCAAACCAAAATTTCCACACCTAGGAAAAAAAATACGGGAAAGACGATAAGCTATTTTAAAAATATATATAAATCAATTATTAAAACTATATATTTTTAGTCAGAAAATGATGATGACGATATTGCTGTATCATGTTTGATTATCAGATACATAATTATATCGGGAAAAATTCCAAAAGCAGAGACCACGGGTGAAACCAGTTCATTATTTTGTACGCAGGAACAAAATTCTAACAGAAAAACATTCATTCGAGAAAAAAACAAAAGCCAGATCATCCTTCTATAAAAATATCGCTTCTCAGACACAAAGTTTGGAGCGGGACGTTTTTACACGAGTGACATCCACGGCGCCAATTTATAATTGTAACGAATAGTATTTGAATAAAAACATTTAATCGGGTAAAACCCGGGCATTGCCCGGGTCATTCGGCTAGTATATATATATATCGTTCTTAAAATATAGCAATTAGATAGTAAAACACTATGCGGCGCTGAGTTTGTGTATACAAAAATGTAATGCCTCGATAAAGGTTCGCGTTCAGCCAGCCGAAATATTGGCAAATATATATTTTATTCAATCCAATATATGCCTTTTTACTATATATATTATTCTTATCTATAGTACACGTGGTACAAGCCTTGATAATCATTCGAGTAAAAGTTAGCACTGCTTTAGTATAAGTGCACCACAGGTATACACATGTTAAAAGCAGTTCGAATTTGCATTTACAAATGTATCAGAGCCCCGTTTATTTACTTGTACTCGCTGGTGGGGTCAGAATTTTACAAAAATATATTATTGAAATTAGAAAAAAAAGTGCAAAATGCGCTCGGGATTCTATCCCGGGTTACAGCGGTCGAAACACCAACAGCTTAAACTAACCTTCCTTCCAAACCCTCTTCAATAATATTTTTTATTGTAAAATATTTATATCTTAAATCGATATAAAAAAGGAAAATACCAAAACTTTTAAAGGCGGTGTATAACCTCATTTTATTGTAGAAAGTGTAAGAATATATAAAAAGAATTCAAACGTTATCTTCACACTAAAAGGGAGAATTAGGTGTGTATAATATATATTCATGCAGGTGATTATTTAAATTTTTCTCAAACTACGGGGTAAGCCCCTATTGGATGGAGCGCTCAATTTTCCGCTTGAGCCTTTCCATTTATTTCGTAGATAACACGGTGCTGAAAGAAGCTTTTCCTCGCCCTTTGATCAATATACAAATACCTTAGAAACACCTGGGTGTCTGAAATATTAAAAGTAATACCCGAAAAACTTTAATAAATTAAATAACAACTAGTAAATTTTATATATTGTTTTATTCTATTTTATCAAATTGTAATATGCTTTGTATAAATTTATTTAATATTATTATTTTAATTATCCCTAGTACACGTGGTACAGGTCATTATAATCAGGTGGGTAGTTGACGACTGCTTTTACTGTAAGTACACCACATGTCTACACATGTGAAAAGCAGTTCGACTTTGCACTTACAAATGTGCCAGAGCCCCTTTTGGTTATTTGCACTCGCTGGTGGGGTTGGTTTTTTGCAAGAATCGGGGGCCATTGGAGCATTTTTTTTAATCAGAAAAAAAAGGGTCCAATGCGGGAGTCGAACCCGGGTCGTAGTGGTCGAAAACCAAACGGTTTATCCAGCCTACCACTGACCCCCTTCGAGTATTTATTTATAAAATATGTAATTTTTCTTCAACACTGTACTTTATTTCTTTCTCTAATTTTGCATAAGTAATTTGTTGTTTATATATTATGGTTAACCTTGTTGTAATTAAATATTTAAACACATTGTGACTATCCCTTAATTATAAATAGTAAAACGTTACACAAATAAATGAAGATATTTTTAATCTTTCTTTGTTATTAATCACCAATTTGATCGAGCTAAGATACAAAACTCAACTCATTTTATTCACTACCAATATCTAAGTACAGTAGAACTCCTCAAATTCGGAAATTCTGAAATTCGGAAACTCCCAAATTCGGAAAGTATTGTAATGTTTTTTTTACATACAAAAAATCAATTTTCACATGCTTTTATTTTGTTGATATTTCAACATTATTTTATTTTATTTACTTTTACTTTTGCTTTGCTTTTATTTAATTTAATTTAATTTTTATTAGTAATTTATTTTTAATTTAAGTGTTTAATTAATTTACTTTTACCGATTATTTATAATCGCTAATTAGGGGTTTATCCCCTTTTTTAAAAGCTTAAATAAATCAACAGTTTCATTTGACCTTTGTGCTTAGTTTAGGATATTGTCCAATAAGAAGGCAGCATTATTACGTCATAAGCCATTCACGCATTTTTTATTGCAAAGTTGATTCACCTAAAGTTCAAATTATCAAACATTTTCAGACATTGTAAGTTTCAAATTCTTTTATTCAACTCTTAATTTTTTGCATTTACAAGTTTGTTCTTCAACAAAATGGCATCCAAAGAGGAGCGGCAAAAACGAGGCAAGTACCGAATTCTTAAGCTTGGTGAAAAGTTAGATGTTCTTAGTGACATTAAAAAAAGGATTAAGCTATACAACGATAATGCAAAAGTATAAAATTTCTAAGACAACTGTTTATGATATAAAAAAGTCTGAGCTTAAACTTACAAAGTTTGTTGATTCTACCGAAAAAGATGTCAAAAAGTTTTCTCAAGTAAAAAATCCGTTATACGAAAATGTTGATAAAGCAGTTAACATCTGGTACGAAAGTCAGAGATTATGAGGGGTTCCTCTTCGTGGTATTGAACTCCAAACAGCTGCCAGTCATTTTGCATCAAAATTGAATAATCCCACTTTTAAAGCTAGTGGTGGATGGTTGTCACGATACAGAGCCAGACATAATTTGAAAAATAAAAAAGTTGTCGGGGAAGCATTGAGTGCTGACGAAGATGCAGCTAATCGCTTTAAAGATGATTTTCACAAACTAATGACTGACGAAAAGTATGAACAGTTCCAAATTTATAATGCTGACGAAACAGGAGTTTACTGGAAGTCATTACCCGATAATTCTCAAGTCAAAAATGCAAACAGCGCTAGTGGTCATAAGCAATCCAAAGATCGACTCTCTGTTTTACTTTGTGCAAATGCAGACGCTTCACATAAAAATGTTTTGGCTGTTGTTGGAAAATCAAAACGTCCAAGAGCAATCAAAAACATCATTGATCGATTGCCTGTCCATTACTATTCTTCACACAAGGCTTGGTTTAATCAAAGCATTTTTAGTGAATGGTTTTTTAAACGGTTCATAAACGAAGTTCGCAATTTTCAAGAAAATAAGTTAAGAGTTGCTCCAGATCAAGTAAAAGCGTTACTACTAGTTGACAATTCTCCTGCTCATCCAACAGAGCTGATCAGTAATGACGGCAACATTAAATGCAAGTTTTTACCACCTAATACAACATCTGTATTGCAGCCTATGGACCAGGGAGTTATTGTTGCCTTTAAAAGGTTGTAAAAACGAAGACAGTTAGAAAGTTGTTTAGTATTTTCAAGTGATGCAGATCAGCCAAATAACTCTGTGGGTGAACAAACCTTTTCTAATTTAAAAAAGTACGACATCAAGAAAGCGATATTCAATTTTGGAAATTCTTGGGATGAATTAAAATCTTCTACAATAAGAAATGGATGGAAGATTTTGCTTGAACACAAAAATAATTCAGATTTGGAAACAGCAGGTGATGCATTACAATTATCCGAGGATGAATCTGATGAAGATGAACAAGAAATTAGACGGCTGTAGCAATTATTTCAAAGAGCTAGAATTGAAGTAAATCAAGAAAGCATTAATGAATGGATCGATATAGACCTTGATGATCCAGGTCACAATGATCTTAGCAATGATGATATAGTTGAAGCTGTTTTGAGTGAAAAAATGGAAATCAGCAGTTCTGATGATAGTTCCTCAACTTCTGAAGACAGTTTGGAGCCGGATGTTCCCAGATGCGAAGCGTTGAAAAGTTTGGATGTTGCATTAAAATATTTGGAAAAGCGCACTGAACCAGAAATGCTTGCAAGCTACAACACCATCAATAGTCTTCGAACTATGCTTATGAGAGAAGAAGAAGCTTTGTTAAACAAGCCAAAGAAACAGACAACAATCAGCAACTTCTTTGCCAAGCCATAACTTACTTGGCCATCAATTGCATTACATACATAATAAAATATTTTACTATTTTTCATCGGTTTCATGCTCAAAACTCATAAAAGTCAAGGAACATTTGATTAAAAATCGTAATTAAAATTATGTAATGTACATATAATATTCAACCTAAAATTGTTCATATGCTTCAAAATCTTTGTCTCAGTCATCTAAATGCCTATTTATGCCACATAAATATTCACAAATCTAACTCTCTCAAATTCGGAATACCTTGCGCCCCAAGCTTTCCGAATTTGAGGAGTTCTACTGTAGCTACTTCATGACGGAAGACTACTTACTATCAAACCTACCTTTGAAAATTAAACGATTTATAGCCCGTCAAATGATTATATGGCTATTTTCCCCGAGGATATCACGGGATTTTGCAACAGCGACCTTTTAAATTGCTACTTCTGCAATGTTGGCATCCAAGACAATTTGGTTCACTACCTATTCCATTGCCCATTCCTACATGAAAAGAGAATGAATATTCGCGAAATTTCGGGGCTAACTCACTACAATGAACAACATGTATATAAAATTTTCACTACTCTTCTGCTGGATAAAACATTTGTTTACAAATATTTTAAACTTTTCAAGGCGATATATGAAATGAGGAAGAAGTGCTCAACTCCACAGACAACAGCTGATTGCTCCCCCTCCCCTCTAAATTGCTTTTCCTCCTTACTCATGTACATATATAACTTTTTAGGGGAATCCCCTTGTAAGACAATATTATCTTAATAAAGATTTGTTGTTGTTGTTTTTGTTGTTATTAATCAAACTTTATTCATTTATAAAGGCGATGTGATACAGTCTGCACAAGGCTGACGAAGGCCAAAAGCCCGAACGTCATTAGTAAAAGAGCTTATGAAGACATATCAAGAGTATAAATAGTTGCTTAAAAATTGCAAAGGAAATATTTTGAAATCTTAGAAGCAGTATTTTAAATAAGGTTAAATAAAAATACTTTCTAAGCAAAGTACACCCATACCTCGCTATGCGTCGAGTTACGTTTAAAAAAAAACACGACGCAAATTGAAACGACGCAAAGTGAAAATAAAATTCCGATGGCATGGCGCAATCAAAAACAAAGATGTTGCCATATTTTAGGAAAAAAAAATTAATGACTCGAATCCAAAACAACGCAACTTCGAAAATCTAACGACGCACAGTGAAAATCAGTAAAAATTAAGCAACGACGCAACTTCGAAAAAAACTCAAAACGAAACGAGGGAAGGTGAGGTATTGGTATATTCGGGCAGATACGAACACGGATAAATCCTGGATATCCAGAGTAGATCCCCAAGAAAAATTTCTACTGAAAAGAAATTCTGATTATAAGCAAAAATGTAATTAACAATTGAATTAGAAACATGAAATATATCTACCATTTAAATATAAGGAGATAACATGCCATCTATACATAAAAAATGGAAGCATTATAAAAGTACGAATGTTTCTTTTTTTCGAGCACAAAAACAGTAAAACACGAGCACAAGTTCCAAAAATGCAATATAACAGCGGTATGGTAGATTCAACTGGCGAAACCGCTGGGAGAGTTCACCACTGATGAGCCAAGCCCTCCCATTAATTTTTCCATTGCAGTAAAGAGCAGTATAAATTGTTTAATTTCAAAAAGAATCTTACGCCTTTAAAATAGTTTTGAAATATATGAATAAGTGAAATTTGAAGAAAATTAACTATGGAAAATTGAATAAATTTTAAAAACGTATATAACTACACTATTTGGAGAATAAAAATAAGCATTACACTTGAAGCAAAAAATAATGAATATTTTGTATAAAGATTGCTATGTATAGTTCGTTATCTTTGGAGAAGATTGCTTAAAACTTCACAACTAAAATCTGTTAGTGAATTATCTATATATAGATATACCGAGACACATATACCAACAAACATCTTTATTTAAAGAACACCGAGGAATAAAACCAATTCCACAAGAATTCTTTTCCCTAAGTCTTAATTGTCTTCTCGTCTGTCACATAAGATTTGGTGATCTTATGACTTTGTTTAGATTCTCGAGGATTGTGTCAGGAAATCTTCCACCTTATCTTGAGAATAAACTACATCTTAATATAGATTCCTGTTGACTTTGCTTAGAATTTTTAATGAAACTGATTCCAATAATTATTAATTAAAAATTATATTTATTGATTTACAAGAGAGAGAACAAAATATAAAAGGGAAACTAATATTAAAACAAAGGAACTTTTTTTTTGCTTCGGTTAGCGTCTATTTACCTGTGAGCTTACACACACTCTGTGGTAACAATTAATTAATATATATACAACAATTCCTTCATTGAATTTTACATTGACCAAATTAGTAAGTATTTCTATGAAAAATAGACACTTCGGCAAGTTATAGTTTTTTATTTTCTCAACGTTTATACAAAAATCTATTGTCTTCGTCAGGAGACGTAAATAAAAATGTTTACTTCTTATTTATGTGAAACCAGTTCAGCTAATCAGAATAATGTCCGAGAAAAAATATATAGCGATAGAATTGTTTAACTTTCATAAAGCGTTAGAAAACAAGGTAATCTCTAAGAACTAAAATTACAGAACAATTTCCTTCCATAGTTAATTTGTATAGTTATGTTGAATTCTTTGATTTACTTTTCATTTTCCCTTTTCTCCCTTGTTTATGTTTTTATTTACCTTTTCTCCATGAAAATGATGTATGGCGAATCCTTACAAGACTGAAATTTCCTAATAAAGCTGTTGTTGTGGTTGTATTTCTTACTAGATATTTACTTCTCCTGACGAAGACAAAACGTTTGTTAAGACGTTGAAAAAATAAAAAACTCTAACTAACCGAAGTTTCTATTTTCATATAAATATGAATGCCGGCCAGTCAGCCACTATCTTCAAGATAAATTAGTAGGATTATAATCACAACCTTATTTTTACTTTTATAAAATATAAACTTTTTGCATTTGATTTAGAAATTCAATTTGAATATATTATATTACATTAGTAAAATACTTTTACCTTAGGAAATGAAATTAATAAAATAAGTCGATGGACGAGTGAGTAACCTTCTCGATTTCCGACAGCCATGAACCAGGATTGAATCCCGTGTTAACATTTTGTTTATATGTGAATGATCTTCACATATTATTCATTGTTACAATTATTATTAACTAGGTTTTTCTTGTTGAGCGGTACCTAATAAAGTGATTTTGGAACAAATAAATTTTAAAGGAACGCATGTTTTTTATACACTAAACAAACTTCTACTGTCCTTGCTGCGATGAAAATATATTAGGAGTGCTCGGTTTATCAGTGGTGAACCCTCAAGCGGTTTCGCCAATTTAATCTACCAGACAGCCTCTTAAGAGTTCTAATACTGTATTGGATCATTCTGTTTATATATATATTTCTATAAATGAATATAAAGCATATATTGAATCTAAATTTATTAACCAACCAATATTTATAGGGGCAAAACGCCTCTCTTTATCAAGGCTTTGATATAAACTAAATCACGTGGGTATATGATCCACTTTGATTTAGTTTAAATCAAAGAAACACCTTGATAAAGAGAGGCGTCTTGCCCCTAGAAATATTGGTTAAATAATAAATTTAGATCCAATATATGCTTTATATTAATTTATAGATATTATTATGGATTACTCAATTTTTAAAATATATTTTTCTATACTGAAGGATGAAATCTCAGAAATTTGATTAAGGCAAATCATGTACTTAATATTTTAAAACCGTCGAATATTATATAAATATTTTTATGATTAGAAGAAACATTCGCTCTATATAATATATAAGAAAAAGAATCATTATAAAGAACGAAATTTTCTTTTTTTTTCAAACACAAAAACAAACTCTTCTACTCTAAAGACAGTGGAGAAGTTTGATAAAGCACAATTTGGATTATAGATTACACACACACAAAAGCCTTTATTAGGAACTTGCCCCATACAGATTCTCCCAATTGGGTAAGGTAATAATCATCTTGTGTTATTTACATTGAAATGTAACTGGCTTTACTCTTCATCTCAAAGTCATTCACTTGTTGACTGGTCCTTACATAATGATGATCTAAAAAATGTATAGTAAGTTATTGCCTTAGATTTGTTTGCTGATATTTTTGAAAGCAATACGTAGAGTGAAACATTGGTACATTTAATTTGTTGATATAGGGCCTTCCTCTCTGCATTATTCTATGTACAGTTATCAGCGTCATGCGTTCTGTCACCGTTTGCTTTTGGTGGCGTGATCGTAGCGAGCCAATAGGAGAGCGCCATTCAGTTTTCACCGTTTGCTGCGCCACCACGTGGCGCGACGGTGACCTTGAGTGACGTAATGACAGGGTGGGAACAAGAAATCACTTGCTATCATTATAATATCATTTTATATATATATCAGATTTAAAATATATTTATACAAAAAATCTAAATAATACAATTTTCAAATATCGTTGTGAAAATTTACATTTTTATTTTTGTATTTTAAAAACACACAAAGATTGAAGCGGGACGTTTCAAAAGAGTGCCATCCACGACGCCAGTTTATAATTGTAAAGAATAGTATTTTAATAAAACATTTAATCGGGTAAAACCCGGGCGTTTCCCGGGTCATTCGGCTAGTAGATTATAAACACAAGGTTATAAGACCAAATCCAAATATATATCACCATATTTATTTATTTGGATTTAGTCTTATTACCTTGTGAGTAGAAAATTTGTTTTGTGTTTGAAAAAAAAAACATTCGTGTTTTATAATAATTCCACCATTTATATATAGATGGCGTGTTATTTCTTTGTATTAATTTATGCCTAACTCTTACCTTAAACTTTATAGACATTCTCTTAATATCTGTATTGTAGCATAATATATATACACCTAATAATATTAATTAACAGATAATCAAAAGAAAACACCAAAATAAACAAATTCAGATATTTAATTAATTACAATATTTTCTCTAATTTGTTTCTTCCTTTAGAGTAACTTTGATTTTTTATTTTTCTCGATCAAAATAAACAGCCTTATTATCTTCAAGTTTGTCTTCTATCAATTTTCAACGTGATATTTTGTTGGAGATGTGAGGTAGATTTACCTTTGTTCAACTATAACAACAAAGCTCAATGTCCCGAAGGACACTCACATATGAAAATATAAATAAAAGAGAAAGAAATAAAAATATATTAATATATGTTTGAAAATAGAGCACTACATATATTAAATTATTAAAAATGCTTATTTTAGATCATAAGGTTGTATTTTCCAATATTACGTGAGGCAACTCGCCAAACTTCTTCAGGGAACAAGATTGTTTTGAGATGCTCGGGTATCAATTCACGAGTATGTACAACTGCCTTCTTTATTTTTAATATCAACACCTCACCCACTTATATTTTATTTTTTCTATTGTTTTTTCATGTTTTAAGCAACTTTACGCAAATTTGGCCTTAAATACCCATTTCTTGATTTCTCGGAAAGCCATTGGGGCCAAAAAGTATTTTTGGTCGTAGTGGTTACAGCCTACTCCACGCTGACGAGCGCCAACAGCGCGAAACGCGTTGGTGGATGGCTTTTTTTGATTTATCAAGAAATTGGGTTGGCCAAATATCACGGATCAAGCTAAATAAACGTTTAGTTTATTTTTGCTCCACTAGATGGCGCTCTGCCATCTAAAAGGCACATGTGCTCGTGGTCAGGAGATGCCTTCTTTATTTTTAATATATATATATATAAACATATATACATAATTTACCTTATGATTGAAAAATGCCTCTAATAAACATACTAAAGTCGAACTGCTTTTCACATGTGTAGACATGTGGTGCACTTACAGTAAAAGCAGTCGCCTACTTATACTCACCATGATTATCATGGCCTGTACCAGGTGTACTAGGGATAAGCAAAAAAATACAGCATATTAATTTGAACTTTAAAAAAATAATGAAAACAAATATAGCATACATAGTAAGGCAAACCAAAGATTGCCAACTGACTTTGAGGTTAAAGGTGAACTACAATATACGAATTACCTCGTAGTTTTCACAGCCGTGTCAAAGCCAAGACTTCCTTCCAAGATGTTCCTATAGACGCTATGACCACAAAGCTGTTCTTCAAGTCACAAGAAAAATGACGTGAACCTGCTAGGGACCACCTATGACCACTAAGCTGTTCTTCACGTCAAAAGAAAATGTGAAACTGCTAGGGACCACCTATGACCACAAAGCTGTTCTACACGTCACAATAAAAATGTCGTGAAACTGCTAGGGACCGCCTATGACCACAAAGCTGTTCTTCACGTCACAATAAAAATGAAGTGAAACTTCTAGGGACCACCTATGACGAAAAAGCTGTTCTACACGTCTTGAAGGATTGCACTACGCTTGAACAACGTGCAGTTATTCGTTTCTTGAAAGCAGAAGGTATTCAAACATCTCAAATATGCCAAAGAATGAAAAATATCTATGGTGAGTCTTGTTTGTCTCAAAAAACATTTATAAATGGGTTAACGAGTTCAAAAATGGACGAATTACACATTTCCTTAATTTGGACCAAAACCTAACCGTATTCGGGTTTCAAAGGCCGCATACATCATGTAAAACTGTATCTACAATCATTAAATTAGTTTTTGGAGTTTTAGAACATCCTGCATATAGTCCAGACCTAGCCCCCTCTGACTATTTCCTTTTTGGACTACTAAAGAAGGAGTTAAAGGGAAAGCGATTTGACTCGGATGAAGATGTCCAGAAAGTGGGGCAAGATTTTTTCCACACGCTTCCTAAGAGTGCCTATAAAGAGGGTATTTACGAGTTGCCAGAACGATGGAGACGATGTATAGAAAGCCAAGGTGATTATTTTGAATAAATCAAATCCTAATTTTTAATATCGTTCTTATTTCTTTAAATATATTTTAATTTACCTTATTTATTGATCCCACCTTGTATTATTAAGGATTGCTCAATCTCTAAAATATATTTTTCTATACTGAAGGATGAAATCTCAGAAATTTTATTAAAGAAAATTATGTATTTAATCTTTTAGAAGAGTCGAATAATATATAATTATTTTTATGATTTGAAGAAACATTCGTTATATATAATATATATATATAAGAAAAGGAATCATTATAAACACGAATTTTTCTTCTTTTTTTTCAAACACACACACACTCTTCTACTGTAAGGACAGTAGAGAAGTTTGATAAGGCACAATTTGGATTATAGATTACACACACACACACACACAAAAGCCCTTATTAGGGACTTGCCCCATACAGATTCTCCCAATTGGGTAAGGTAAAAATCATCTTGTGTTATTTACATAGAAATAGAACTGGCTTTACTCTTCGTCTCAAAGTCATTTACTTGTTGACTGGTCCTTACATACAGATGATCTAAAAAATTTATAGTAAGCTATTGCATTAGATTTGTTTCCTGATATTTTTGAAAGCAATATGTAGAGTGAAACATTGGTACATTTAATTTGTTGATATAGGGCCTTCCTCTCTGCATTATTCTATGTACAGTTATCAGCGTCATGCGTTCTGTCACCGTTTGCTTTTGGTGGCGTGATCGTAGCGAGCCAATAGGAGAGCGCCATTCAGTTTTCACCGTTTGCTGCGCCACCACGTGGCGCGACGGTGACCTTGAGTGACGTAATGACAGGGTAGGAACAAGAAATCACTTGCTATCATTATAATATCATTTTATATATATATCAGAATTAAAATATATTTATACAAAAAATCTAAATAATACAATTTTCAAATATCGTTGTGAAAATTTACATTTTTATTTTTGTATTTTAAAAACACACAAAGATTGAAGCGGGACGTTTCAAAAGAGTGCCATCCACGACGCCAGCTTATAATTGTAAAGAATAGTATTTTAATAAAACATTTAATCGGGTAAAACCCGGGCGTTTCCCGGGTCATTCGGCTAGTAGATTATAAACACAAGGTTATAAGACCAAATTCAAATAAATATCACCATATTTATTTATTTGTATTTAGTCTTATTACCTTGTGAGTAGAAAGTTTGTTTTGTGTTTGAAAAAAAAAAACATTCGTGTTTTATATTGATTCCGTTTCTAAAATATAGATGACGTGTTATTTCTTTGTATTAATTTATGCCTAACTCTTACCTTACACTTTATAGACATTTCCTTTTAATATCTGTATTGTAGCATTATATATACACCTAATAATATTAATTAACAGATAATCAAAAGAAAACACCAAAATAAACAAATTCAGATATTTAATTAATTACAATATTTTCTCTTATTTGTTTCTTCCTTTGCTGTAGATTTGATTTTTTATTTTTCTCGATCAAAATAAACAGCCTTGTTATCTTCAAGTTTGTCTTCTATCAATTTAAACGTGATATTTTGTTGGAGATGTGAGGTAGATTTACCTTTGTTCAACTATAACAACAAAGCTCGATGTCCCGAAGGACACTCACATATGAAAATATAAATAAAAGAGAAAGAAATAAAAATATATTAAGATATGTTTGAAAATAGAGCACTACATATATTAAATTATTTAAAATGCTTATTTTAGATCATAAAGTTGTATTTTCCAATATTACGTGAGGCAACTCGCCAAACTTCTTCAGGGAACAAGATTGTTTTGAGATGCTCGCGTATCAATTCACGAGTATGTACAACTGCGTTCTTTATTTTTAATATCAACACCTCACCCACTTATATTTTATTTTTTCTATTGTTTTTTCATGTTTTAAGCAACTTTACGCAAATTTGGCCTTAAATACCCATTTCTTGATTTCTCGGAAAGCCATTGGGGCCAAAAAGTATTTTTGGTCGTAGTGGTTACAGCCTACTCCACGCTGACGAGCGCCAACAGCGCGAAACGCGTTGGTGGATGGCTTTTTTTTATTTATCAAGAAATTGGGTTGGCCAAATATCACGGATCAAGCTAAATAAACGTTTAGTTTATTTTTGCTCCACTAGATGGCGCTCTGCCATCTAAAAGGCACATGTGCTCGTGGTCAGGAGATGCCTTCTTTATTTTTAATATATATATATATAAACATATATACATAATTTACCTTATGATTGAAAAATGCCTCTAATAAACATACTAAAGTCGAACTGCTTTTCACATGTGTAGACATGTGGTGCACTTACAGTAAAAGCAGTCGCCTACTTATACTCACCATGATTATCATGGCCTGTACCAGGTGTACTAGGGATAAGCAAAAAAATACAGCATATTAATTTGAACTTTAAAAAAATAATGAAAACAAATATAGCAAACATAGTAAGGCAAACCAAAGATTGCCAACTGACTTTGAGGTTAAAGGTGAACTACAATATACGAATTACCTCGTAGTTTTCACAGCCGTGTCAAAGCCAAGACTTCCTTCCAAGATGTTCCTATAGACGCTATGACCACAAAGCTGTTCTTCACGTCACAAGAAAAATGACTTGAACCTGCTAGGGACCACCTATGACCACTAAGCTGTTCTTCACGTCAAAAGAAAATGTGAAACTGCTAGGGACCACCTATGACCACAAAGCTGTTCTCCACGTCACAATAAAAATGACGTGAAACTGCTAGGGACCTCCTATGACCACAAAGCTGTTCTACACATCACAATAAAAATGTCGTGAAACTGCTAGGGACCACCTATGACCACAAAGCTGTTCTTCATGTCACAATAAAAATAACGTGAAACTGCTAGGGACCACCTATGACCACAAAGCTGTTCTCCACGTCACAATAAAAATGACGTGAAACTTCTAGGGACCATCTATGACCACAAAGCTGTTCTACACGTCACAATAAAAATGTCGTGAAACTGCTAGGGACCGCCTATGACCACAAACTGTTCTCCACGTCACAATAAAAATGAAGTGAAACTGCTAGGGACCACCTATGACCACAAAGCTGTTCTACACGTCACAATAAAAATCTCGTGAAACTTCTAGGGACCGCCTATGACCACAAAGCTGTTCTTCACGTCACAATAAAAATGAAGTGAAACTTCTAGGGACCACCTATGACGACAAAGCTGTTCTACACGTCTTGAAGGATTGCACCACGCTTGAACAACGTGCAGTTATTCGTTTCTTGAAAGCAGAAGGTATTCAAACATCTCAAATATGCCAAAGAATGAAAAATATCTTTGGTGATTCTTGTTTGTCTCAAAAAACATTTATAAATGGGTTAACGAGTTCAAAAATGGACGAATTACACATTTCCTTAATTTGGACCAAAACCTAACCGTATTCGGGTTTCAAAGGCCGCATACATCATGTAAAACTGTATCTACAATCATTAAATTAGTTTTTGGAGTTTTAGAACATCCTGCATATAGTCCAGACCTAGCCCCCTCTGACTATTTCCTTTTTGGACTACTAAAGAAGGAGTTAAAGGGAAAGCGATTTGACTCGGATGAAGATGTCCAGAAAGTGGGGCAAGATTTTTTCCACACGCTTCCTAAGAGTGCCTATAAAGAGGGTATTTACGAGTTGCCAGAACGATGGAGACGATGTATAGAAAGCCAAGGTGATTATTTTGAATAAATCAAATCCTAATTTTTAATATCGTTCTTATTTCTTTAAATATATTTTAATTTACCTTATTTATTGATCCCACCTTGTATTATTAAGGATTGCTCAATCTCTAAAATATATTTTTCTATACTGAAGGATGAAATCTCAGAAATTTTATTAAAGAAAATTATGTATTTAATCTTTTAGAAGAGTCGAATAATATATAATTATTTTTATGATTTGAAGAAACATTCGTTATATATAATATATATATATAAGAAAAGGAATCATTATAAACACGAATTTTTCTTCTTTTTTTTTCAAACACACACACACTCTTCTACTGTAAGGACAGTAGAGAAGTTTGATAAGGCACAATTTGGATTATAGATTACACACACACACACACACACAAAAGCCCTTATTAGGGACTTGCCCCATACAGATTCTCCCAATTGGGTAAGGTAAAAATCATCTTGTGTTATTTACATAGAAATTGAACTGGCTTTACTCTTCGTCTCAAAGTCATTTACTTGTTGACTGGTCCTTACATACTGATGATCTAAAAAATTTATAGTAAGCTATTGCATTAGATTTGTTTCCTGATATTTTTGAAAGCAATACGTAGAGTGAAACATTGGTACATTTAATTTGTTGATATAGGGCCTTCCTCTCTGCATTATTCTATGTACAGTTATCAGCGTCATGCGTTCTGTCACCGTTTGCCTTTGGTGGCGTGATCGTAGCGAGCCAATAGGAGAGCGCCATTCAGTTGTCACCGTTTGCTGCGCCACCACGTGGCGCGACGGTGACCTTGAGTGACGTAATGACAGGGTAGGAACAAGAAATCACTTGCTATCATTATAATATCATTTTATATATATATCAGAATTAAAATATATTTATACAAAAAATCTAAATAATACAATTTTCAAATATCGTTGTGAAAATTTACATTTTTATTTTTGTATTTTAAAAACACACAAAGATTGAAGCGGGACGTTTCAAAAGAGTGCCATCCACGACGCCAGCTTATAATTGTAAAGAATAGTATTTTAATAAAACATTTAATCGGGTAAAACCCGGGCGTTTCCCGGGTCATTCGGCTAGTAGATTATAAACACAAGGTTATAAGACCAAATCCAAATAAATATCACCATATTTATTTATTTGGATTTAGTCTTATTACCTTGTGAGTAGAAAGTTTGTTTTGTGTTTGAAAAAAAAAAAACATTCGTGATTTATATTGATTCCGTTTCTAAAATATAGATGGCATGTTATTTCTTTGTATTAATTTATGCCTAACTCTTACCTTACACTTTAAAGACATTTTTCCACTCGGCTACCCTGGACGTATTTTTCCGTTCGTAACTAATACTTAAAGTAACATTTAAAATACAATATAACGCGGCTGATGATTGTAAAACGAAAATTAAAATTATACCGCGAATGTTTCTTTTATAAAAATCGAAATTTATTTTCAAAGAGAAATAGCGATATTTCTAACTTTGAGGATGAGGTATGGAAAGGTGAAACATGAAGAGTAATGGCGAACGGAAAAATAAAAAGTGTCCATTTATTTTTCCGTTCGCCATTACTCTTCATGTTTCACCTTTCCATACCTCATCCTCAAAGTTAGAAATATCGCTATTTCTCTTTGAAAATAAATTTCGATTTTTATAAAAGAAACATTCGCGGTATAATTTTAATTTTCGTTTTACAATCATCAGCCGCGTTATATTGTATTTTAAATGTTATATTAATATATGTTTGAAAATAGAGCAATCCATATATTAATTTATTCAAAAATGCTTATTTTGGATCATAAAGTTTTATTTTCCAATATTTCGTAAGGCAACTCGCCAAACTTCTTCGGGGAACAAGATTGTTTTGAGATGCTCGCGTATCAATTCACGAGTATGTACAACTGCGAGCATCTCAAAACAATCGTGTTTCCCCGAAGAAGTTTGGCGAGTTACTAAACGAAATACACTGCGTGACATTGAAAATGGAACACCAAGAAATAGTGGCCAGAAAATTATGCAAATTTCAGGGTAGACGCGCCTAACCGAGTTATGCAAATATGCCAGGTCATCGTAAACGGAGGCAGTTCAAGCAGACAGACGCTTTTACGAGGGGCATGGTGATTGGACTGAAAATGGCAGGTTGGTCCATACGTCAAATCGCAGCTGATACACACCTTGGTGCGTCCACGGTGCACCGACTGTGGATAAGATGGTTGGAACAAGGAAATGAGGCAATTTATAGGAATGTCGGTGCAACCAGAGTGACGTCAGCACGTGTGGATCGGCGTATCCTTCGACAAGCAGTGGCGGCCCCACAAGCCACTTGTACCGCCATCCTGCAACATGTGCAAGACACCCTAGAACATTCCATCTCGACCAGAACCATTTCCCGTCGATTGGTTGCTAATGGCTTGCACTCATGCCGTCCGCTAAGAAGACTGCTATTGACCCCACCGAATAGGCGCCAACGTTTGGAATGGTGCCGGGCTAGATCGACGTGGATGACGGAATGGCACGGGGTCGTGTTCACAGATGAGTCGCGTTTCTGCTTGTCCAGTGATAGTCGCCGTGTATGCGTGTGGCGTCGACGTGGAGAAAGTTCCAATTCGGCAGCAATTGTGGAACGCCCCACCGTGCGACAACGTGGAATCATGGTTTGGGGCGCAATCGCGTATGATTACAGGTCACCTTTACTTCGTATTCAGGGCACTATGACGGCCCAACGATACATTGATGATGTGCTGCGACCGGTGACACTCCCCTACCTTCAGGGGGTACCCAATGCCTTTATCAGCAGGATAACGCCCGACCGCACACTGCTCGCATTAGCCAACAAGCTCTGCAAGATGTACAGATGCTTCCCTGGCCACCGTACTCTCCTGATCTCTCACCAATCGAGCACGTCTGGGACATCATTGGACGCCGTTTGCATGCCTTGCCACAGCCGCGTTCAGAAGACGAACTGTGGCAAATGGTTGAGAGGGAATGGAGAGCCATCCCCCAGTGTCCATGGGCGGGAATCGAACCCACAACCTTCTGCTTACCGGGCAGGTGCCATGTCCACTAGGCTACCCTGGACGTTATTTCTCCGTTCGTAAATAATACTTAAAGTAACTTATATTACATTATAAAGGACTGCGGCGTGTGATTATAAACAATACTTAAAATTATACCGCATAAGTTTCTTTTCTATGAAAAATCAATATTTATTTTAAAGAGAAATATTTACTATTTCTAACTTATTTTTATTTTTCCCGTTCGCCATTACTCTTCATATTTTCACCCTCTCATACTTCATTAAAAAAAAGTAGGAAATAGTAAATATTTCTCTTTAAAATAAATATTGATTTTTCATAGAAAAGAAACTTATGCGGTATAATTTTAAGAATTGTTTATAATCACACGCCGCAGTCCTTTATAATGTATTATAAGTTACTTTAAGTATTATTTACGAACGGAGAAATAACGTCCAGGGTAGCCTAGTGGACATGGCACCTGCCCGGTAAGCAGAAGGTTGTGGGTTCGATTCCCGCCCCTGGACACTTTTATTTTTCCCGTTCGCCATTACTCTTCATATTTTCACCCTCTCATACTTCATTCAAAAAAAAAAGTTAGAAATAGTAAATATTTCTCTTTAAAATACAAGGTATGTCCCATAAGTTCCCGGACTGGGTCCATAAAAAAAGGTAAGATTTTTTATATTTTTTTTAATTAAAACTTTTCAAGGTAATCCCCCCTTGCTTCAACGCACCAGCGCCATCGTTTCTCCCAATTGTCGAAACAGTTTTTATAAGCCTCTTTTGGAATGCTCTTCAATGCTAACGGCGATTTTTCTATTATGTCATCCCTGGTGTCAAAATGTCTTCCTTTTAGAACTGCTTTAAGTTTGGGGAACAGGAAAAAGTCATTTGGTGTGATGTCTGGGAAATAGGGTGGTTGAAGTAGGATTTGTGTCCCGTTTTTCGCCAAAAAGCTAGTCATCAAGTGCGCTGTGTGAGGGCGAGCATTGTCATGGTGTAGGATCCAGCCACCATTAGTCCATTTTTCTGGCCTTTTTTTTCGAATCGCTTCCCTTAGACGGCGAAGAATGCACAAATACATTTCCTTAATAACTGTTTGGGCTGCAGGAAGATACTCGTGATGAACAATGCCCTTGTTATCCGAAAAAGCGACCAGCAACACCTTGTTTCTGGATTTTTTGGGTCTAGGCTCACCCTAACCTCTCCACTCGGCAGTTGAGGTTTGGTTTCAGGGTCATAGCCATAGACCCATGTCTCGTCGCCTGTGATTATCTTGTCTTTCCATTCTGGATCCGTTCTTGTCATTTCCATCATGTCCTCACAGGTTGCAAGCCGACACAGTTTTTGCTCATTGGTGAGGAATCTTGGGATGAATTTTGCAGGAGTCTTTTTTTTTGGTTCAAATCTTCGGTTACGATCCTTCCAATCGTTGTTTTAGAGATGCCTGTGTCTTGCTCTAGCTCCAGCAAAGTGGTTCGAGGATTTTCTTTTATCAAATCGGTGATTTTTTGCACATTTTCATCAGTCCTTTGAAATTTTGGGCGTCCTTGACGAGGATCATCTTCAATGGAAATTCTCCCAGCTTTAAATCTAGAATGCCATTCAAAAACAGTTGTTCTCTTTGGGGCGTCATTGGGGAATGCTTTATTAAGCATTTCAAAAGTTTCGGTTGCTGATATTTGAAGTTTCACACAAAATTCTATGCAAATCCTCTGCTTCAATTTTTGTTCCATCGTAAATTCGCCGCAGCGCTATGTGTGACCTTTAAATAAATTAGAATAACCTTG
This sequence comes from Cordylochernes scorpioides, assembly GCA_030710605.1. Classification (NCBI taxonomy): domain Eukaryota; kingdom Metazoa; phylum Arthropoda; class Arachnida; order Pseudoscorpiones; family Chernetidae; genus Cordylochernes; species Cordylochernes scorpioides. Next base: position 65,344,756 of record CP092883.1, read on the forward strand.
GCGCGCGCGCAAGTACCGCCTCGATATTGGTACCACCGTGTAACCAGATATTTTTTCTATAATAAACAGTCAAATTCATTTACATTTTTCATTTATTTATTTTTTTATGGACCCAGTCCGGGAACTTATGGGACATACCTTGTAAATATTGATTTTTCATAGAAAAGAAACTTATGCGGTATAATTTTAAGTATTGTTTATAATATATATATCTCTATATATATATAAAAGTCAATTTCTGTCTGTCTGTCTGTTTCGCGATAAACTCAAAAACTACTGAACCAATTGGTACCAAATTTTGCATGTCGCTTTTTATAAACCTGAGGAAAATTTTCGGCTGCATTTTGATTAGTATTTTTGGCTATTTCTTTTTTTTTCATTTAAAGAACTTTTTTACGCGGACGTTTGCTTTTGTGAATGGAATAAATACCCAAATATGGCCATTTCTTATAAGCATCTGTGGTTCAGTGGTAGAATGCTCACCTGCCACGCGAGCGCCCCGGGTTCGATTCCCGGCCGATGCATTTTTTTTTTACAATTTTTAAAACTCATTTATATTATATATATATATATATATATATATATATATATAAATGAATGTTTGTATGTTTGTCTGTCTGTTTGTTTGTTTGTTGGTTTGTATGTCCGGTATACAAATTCTCAGTAGTTCACTAATTCAAACCAAAATTTCCATACATAGGTAAAAAGATACGGGGAAGACGATAGGCTATTTTAAAATATATATAAATCAATTTTTAAAACTATATTTATCAGTCAGAAAATGATGATGACGATATTGCTGTATCATGTTTGATTATCAGATACAAAATTATATCGGGAAGAATTCCAAAAAGCAGAGACCACGGGTGAAACCAGTTCATTATTTTGTACGCAGAAACAAAATTATAACAGAAAAACATTCATTCGAGCAGAAAACAAAAGCCAGATCATCTTTCTATAAAAAAATCGCATCTCAGACACAAAGTTTGGAGCGGGACGTTGCACAAGAGTGACATCCACGGCGCCAATTTATAATTGTAACGAATAGTATTTGAATAAAAACATTTAATCGGGTAAAATCCGGGCGTTGCCCGGTTCATTCGGCTGGTGTATATTGTGGCATGCATGGCGTTAGAAAATAGTTCTAAAAGTGGCCAATAGGTGGCGCCATGGATTTATGCGGCGTTTCTCTGCTCTGACTCTGTTGTTGGTCCTGTTCCTTCGCCATCCCCTGTAATAAATGGTTCTGTGCATGATTCCTCCTCCGGCCTCATCCTGCCACCTGTATTATGTAAAGTACTTGTTATATGATATTGCGACCATTTATAAATGTAGATAAAGTGTTTTAATAAATTCCCTTGTTCTTTGGCGTTGTGCGTTCGTGACTCTCTTTCCGACAACACATCGCTGCGCCTCTGGTCAGTCCTGACTGTCCCCCCACCCGTGGTAAGGCTGACGGATACTACCAGAGGTTGGGGGAGTTTCACGTGGTGGCGTGGCTCCCAGGTGGTAGTGTAAGGAAGGCCAAAGTAAGGACACGTCAAGGGAAGCACGGTCCAAAAGGGTCAGCCACAGTAAGGAAGCGTGGAGAGGGGTAGAGCACACTACAATATTTATATATATATATATATATATATATATAAACATATATACATAATTTACCTTATGATTGAAACATGCCTCTAATAAACACACTAAAATGCAAAATGTCCAACTACTTTTCATATGTGTAGACATGTGATGCACTTACAGTAAAAGTTGTCACCTACTTCTACTCACCATGATTATCATGGCCTGTACCAGGTGTACTAGGGATAAGCAAAAAAATACAGCATATTAATTCGAACTTTGAAAAAAAAATAGTGAAAACAAATATAGCATATATAGTAAGACGCACCAAAGATTGCCAACAGACTTTGAGGTTAAAGGTTAACTACAATATACGAATTAACTTGTAGTTTTCACAGCCGTGTCAAAGCCAAGACTTCCTTCCAAGATGTTCTTATAGACGCTATGACCACAAAGCTGTTTTCACGTCACATGAAAATGTGAAACTGCTAGGGACCGCCTATAACCACAAGCTGTTTTTCACGCTACAATATATATAACGTGAAGTTCCTAGGGACCACATTTAAGACGCTGAGGGAAACCTTAACCAAAACACGTAAGATCCATGTTAGTAACAATGAGCTTTGTAAACTATGGGTCATAGCTACCATAGGGACGGAGCTTTGTAGCATAAAATATATTTTCAATTAACATAATATAAATTTATAATTTTGCTACTCATAAAATGTATAATATGGAAAGCATAAAGCCGTATGAGTGAAAAGTTTATTTGAATTATTACGGTAAATTTAAGAAACGAGCTTTGAAACCTCCCGATTCTTTCACGGGCGAAACTGCTGACATTTATGCCATCCAATATATGCCTTTTTAATTAAAGATATATTTATGGATTGCTCTATTTTCAATAGATATATATTTTTACAATAACATATATTTATATTATATAATTACAGTTAAACCTGTCTATAGCGCCCCCTCTTGGGAATCACCAAAATAGGGTGCTATAGAGAAGGGGTGCTATAGACAGATCACTTTTGTAAAATGTAAAATACTTATGTAAAATGTTTACATTTTAATGTTTGAAATCGGGCGCTATAAAGAGGAAGGCGCTATTTAGAGGGGACCCTATAGACAGGTTTAACCATATATAGTAATTTATTTGATATATAAATACACAATCATTGTTATTTTGAATGAAGAATTTTCTGTTCAAAAGATATCAAATACCTCTCATAAAAATTCTAACATCTCTAATGTATTTAATTGAAAATCTCAATGCAGATATTATAAATCCAGACCAATAATTATACCACAACGTCAGATTTAGAAAATTCGGTTAACAATTAGACAATTTCGGTTTACTCTAAATATTTAATACAATATAATGCGGCTTATGATTGTATTATAAATTACTTTATATAATATTTACGAACATAAAAATCAGTCCAGGGTAGCCTAGTGGACATGACATCTGCCTGGTAAGTGGAACACTGTGAGTTCGATTCCCATCCCTGAACACTTTATTTTTATGTATATCATTACTCTTCACAATGCATCCTTTCATACATCATCCCTAAGGATAGAAATAATCGTTATTTCTCTTTAAAATAAATTTAGATTTTTCCTTCAAAAGAAACATTTACGGTATAATTGTCAAACTTCGTTCTACTATAAATGTTTAACAATTATTTTAATAATTTTCATATTTGACATAATTAAGACAAATTGATTTAAGAGCGAACTTGATCTCAATTAAAGTTTCTACCGAAAGTGCACAAAATACCGAATCCCAAATATTCCTACATCATAATTCAAGAAAGTCAAGCCTTATATTATTAATAAAATAAATAATTTGATCAAAATCTAAGATATTTCTTTGAAAAATACACACTTCGGCCAGTTGAAGTTTTATATAGAAATGATAAATATATATTAGACTGCCTTCTGTAAAGCACATGTACTCCTGGTCAGGATATGCCATTTTTATTTTTGATATATTAGAATATATAATTAAAAAGGCATATATTGGATCAAAATATCAATTATTTTACCTGTTCTTGCAAGACGTAGAGCGTCCAAAACTGGTTGAAATCGTTTTGAAAATAGAGCAATGCATAAATAAATCATTAATTAAAAAGGCATATAGTGGAAGGTATATAAATGTCAAAATCTAAGATATTTATTTTAAAAATAGACACTTAGACCAGTTAAAGTTTTATATAGAAAAGAGAAATATATTATATAATATGTATAATAGTATAAAAAATTATAAAATAAAATAAAACTTTAACTGGCCGAAGTTTATATTTTTCAAGAAATATGAATGACGGCCAGGTATCCTCTAGATTCAAGAAAATCTAAGATAGTGTCTCTTTTATAATACAATATAATGCGGCTTATGATTGTAGAACGACATTTGAAAATTATCCCGCATGTGTTTCTTTTAAACGAAAAATCGATATTTATTTAATATTATCTCTTTACCTATTAAAATTTGGCAATATTTTCTTAACATTACCTTATTCTCAGATAGAAAACACCTATATAAAATAAAAGAGAAATTTCTTCCCCAAAATTTTGTTTTAAAAGAGTTAAGGTTTGAACGAGAAATCAATTTGATTTTCATTGATTCATTGGGAATTTTTTTCTAACTTTTCAGCTTTTTTTGTAAAAGTAGTTTCTTTTTAACTTGCCACATATTTAAAAAAAAGTAAATTTTATTATAGTTTCATATTTATAAATTATGTGTTCCTTGTGTCAAATTAAGAATTTAAAAAAATGATAATTCTATTTTAAATATATTTATAATTTTTTTCAACGAGTGGGGGAAAGTGGAAAAAATATATATCGATCTTTCATCAATTTAAAATTTATCTTTCCATATAATTATGATCAAGTACGCTTTTTAATCAATTTTTTTATCATGGCAAATATGAATATTATTAACTTAATTGGATAATAACCGTTTAGTTAACTTAGATTTCCTAAATATTAACTGAATTTTCAAATTGATTTCTTTTATCGTTCAAACCTTAACTCTTTGAAAAAAAATATTTTGGGAAAAAGAAATAATTCATATATCTAAATATTGTTTTGAAAATAGAGCAATCCATAAATAAATCTTCAAATAAAAAGGCATAAATTGGATCAAAATATCATTTATTTTACCAATATTTCAGTTGGCTGAACGCCAACCTTTACCAAGGTATTATAACATATTTAATGTTTGTGTCACACATTAATATGCTATAAAACCTTGATAAAGGTTGGCGTTCAGCCAACTGAAATATTGGTAAAATAAATGATATTTTTATCCAATATTTACCTTTTTATTTAAATATCTAAATATGATTGGAAAATACTAAATAATATAATTGATATTATCAAGTTATCATGTATTCGACCATGATAAAGGGCTTAATCTTCTTTATTTTAAATTTTTATTGACTTCTTCCTAAATTGATTCCAAATTTACCAAATGGTTTATATTATATTTATTGATTTACAAGAGAGAGAGAGAACAAAATATAAAAGGGAAACTAATATTAAACAAAGGAACTTTTTTTGTTTCGGTTAGCGCCTATTTACCTGTGAGCTTACACACATTCTGTGGTAACAATTAATTCATATATACAACAATTTATTAAATTTTACATTGACCAAATTAGTAAGTATTTCTATAAAAATTGACACTTCGGCAAGTTATAGTTTTTTTTATTTTCTCAACGTTTATACAAAAATCGTTTTTCTTCGTCAGGAGAAGTAAATAAAAATGTTTACTTCTTATTCATGTGAAACCAGTTCAGCTAATCAGAATAATGTCCGAGAAAAAAATATATAGCGATAGAATTGTTTAACTTTCATAAAGCGTTAGAGAACAAGGTAATCTCTAAGAACTAAAATTAAAGAACAATTTCCTTCCATAGTTAATTTGTATAGTTATGTTGAATTCTTTGATTTACTTTTCATTTTCACTTTTCTCCCTTGTTTATGTTTTTATTTCCCTTTTCTCCATGAAAATGATGTATGGCGAGTCCTTACAAGACTGAAATTTCCTAATAAAGCTGTTGTTGTGGTTGTATTTCTTACTAGATATTTACTTCTCCTGACGAAGACAAAACGTTTGTTAAAACATTGAAAAAATAAAAAACTCTATCTAACCGAAGAGAGCTTCTATTTTTCATATAAATATGAATGCCGGCCAGTCAGCCTCTATCTTCAGAATAAATAAGTAAGATTATGATCACAACCTTATTTTTACTTTTATAAAATATAAACTTTTTGCATTTGATTTAGAAATTCAATTTGAATATATTATATTACATTAGTAAAATACTTTTACCTTAGGAAATTAAATTAATAAAATAAGTCGATGGACGAGTGAGTAACCTTCTCGATTTCCGACAGCCATGAACCAGGATTGAATCCCGTGTTAACATTTTGTTTATATGTGAATGATCTTCACATATTATTCATTGTTACAATTATTATTAACTAGGTTTTTCTTGTTGAGCGGTACCTAATAAAGTGATTTTGGAACAAATAAATTTTAAAGGAACGCATGTTTTTTATACACTAAACAAACTTCTACTGTCCTTGCTGCGATGAAAATATATTAGGAGTGCTCGGTTTATCAGTGGTGAACCCTCAAGCGGTTTCGCCAATTTAATCTACCAGACAGCCTCTTAAGAGTTCTAATACTGTATTGGATCATTCTGTTTATATATATATTTCTATAAATGAATATAAAGCATATATTGGATCTAAATTTATTAACCAACCAATATTTATAGGGGCAAAACGCCTCTCTTTATCAAGGCTTTGATATAAACTAAATCACGTGGGTATATGATCCACTTTGATTTAGTTTAAATCAAAGAAACACCTTGATAAAGAGAGACGTCTTGCCCCTAGAAATATTGGTTAAATAATAAATTTAAATCCAATATATGCTTTATATTAATTTATAGATATTATTATGGATTACTCAATTTTTAAAATATATTTTTCTATTCTGAAGAATGAAATCTCAGAAATTTGATTAAGGCAAATCACGTACTTAATATTTTAAAACCGTCGAATATTATATAATTATTTTTATGATTAGAAGAAACATTCGCTATATATAATATATAAGAAAAAGAATCATTATAAAGAACGAAATTTTCTTTTTTTTTCAAACACAAAAACAAACTCTTCTACTCTAAAGACAGTGGAGAAGTTTGATAAAGCACAATTTGGATTATAGATTACACACACACAAAAGCCTTTATTAGGAACTTGCCCCATACAGATTCTCCCAATTGGGTAAGGTAATAATCATCTTGTGTTATTTACATTGAAATTTAACTGGCTTTACTCTTCATCTCAAAGTCATTCACTTGTTGACTGGTCCTTACATAATGATGATCTAAAAAAATTATAGTAAGCTATTGCCTTAGATTTGTTTGCTTTTATTTTTGAAAGCAATACGTAGGGTGAAGCATTGGTACATTTAATTTGTTGATATAGGGTCTTCCTCTCTGCATTATAGAATATAAACACAAGGTAATAAGACCAAATCTAAATAAAAATCTCCAAATTTATTTATTTGTATTTAGTCTTATTAACTTGTGAGTAGAAAAGTTTGTTTTGTGTTTGAAAAAAAAAACATTCGTGTTTTATAATAATTCCACCATTTATATATAGATGGCGTGTTATTTCTTTGTATTAATTTATGCCTAACTCTTACCTTAAACTATATTGCCAATATCTTAATATCTGTATTGTAGCATAATATACACTTAATAATATTAATTAACAGATAATCAAAAGAAAACACAAAAATAAACAAATTCAGATCTTTAATTAATTATAATATTTTCTCTTATTGTATTGAATTTTCCGATGGTCAAAATTTTTATTTTTCTCGATCAAAATACACTGTCATGTTATCTTCAAGTTTGTCTTCTATCAAATTTCAACGTGATATTTTGTTGGAGATGTGAGGTAGATTTACCTTTGTTCAACTATAACAACAAAGCTCGATGTCCCGAAGGACACAGACGCCCTATGAAAATATAAATAAAAGAGAAAGAAATATAAAAATATATTAATATATGTTTGAAAAAAGAGCAATCCATATATTTAATTTTTCAAAAATGCTTATTTTGGATCATAAAGTTTTTTTTTTCCAATATTTCGTAAGGCAACTCGCCAAATTTTATCGGGGAACAAGATTGTTTTGAGATGCTCGCGTATCAATTCACGATCATCAGTTGTACATACTCGTTAATTGATACGCGAGCATCTCAAAACAATCTTGTTTCCCGAAAAATTTGGCGAGTTGCCATACGAAATATTGGAAATAAAATTTTATGATCCAAAATAAGCTTTTTTAAATAATATATACACAGTATGGCAAATAATTTTTAAGAATGGGTTTGTAAAATAAAACAGAAACAAGCTAATTCAATTTCTACTATTTTTTCATTCAAAATAATCCCCTCCGGATTCAATACATATGTTACAACGATTTAATAAGGAATTAAATGCCTCTTGCAGGCCACTTTGAGGAATCGCCTCCAAAGTGCTCGTCGCAGCTCTCTGGATGGTCGGGATATCATAAAAAAACAACCTTTTAACTTCAATTTATTTTTGGGAATAAATAAAAGTCACATGGTGCTAAATCAGGCGATAACGGAGGATGATTCAACACACAGACGTTATTTTTGGCCAAAAAGCGACGAACAATGAGTGAGGAGTGACTCGGTGCATTATCATGCAGCAAACACCAACTGTCTTCATCGCGATATTCTGGACGAATGCGACGAATTCTGGCAATCAAACGTTTCAAAACGTTTAAATAATACTCTCCAGTAATGGTTTGTCCAGCGGGAACAAATTATTTGGGGATAATACCTCTACTATCGAAAAAGGTAATCAGCATTGTTTTTATTTTTGATGGCACTTTTCGAGTTTTTTTGGCTTGTGGAGAGTTTTTTTGACTTCCATTCGGCACCTTGGCGCTTTGTCTTTGGGCCATACTGAAACTACCATGTTTCATCGCCCGTAACAATTGATTTCAGGAAGTTTGAATCATTTTCATAGGCAGAAATGATGTCCCTGCAATGTGCAATTCTCAATGATTTCTGCTCGCCCGTTAAAGTGTGTGGAACAAATTTAGCACAGACTTTAGTTTTACCCAAATCTTCATGCAGAATGGTTCGAATCGTTTCTTTGTTGATGTGTAAAACCTCTGCCATCATTCTCAGGGATGCACTGCGATTGTTTGCAACAAATTCTCGCACTTTTTCTATACTTTCAGGTCTCTTCGAAGAACTTGGTTGTCCAGTATGCTTATCATCTTCTAGCGTATTTCTTCCATTCGAAAAACGTTTGTGCCAAATGAAAACATTTGATTTACTCAAACATAACGTATCATAAACTTGCTTCATCAAAATATATGTTTCCGATGAACTTCTACCAAGTTTTGCATTAAATTTAATGACCGCTCTCTGTTTCATCTCAGAATTCCGACGAACAAAAATTTTTACTTTTCAAAAATCGCCTGTATGGCTTTAAAGAGTTAACTAAAATGGCTGAAACAAAGCCACGCGCTAGATAAGGCTTCGAATATATATACGCATGCGCAATTTCATAACTGGCTCTGCTATTGGCTTTTATCTAGCGCTAGTCTTAAAATTTATTTGCCACACTTACATAATTTACCTTATGATTGAAAAATGCCTTCAATAAACATATTAAAATGCAGCATGTCGAACTGCTTTTCACATGGGTAGATATGTGGTGCACTTATAGTGAAAGTAATCGCCTACTTCTACCCACCATAATTATCATGGCCTGTACCACGTGTACTGAAGATTAGAAAAAAATGAAGCATATTAATTTGAACTTTAAAAAGAAAAGTGAAAACAAATATATAATTTATAGTAAGACAAACTAAAGATTGCCAATAGACTTTGAGGTTGAAGGTGAACTACAATATACGAATTAACTTGTAGTTTTCACATCCGTGTCAAAGCCAAGACTTCCTTCTAAGATGGTTCTTATAGACGCTATGACCACAAAGCTGTTCTTCACGTCACAAAAAAATGTGAAACTGCTAGGGACCGCCTATGACCACAAAGCTGTTCTTCACGTCAAAAGAAAATGTGAAACTGCTAGGGATCACCTATGACCACAAAGCTGTTCTTCACGTCACAAAAAAATGTGAAACTGCTAGGGACCGCCTATGACCACAAAGCTGTTCTTCACGTCACAAAAAAATGTGAAACTGCTAGGGACCGCCTATGACCACAAAGCTGTTCTTCACGTCACAAAAAAATGTGAAACTGCTAGGGACCGCCTATGACCACAAAGCTGTTCTTCACGTCACAAAAAAATGTGAAACTGCTAGGGACCGCCTATGACCACAAAGCTGTTCTTCACGTCACAAAAAAATGTGAAACTGCTAGGGACCGCCTATGACCACAAAGCTGTTCTTCACGTCACAAAAAAATGTGAAACTGCTAGGGACCGCCTATGACCACAAAGCTGTTCTTCACGTCACAAAAAAATGTGAAACTGCTAGGGACCGCCAATGACCACAAAGCTGTTCTTCACGTCACATGAAAATGTGAAACTGCTAGGGACGCCTATGATCACAAAGCTGTTCTTCACGTCACATGAAAATGTGAAACTGCTAGGGACGCCTATGATCACAAAGCTGTTCTTCACGTCACATGAAAATGTGAACCTGCTAGGGACCGCCTATGACCACAAAGCTGTTCTTCACGTCACATGAAAATGTGAAACTGCTAGGGACCGCCTATGACCACAAAGCTGTTCTTCACGTCACATGAAAATGTGAAACTGCTAGGGACCGCCAATGACCACAAAGCTGTTCTTCACGTCACATGAAAATGTGAAACTGCTAGGGACCGCCTATGACCACAAAGCTGTTCTTCACGTCACATGAAAATGTGAAACTGCTAGGGACCGCCTATGACCACAAAGCTGTTCTTCACGTCACATGAAAATGTGAAACTGCTAGGGACCGCCAATGACCACAAAGCTGTTCTTCACGTCACTATAAAATGTGAAACTGCTAGGGACCTCCAATGACCACAAAGCTGTTCTTCACGTCACTATAAAATGTGAAACTGCTAGGGACCGCCAATGACCACAAAGCTGTTCTTCACGTCACTGTAAAATGTGAAACTGCTAGGGACCGCCAATGACCACAAAGCTGTTCTTCACGTCACTATAAAATGTGAAACTGCTAGGGACCTCCAATGACCACAAAGCTGTTCTTCACGTCACTATAAAATGTGAAACTGCTAGGGACCGCCTATAACCACAAGCTGTTTTTCACGCTACAATATATATAACGTGAAGTTCCTAGGGACCACATTTAAGACGCTGAGGGAAACCTTAACCGAAACACGTAAGATCCATGTTAGTAACAATGAGCTTTACAAACTGTGAGCCATAGCTCCCATAGGGACGGAGCTCTGTAGCATAAAATATATTTTCAATTAACATAATATTAATTTATAATTTTGCTACTTATAAAATGTATAATATGGAAAGCATAAAGCCGTAGGAGTTAAACGTTTATTTGAATTATTACGGTAAATTTAAGAAACGAGCTTTGAAACCTCCCGATTCTTTCACGGGCGAAACTGCTGACATTTATGCCATCCAATATATGCCTTTTTAATTAAAGATATATTTATGGATTGCTCTATTTTCAATAGATATATATTTTTACAATAACATATATATATATTATATAATTACAGTTAAACCTGTCTATAGCGCCCCCTCTTGGGAATCACCAAAATAGGGTGCTATAGAGAAGGGGTGCTATAGACAGATCACCTTTGTAAAATGTAAAATACTTATGTAAGATGTTTACATTTTAATGTTTAAAATCGGGCGCTATAGAGAGGAAGGCGCTATTTAGAGGGGACCCTATAGACAGGTTTAACCATATATAGTAATTTATTAGATATATAAATACACAATCATTGTTATTTTGAATGAAGAATTTTCTGTTCAAAAGATATCAAATACCTCTCATAAAAATTCTAACATCTCTAATGTATTTAATTGAAAATCTCAATGCAGATATTATAAATCCAGACCAATAATTATACCACAACGTCAGATTTAGAAAATTCGGTTAACAATTAGACAATTTCGGTTTACTCTAAATATTTAATACAATATAATGCGGCTTATGATTGTATTATAAATTACTTTATATAATATTTACGATCATAAAAATATGTCCAGGGTAGCCTAGTGGACATGACATCTGCCTGGTAAGCGGAACACTGTGTGTTCGATTCCCATCCCTGGACACTCTTTTTTTTCCGTTTATTATAAATCTAAGATATTTCTTTGAAAAATACACACTTCGACCAGTTAAGGTTTTATATAGAAAAGAGAAATATAATATATAATATTAAGAAAAAGGCATCTCCTTATCGTGCAACTGAAAGTTGCTGATGGCTGGCGCCATCTGTCGGAATAAATATCAACTATTCTCGTTGATTTTTAATTATTCCAGAATTGGCCAAATACCCATTCTTGATTAATCAAGAAAAGCTAACCACGGACGCGTTTCGGGCTGTTGGCCCTCATCAGCGTGGTGCAAGCTGTACCTCAACGACCAAAAAATTGGTCATTAAGGCATCCTGAAAAATCATGAAACGGGTAGTTAAGGCCAGAATTGCGTGAGGACGCTACTGGAATAATTAAAAATCAACGAGAATAGTTGATATTTATTCCGACAGATGGCGCCAGCCATCAGCAACTTTCAGTTGCACGATAAGGAGATGCCTTTTTCTTAATTTATGCACCTTATCCCAGTACAATGTTACATTTGTACTATTTTTTCAAATATATATAATATGTATAATAGAATAAAAATAAATTATAAAAGAAAATAAAACTTTAACTGGCCGAAGTTTATATTTTTTAAGAAATATGAATGACGGCCAGGGGTATCCTCTAGCTTCAAGAAAATCTAAGATAGTTTTATAACACAATATAATGCGGCTTATGATTGTAGAACGACAATTGAAAATTATCCCGCATGTGTTTCTTTTGAACGAAAAATCGAAATTTATTTCATATTGTCTCTTTACCTATTAAAATTTGGCAATATTTTCTTAACATTACCTTATTCTCAGATAGAAAACACCTATATAAAATAAAAGAGAAATTTCTTTCCCAAAATTTTGTTTTAAAAGAGTTAAGGTTTGAACGAGAAATCAATTTGATTTTCATTGATTCATTGGGAATTTTTTTTCTAACTTTTTCAGCTTTTTTGTAAAAGTAGTTTCTTTTTGACTTGCCACATATTTAAAAAAAAAATTGAATTTTATTATAGTTTCACATTTATTAAATTATGTGTTCCTTGTCAAATTAAGAATTTTAAAAAATGATAATTCTATTTTAAATATATTTATAATTTTTTTCAACGAGAGGGGGAAAGGGAAAAAAAATATAAATCGATCTTTCATTAATTTAAAATTTATCTTTCCATATAATTAAGATCAAGTACGCTTTTTAATAAATTTATCTTATGATGGCAAATTTGAGTATTATCAAAATAATCGGATAATATCCATTTAATGAACTTAGATTTCCTAAATATTAACTGAATATTATCAAATTGATTTCTTTTATCGTTCAAACCTTAACTCTTTGAAAAAAATATTCTGGGAAAGAAATAATTCATATATCTAAATATCGTTTTAAAAAGAGCAATCCATAAATAAATCTTCAAATAAAAAGGCATATATTGGATCAAAATATCATTCAATTTACCAATATTTCAGTTGGCTGAACGCCAACCTTTATCAAGGTATTATAACATACAAGGGGGGATCAATAAATAAGGTGAATTATCTTATTTCTTAAAAATTAAAAAAGCAAAAAATAATTTAAACCACAGAATATTAAAATATAACTTCGAGAGACTATTTAAGGTGTTCTGTTCTTTATTCCCACGCGCGGCGCAAGACTTATAAATAAACTAAAATGGAAACTCCCTTGAAGGATTGCACCACCTTTGAACAACGTGCAGTTATTCATTTCTTGAATGCAGAAGGTATTCAAACAGCTCAAATATGCCAAAGAATAAAAAAATTCTATGGTGAGTCTTGTTTGTCTCGAAAAAACATTTATAAATGGGTTAACGAGTTCAAAAATGGACGAATTCCACATTTCCTTAATTTGGACCAAAAACTTTCGGGTTTCAAAGGCCGCATACATCATGTAAAACTGTATCTACAATCATTAAATTAGGTTTTGAAGTTTTAGAACATCCTGCATATAGTTCAGACCTAGCCTCCTCTGACTATTTCCTTTTTGGACTACTAAAGAAGGAGTTAAAGGGAGAGCGATTTGACTCGGATGAAGATGTCCAGAAAGTGGTGCAAGATCTTTTTCACCCGCTTCCTAAGAGTGCCTATAAAGAGGGTATTTACAAGTTGCCAGAACGATGGAGACGATGTGTAGAAAGCCAAGGTGATTAATTTGAAGAAATCAAGTCCTAATTTTTAATATCGTTCTTATTTTATTTTAAATAAATTATAATTCACCTTATTTATTGATCCCACCTTGTATTTAATGTGTGTGTCACACATTAATATGTTATAATACCTTGATAAAGGTTGGCGTTCAGCCAATTGAAATATTGGAAAAATAAATGATATTTTGATCCAATATATGCCTTTTTATTTAAATATCTAAATATGATTGGAAAATACTAAATAATATAATTGATATTATCAAGTTATCATGTATTCGACCACGATAAAGGGCTAAATCTTCTTTATTTTAAAATTTTTATTGACTTCTTCCTAAATTGATTTCAAATATCCTTACTTGTCCCAAGCTGAAACTCTTCACGGTTTTTCAAAAAGGTATAACATTTAACTTTTCAATTTTGTAATTTTTAGATTTGTTTTGGACAATTAAACTACATATCAAGAGATTTTCTTTTAGATAGGTTTGCAGAAACACAAATTGACAAGGAATTTCTAAGCCTCAGTTCATTAGAATATTCATTAGAATGGAAATATAGATTTTTTAGAGAATAAAATTGGTGTTATAATGGATTCATATCATGTTGCTTTCAAGAATATAGATAGATAAATGTAAATATATCTACCAAATCATATTTTAGAAAAACATAGTCACATCATCTAATGATATATTCTACATTTTGCCGTGGTCTATTTGGATGAGGAAAGCGAAGACTAGAACGCGGCTGATTCCACACTAGCCTGTTCAGTTATTTGCTAACCTTGGGAAATGCATAAAGGAACGTGTGGCCATTGGACATGTGTCAGACCTGTAGGCTGTTGTTGGGTGCTGTGTTGCCTGAAGTATAGGAGCTCCATATATTATTTCTTCCTGTGGTGAATCTGTATAAAACCGGTGGTCTTAATAAAGCTTAGTGTATGTGTATCTAAACACCTGGACATGTGTCAGACCTGGAGGCTGTTGTTGGGTGCTGCGCTGCCTGAAGTATAGGAGCTCCATATATTATTTCTTCCTGTGGTGAATCTGTATAAGACCGGTGGTCTTAATAAAGCTTTGTGTATGTGTATCTAAACAACTGGACATACGTCGGACCTGGAGGCTGTTGTTAGGTTCTGTACTGTCTGGAGTATAGGAGCTCTATTATTTCTTCCTGTGGTGAATCTGTATAAGACCTGTGGTCTTAATAAAGCTTTGTGTGTGATATATTCAACTCCCGACATTTCAGTAACTTCCTGTCATTCTCTTCAGGGGAATGATTATTTTGAATCCTTAGTTATACTTATATACATATACGATTTTCTGAAATATACGTATGTAAAGCATCACGTATATGGATAAATATATAGAAATAAATAAGATCTTAAAAATAAATGAGACTTTTTCAAATTAGAAGATTAAAATATCAAATATTTACATTGTTATTACTTTATTACTATTCTATTTTTGCTTACTCAAATATAATTTTTATCGGTAACAATGGTTGCCTCACTTAGACCAACCTTTAAATGCCTTCCTTTCTATACAAACTGACACCCGCATCATTCATAGACGTAATGAATATTGAACTTAATATATTGTTATCGATAACTTTTTAAACGATATCTGTTATGTATAGTCTCTCAACAATTCTTGGAAGCAGCAACTTTCATCAAACCTAAAAACATTTAGGAAAAATATCAATGATACCTATTGACGCATCCATTGATGAGCTCTACTTATCCCCAACAGACACCATCAACAAGCTTTACAAGCTTGATACCCTGATATGATTGAGTGGAGATAAGAAAGAAGAAAAATACTTCATTGACTGTATTGACTCATCCATTGATGAGCTCTACTCTTCCCCGGCAGACACCATCAAAAGTGTCAAACTTTACAAGGTTGATATCCTTATATGATTGAGTGGAGAAAAGAAATAAGAAGAAGACATCATTGACTGTATTGACTCATCCATTGATGAGCTCTACTCTTCCCCGGCAGACACGATCAAAAGTCTCAAACTCACAAGGCTGATATCCTGATATGATTAAGTGGAGATAAGAAAGAAGAAAATACTTCATTGACTGTATTGACTCATCCATTGATGAGCTCTACTCTTCCCCGGCAGACACCATCAAAAGTGTCAAACTTTACAAGGTTGATATCCTTATATGATTGAGTGGAGAAAAGAAATAAGAAGAAGACATCATTGACTGTATTGACTCATCCATTGATGAGCTCTACTCTTCCCCGGCAGACACGATCAAAAGTCTCAAACTCACAAGGCTGATATCCTGATATGATTAAGTGGAGAAAAGAAATAAGAAGAAGACATCATTGACTGTATTGACTCATCCATTGATGAGCTCTACTCTTCCCCGGCAGACACCATCAAAAGTATCAAACTTTACAAGGTTGATAACCTGATATGATTGAGTGGATAAAATAAATAAGAAGAAGACATCATTGACTGTATTGACTCATCCATTGATGAGCTCTACTCTACCCCGGCAGTCACCATCAAAAGTCTCAAACTTTACAGCTTGATAGCCTGGTATGATTGAATGGAGAAAGGAAATAAGAAGACATCATTGACTGTATTGACTCATCCATTGAGGAGTTATACTCATCCCCGACAGACACCATCAAAAGTCTCAAACTTTACAAGGTTGATATCCTGATATGATTGAGTGGAGATAAGAAAGAAGAAGAAGAATATTAATGATACTCATTCTAATAATATAGTAATTTAAATGATCATAATGATAATTCATCGCAATATTTTGTTACCAAGAACCTTTTCAACGAAACCTGTTATAAAGTCAACTACCTTTGAATAACCTCTTTCGTTGAATTAAAAGTCATTTAGGAGAAATTCCTTTGATGCAAATTACAATTGCATGACGAAGAAAATAATTAAAATGATTATTTCGGGAAATATTTTCTCATCAGAACTTTTTCAACGAGATCTGTTATAGAATCAACAAAATATTTGGAAGCCAACTTTGATCAAACCTAAAGGTAATTTATAAAAAAAAGTATATCAAACAATTTATCTCTTAATTAGAAAGGCATATATTGGATCAAAATATCATTTATTTTACCAATATTTCAGTTGGGTGAACGCCAACCTTTATCAAGTTTGCTCTATTTTCAAAACAAATGTCAAAATATTTTCGATAAAATATGAAGATTGAAATGTTCAAGATGATAAATAAGTGAAATATTTTTTATCAAGAAAACTCTTACAACGAGAACGGTTCTTGTCCCTTTTTGGGTCACCAATTTCGTTGAATTCATAAATTTTCAAAGAAATTGAATGATTCATTTTCCGAAATGATGTCTGGCGATTCTTTCTCTAGTAAATTGAATGATTCGTATTCAATGCAGTTTCTGCTTTTGTAAAGTTGAAGTAATCCATAAAAAAGACTAGACCATAAACCTGGCATACGATGGTCTCCATAATAATTATTGTAAGAGAAATAAATTCCATGAACTCTGACAAAACAAGAATGCTAATTTATTATAATAATTATCAACATTGCATCAACAATTTTTGAATAGACAATTTCGTTGAATTTAGATAATCTTTTGAAGAAATTAAATGATACGAATTCAATGAAATTTCTGATTTCGTTAAGTTGAAGGAATCCATTAAATACTGGACCATAAACCTGGCATACGATGGTTTTCATAATGTTTATTGTAAGAACCGATAAACTCCATGAACTCTGACAAAACAAGAACGTTAATATTTTAAAATAAGCATCGATTGGAATCATGTTATCAATAATTCTGGCAAAGAGACCCGTAGAAGACTCAACAATTATTGTATGCTATCAGCCACTTTTATCAAACTTAAAGAAATTTGAAGAATTTCTGATACAAATACAAGAAAGAATTGCTTTGATAATAGACTTGAATATACTCATCAATTTATGAACTCGATTGAGGACTTGAAAATGTACGCAAGAAATAGTAATCATTTGCAAAATTTGATTTTTAAATTCTGAAGAATCAAGTTTTTTTTACTGGCAAACATCTTCGCTGCCGAACCTTATGGAGCTTCAGGTCTTCGTACTGTAAGTTCCTCTAGTTAGTTGTGTCATGAATAGCGTCTATGATATCTATGAATAAGTGTCTATTTAAGTTACATGTAATTATTCTGTCTTTTGAACTTATGTTTACTTAAATACCCTAACGAAGATTGATCATATACAGGTAGTGATAATATAGGTAGAGGGTCCAAAACAGTATTAGTTATTTCTTAAAAACCTAGTATGGTAGATTAAACTGGTGAATCCTTTGAAAGTTCACGGAGGAACTAACCCCTACCAATAGTCTTTCATTGTAGGAAGGATACTGAAAAGTTTTGTTAATTTTTAAAATGCATAATGCATTACTGCTTTATGTTTAACGTGTAAAGATATTTGAAAAATTACAACACAGTATAATATATAATAAATTACTTTAAAACATATGAACACTTCATTTAATTAAAATATTGTTCAAAACAACTCAATTTGGAGGAAGATTTATAGAGGTTTACCCTTTCAGATAATGAATAAGATATCATGGAGATATAACTACAGTGTGATTATAATGACACACTCTTGATCCCTATTATAACATTCCGTTTTGGAGTAATGAACAAAATACATTGTTTTAATACATCTATAGAGTGATTTGTGCCACAATCGGAACAAGAATATCATCCTCCGGCAATTCTATTTTGGCCTGGAATTTGTCTATTAATTCTCTAGTTCAAACACCATTTTGGCAAATATGAACTATTTTGATTAGGGAAATAGCACAAAATCATTGTTTACAGAAAGGTCTTTGTCTGAAATTTCCAAATTTGGTGTTATGGAGGAATGAACCAAAACGCGTTGTTTTAAAGCATGTTCAAAAGTGAAAGGTGCCTCTTTTGGAAGATATCTATAAATATCATACTTCAGAAAGCGGTTGTAGGTTATGAGAAGAAGAAAGAAATGGATAAAACATATAGTGGAAGCCTTCAGCCTATTTAAACGAAAAAGTAGTGGTTAAGATTTAAAGAAAATTAAATAATGCAACAGTTTTCAAGAAATGAGTTTCTTATTATTTTATTATTGTATTCTCAAGCTTTAGAGAATTTCTGCCCTGCTACAGGAGTACAAAACAAACAATAAAACAAAGGCGTTCATTATTTTTCTTCTTTGTTATCTCCACTTAATCATATTTAGGTACCAAGCTTGTAAAGATTGACACTTGACAACCATCATGACTGGGTGAAGTAGAATGTGTCTGCCTTTGTCATTAAGACTGGGAACACTACTCAGTGGCAGACCGACATAGTTCTAAAAGAAATGGCCGCCTCTGACATGAAGAACAGACATCAAGTGCAGCCACTCCTAACATGGAGTACAAACGCTGCTCATCCTCTATTCCTGGATTAGGAGCCCTTACAGGGTACTATCAGCCGGGCCAGTTGAGCCCAGGTTTTTTAGTGAGCTGCTCCTTCTCCTCCCTTTTCATCCGGGCTTGAAACTGGCAAAGATGGAGTTCAATTATTTTTCATTTTGTATTCTTGTAGATAAGTAGTAAGTTCCGAAAGCTTGAGGAATACAATAATAAAATGAAAAATATCCTCATCTCCAGAAATATTGTTACATTATTTAATTAATATACAGGATATTCATATATATTGTATTTAAAGAAAATGTAATTTAAATGTTGGATCAATGTTAGAAACTGGCTGTCATGCTCACAGAAGTTGGTAGAAATTTGATATCCAATATGATGAGTAAATTGAAAACTTTTAATAAAATATCAAACATCTTGGATATTAAAGTGGGTTTACCGTGCAGTGTTTACCAACTTGTCATTTCAGATGACATCTCCTCAAGGCGACACATCACGACATTTCCTTCTTAACTAATTAATATTTTTTATACATGTTCCTTCTCTACCTTTTTATCGAAGTAGTTAATAAAACCTTTGTGTTTTACATTATAATAAATGGTCATTTCATGAACGTATAAATGAATATTATTGATGACCCATTGCCATTTATCAGATCTATTTTCAGAAATTTGCCAGATACCCTTTCTAGATATAGGACAACGATAATCCCCTTATTTCGCCATAGAAGAAGTAACACAAGTTACGAGCGTCTTTCCTAATCAGTCATCGGCCTCTGTCACGGTTTGCCGGCGCCCTCCTATTGGTCGGCTACGATCACGTGTCATCGTTTGCTGCGCCACCACGTGGCGCGACGGTGACCTTGAGTGACGTAATGACAGGGTAGGAACAAGAAATCACTTGCTATCATTATCATATCATTTTATGTATATATCAGATTTAAAATATATTCATACAAAAAATCTAAATAATACAATTTTCAAATATCGTTGTGAAAATTTACATTTTTATTTTTGTATTTTAAAAACATACAAAGATTGGAGCGGGACGTTTCAAAAGAGTGCCATCCACGACGCCAATTTATAATTGTAAAGAATAGTATTTTAATAAAACATTTAATCGGGTAAAACCCGGGCGTTGCCCGGGTCATTCGGCTAGTGGAATATATAAACCGCGTCTTCTCTACTGGAAAACGTAGCAGTCTTGTCTAAGGGAATGTCTTTATCATTTCTTTGGACATTTAGGGGTGTCGGGAGGAACACCTCTGGATCAGGACAAGGCAATGTCCATTTTTTTTTATATCCTCGTGGCCATCTGTAGTGTATTTAAGTTGATTTGAGAGTAGAAATATATTTTAGGCTTTATTTATTTAAATGGATTTTATTGTACTTATAAATGACTGCGGCGTATAATTATAAAGCTATACAAACAGTTTTAACCGCATAAGTTTCTTTTTTATTTATGAAAAATCATTTTTAATTTCAAAGAGAAATATTTAATATTTCTAACTTTTGGATGACGTATGGAAAGGTTGAATATATGAAGAGTGATGGTCTATATATGAAAGGATGACGTATGGAAGGGTGAAAAATATGAAGAGTAATGGCGAACGGAAAAATAAAAGTTTCCAGGAGCGGGAATCGAACCCACAACCTTCTGCTAACCGGGCAGGTGTCATGTCCACTAGGCTATCCTGAACGTATTTCTCCGTTCGTAACTTTTTCTAATCACTAATCACTAATTTTATTGTATTAGATGCAAACTCAAGAATTACAAGTCAACAACAACGGAATGATGATGATAAATTATATATTATGATATATACAATATTTTACAGAATAATAATCTGTGAATATAAAAAATTATTATTATATTAATATATTATATATAATATTATTAAAATATAAATATACGACAATTACCACTCGTGTATTTCGCACCAGTAGAAAGGAGTATTGCCGGATATTTTATACGATCGTCATTTATTCAAAAATATAAAAATATTTGTTGTAAAATTATTCAGTAGAAAAAAGTAATGTCAAATTTCAGATAAATCTTCTAACCGATTGAGAAATGGGTGTCTTCAGCAACATTCATTTTCACATTGAAGGTATTCCATTTCATAACATTTCAAATATTTTGAAGTATTTATATTAGAGGTCATTATATAAATATCATATATCAGATAGCTATCCAAATATATGGAAACTAATGATTTATATTAGAGGTGGTTTCATATTGGGGGTTGGGTTTTTTCCAAATTTATCCTGAACTTATATAGGTAGTTTTGCCAATCATATGAGAGAGTCTTCTAAGAGAAGGTATAGTATTAAATTAAAATATATATATATATATATATCACTAAATACATTTTTATTCTTTATTAATATCAGAGCAGCTTTCAGATAATCACATTTCATCAACCAATCAAAATTGAAGATGGTTCACGTTCAAACAGAGAGCCATCTGTTGACCGTCAATGCAAACTAGCGGCCACAGGTCGGTAACAAAGTCACAACACCAGATTTGGAAAACTGAGAAGCGTCCACCTAGAGACCATGGTTTCAGGATAATGGCCCTCGTCAGTCTAGGGAGGACTTTATTCTATGAGATCCACAAGGAATCTAATGGAATCTTGACAATCTACCAAAGAATTGTTTAGCTGGCAATGTGGCTATGCCAAATCTATGCTGAATTTATCGGTACTTCGTGCAGGTGGGGCTGTGTGTTGGAATTGAGGACCCCCTCATCTCCTGGAAGAGGACACTTGTACGGTGGGTAAGACTCCCCGGCTGAAAATTTGTAAATATTAAAATTCTTCTTTAAATTATTATATAATAAGGCAAAATAGCTTAGCTGCGAAAGCTTTAGACTTTAGAACCTGATGTCCCTGGTTCGAACACGCTTTTCGCTATCTTTTTATTTTCTCTAATTATTTTTGTGATCTCTTCCTCATTTTGTAAATATTGACTGAGTTGTCAATAAATTTGTCTTAATTGCCATGCCAAATCTATGATTAAAATATAGACGGAAATTTTACCGAGAGGAAATGTTTTCAGCACTTAGTTCTAGCGTCTTTTTTTAACATTTATTTTAATTTATGAATTTTCTTACGGCAAAATTTCCAACTCAATCAATATAGTCACACTCCACATTTATATATATATATCGATCTTATATAAACCAAATTACAATCTGTTTTATAAAATATTAAATATTATAATAAGAGATTTAATTTGTTTTGGGGGATATAGTATTTGTTGACAGTAAGAAATAATATGTTTTCTTTTCAAAAAAATAATCAGGTCTGTAATATATATTTACATATTTTAATTAAAATTTTTACTTTTCATTTATATATATTTATTCCTATTAAAATATTTTCATTATATAAGATATAAAACAAGTTATAATTGGTTTTCTAAATTTCTAATTATATTATAATTGTATTTAGATTATATATTATTATAAATAATATGAAAATTTAGTCTCGTGTGTAATTTTTTTTAATAAGAATTGTTGTACTTATTTGTTCTTGAGGTTAATAATAGAAGAACAAGCAAAGTGCTTGATTCGCTAATAGATCTTGGGGTTTTAATGTAACTAGGTCTGGTATTTTATTTCAACACACAACGCGATATCCCGGCTAGGGATAATTGCGTTGATTTACATTTTTTTTTAAAACAGAAACAGTTATAAACATATTATACAAGAAAAAGTAATATAAAAAGAGAAGGTCAAGTATTAGAACTATATGAATAAACAAAACCTCTCTATTAGAAGAAAAAATGCTATAGAGTATAAAAAAATGAATATAAAGAGTAGCGTTTCTTTCTCTTGCAAAGTACAAGCATTCGGATCTTTACAATCCTTCCATAAGCATATCTTTAAGTTAAGAGAATGAAAATATATATATATTGCCACGTGGAAAATTAGGAAAGACAAAAACTTCAGGATAACACAGCAATTTATATCAGGCAAGAACAAACTATGAATGATAAACAAAAGATAAGCAACGAGGAAAGTTTACAGATTTGCAAATTATAAACAATAAAAAATGATAATCTGTTAATAAAAATAAAAATTACTCTGCTACAATATTCAAATACATTTACATATATATTTGAAGACACAAACAAAAACCAAATTTGCATATAAATTAAAATAAATGTAATAAATATTTCTTAAAACTATAGAATATCTACATATTTGAAAAAATAAATATGAGATATATATAATATTTAATAAAATGTTCATATAAATATAATCTTTTGTTTGTTTGTGTCTTTAAATATATTTTCTGAACTTATAGCTAGGCCTTTAGAAGAATTATAAAGATCCGAAAACTTGTACTTTGTACGAATAAAGAAACGCTACTGTTTACAATATTTTTATAACCTCTCTATATTCCGAGTCGTGGTGTAACAATATTGAAGTATTCTTAGAGTAGAGTATTTAATATATCCTGTGTATCAGTATAAAAATAAACGATATGTGTATTGCCTCTTTATAATAGACACTTTACCAATCGTATATACACTCATGGACAAAACTTAAGGAAGTTGTACCTTTTACCATGTATATCGGGATTCAGACAATAACTCTGAAAGATACACTCATGGACAAAACTTAAGAAAGTTGCACCTTTCAGCATGTATATCGGGATTCAGACAATAACTCTAAAATATTTTACAGTGACATTTATTGTAGACACAGGAGATAACTAAGTGTAAACTAAATTGCCTCTGTCTCTTTCAATAAACAGATGACCGACAAAATAAAATACTTTTTACTTCCTTAAGTTTTGTCCATGATTGTATTTTAATAATGGATATAATTGTATATATCAACAATACAGAGAAGAGGGGTAACTTCAAAGCAATACATAACATTTTAGGTAATAAAATATCCATAACATGTAATTCATATACATTATAAAAATAGATATTTTATTTAAATATTTTTAGTTAATACTTTTTAATGTACGTATATTGAAAATGTATAATATTTATTTTAAATATAGTCTCTCTCTCAAATACAAGTACTTGTAATTTTGTTTAATATTCAAGATCGTTATAAATTGTTAAAATATATTTAATTTAGAAAATTTAAATTTGATAAAAATAGGCGTGTAGTGTGTGTTCATTTATAATTACAATTGCAAATAAATGAAGTTAAAAACCTACCTGTGGCTGAATAGGTTTATCCGTCAAATATGATCTGAAACAAATACTCTATTTCAGGCAATATATTTTACATATTTACATATTCTATATACAGTTACGAGCGTCATTCTTCATCAGTCATCTCTGTCACCGTTTGACTTTTTTTTGGAATGGCGCCCTCCTATTGGTCGGCTTCGATCACGCCACCTTTGCCAAAAACATGCCACCCCCCCCACTCGCTTTTTCGTTTTTGTAACCATTGTGTTGGAGCGGGTCGCTCCTTAAAATAAATGCATATATTAGTTAATAACCAAATGGAATCCTCTCTTTCTTTTTCCCAGTAAGAGACGCCTACGGAAGCCAACAGTACATAGACAGATAAGGCACATAGGCTATAGTTATTAACTAACATATGCATTTATATAAGGCGCCAATTTATAATTGTAACAAATAGTATTTGAATCAAACATTAAATCGGGTAAAACACGGGCGTTGCCCGGGTCATTCGGCTAGTAAGACATATATGCACAAGAATGGCATTCATATGTACCAATATTTCTTCCTTTCTCTTCCGAAATACATTGAATCAACCCATTCGGTTTACCACCCCAGTACAAATCGTGATAATGGTGATGGAGAATGAGTTAAACACCAGTTTTAATAAACCTTATATTAACACTAAGCAATAAGGCGCCATCTATACACATAAAATGAAAGGATTTAAAAGCGCGAATGTTTCTTTTATACATAATACAAACTCCTACTGTCCTTACTGCAATGTAAAAATATATTGGGAGGGCTTGGCTCATCAGTGGTGAAACCTCCCAGCGGTTTCGCCAATTTAAGGGGGGTTCACCACTGATGAGCCGAGCCCTCCCAATATATTTTTACATCGCAGTAAGGACAGTAGAAGTTTGTATTATGTATAAAAGAAACATTAGTGCTTTTAAAAACTCTATATTGTTTTCCAGCATGATAAAATTAGTCATGACACTTCACTAGCATAGTTTTATGAACCATTATATTGTTGTATGTTTGTTATGTAAATAGATACTTTGCATATTTCCCTTCTATGTGAATAGTTATTTTGCATTTTCTCGTTTGTTTTTATCTTTGCCTTTATAAAAATTCACTAGCTTAGCTTAATTAACCAATAGTATTGTTGTTAGTGTAAGTTATGTAAATAGATACTTTGCATATTACCCTTTTATGTAAATAGTTATATTGATTTTTTCTTTTGTTTTTTATCTTTTGCCTTTATATAAAAGGAGATACTGCCTGTACTGACAGTAGATTCGTGGCTTGAGGAGAGCGTGCTACTTTCTGATGGAATAAACGTATCTTTTTGCAAATTATTTTTTTTTATTTATTACCAGTTAAAACACGCTATATCCGATCTGGATAATTGCGCGTTAAACTATTTACAATAATTGTAGTAGAGTAGGGGTAACAGAAATATCAAAAGAAAATAAACAATTTAGAAAATGAGCATTAAATAAACATATACATTAAACAAATAAGCAACAACATAAGCAAGATAAATAAATTATTGGTTATTTTCATCTATATTTTTCTCCAAACCAACTTTCAACCAACAAATGATATTGAAAATTTAACCAGCTTATAGTAAAGATAGAGACTGCCTGGCCGGCATTCCTATTTCTTGAAAATAAAGATACTTCTTCGGCTAGTAAATATTTTTATTACCTCGACGTTTCGACAAAATTCCTTTGTCCTCGTCAGGAGCAAACAATAATTAAAACATTTTGCAAGGCGTTAAAAAATATTCTAAGGCTCCAAGGGCGTTCTCAAGCGATATTCCAAATTTTGTACAACATCTAAAACACGAGTCAAAAATAAATATTTAACTCACAAAAGGCTATGATCTTTGGAATACATTATACATATATATAACTAGCCGAATGACCCGGGCAACGCCCGTGTTTTACCCGACTGTAGATGTTACAACGGTGATCCTTAGGTCGCTGGTTCAAATCCGGCTCGAGGGAGCCGGCGAGCACGTGACCTCCCTGTGCGCGCGCATCCATGACAGAGGCGGCCGGCCGATGAGGAAAGACGGTCGTGACTATATATATATATACATTTTGTGTAGAAATAGGATTAGTTGACTTTATAAGGTAAACTTATTCATACATTTTGTATCCCTCGATAGCTCAGTTGGCAGAGCGGAGGACTGTAGATGTTACAACGGTGATCCTTATGTCGCTGGTTCAAATCCGGCTCGAGGGAGTTTTTTTTAAATTATTTTTATTGGCTGCCGGCGAGCACGTGACCTCCCTGTGCGCGCGCATCCATGACAGAGGCGGCCGGCCGATGAGGAAAGACGGTCGTGACTATATATATTATAAGAAATTATAAACAAAAATAAATATCAAAATAATAATAATATTTAAAAGATTTAACAATAGCATATAAAAATCGATATCTATTACGTACAATTTATACCTACTTACTCGTGCTTTAGATGCTGTACAAAATTTGATATATCGCGTGAGAACGCCCTTGGATCCTTATAATAATTTTTAACGCCAAATGTTTTAATTTTTGTTTGCACCTGACGAGGACAAAAGCTTTTTGTCGAAACGTCGAGGTAATAAATATTTATTGGCCGAAGTATCCTTATTAACCACAGCTTAAACACTTTTTGTGTATTTCAACTGATTTAACAACATGTAAATCTATTCATGAATTTCCTCACAAGCCATCCGTTTTCATTATACTAACTTAAACTCAAAAGGTCTATCTTGAACTTAATTAGAAATATATTGTTAGTTAATTCTAAAATGTAAGACATCTAACTCAAATCTTGATCTAATAAATATTCAAACGGTGTTCCATATACAGAGAATACCCGATGAAACAAACTATATATGTAATATTAAAACATTATTCTATTTTAAATTATAATTTCATAGATACAAATACTCTGTTAAATCGACCGCTAGAGGTCACTCTTCCCCTATAAAAACTCGTTGTTGTTGTATTCCGTTGGCCGGCTCAAATATTTTGTACATTATGTAAATAATCTTTTGTTTTTCTTATTCTACTCGCCTTAATCCAGGGATTACTTTTACCAAATTATTTTATTTTATATAGTCTTGAAGCTCAATTAAAGAATTCACTAATCAAAACTCTTTTAAATATTTTTTCCACGACTGCATTACCATAATCCTCAATATGATCTAAATTCAAGCAAAATATCTCATTTGTTTTATTACATGTATATAGTTAAACTTTATATATATAACGAACCTTAATTATTCACATTCTTATTTCATATGATAACTATTTGTAGCTACAGTTCAGTCGGTTGAAGTTCGCTATATCGAGGTTTGGCTGATTTATTATTAATGAATATTATTGTCTTAAATTAAATTTAATTGCCATCTATCGTTAAAAGTTTACACAAATAAATTTACTGGCAATGTGTTTCTTTTAAATATCATCAAATATTACTATATAGTAGAGCGGTCTAGAGATTAATTTGGCGAAACCGCTGAGAGGGTTCACTACTGATGAGCCAAGCCCTCACATTCAATAACTCATATCATTTGCAGTGAGGTCTGTAGAGATAATATTTGATGATATTTAAAAGAAACGCATTGCCAGTAAATTTATTTGTGTAAAATTATTGCCTTAAATACCCATTTCTTGGTTTCTCAAGAAGCCACTGGGACCAAAAATATTTTTGGTCACAGTGGTACAGCCTACTCCACGCTGACGAGCGCCAACAGCGCGAAACGCGTTCGTGGATGACTTTTCTTGATTTATCAAGAAATTGGGTTGACAAAATTACAGGGAACAGGCTAAATCAATGTTTAGTTAATTTTGGTTCCACCAGATGGCGCTCTGTCTTCTGAAAAGCACATGTGCTCCTGGTCAGGATATATCTTTTTTTTTATTATTAGTGAATATATATTTATCATGATATATATTTCTATTTTATCTATACTTCCAATTATTTTTCTTCATTAATTAATCCTCTATATATAAGTATTATTATTTATTTTCTATTCCATTGCCTATTTCTACATGAAAATAGACCGGAAATTCACGAAATTTCGGGGCTAACTCACTACAACGAACAACATGTATATAATTTTTTACTACTCTCCTGCTGGATAAAACATTTGTTTATAAATATTTTAAATTTTTCAAGGCGATTGATAAAATGAAGGGAGAAGTTCTCAACTCCACAGACAACGGCTGATTGCTCCCCCTCCCCTCTTAATTGTTTTTCCTCCTCACTCATGTACATATATAACCTTTTAGGGGAATCCCCTTGTAAGACAATAGTGTCTTAATAAAGGTTTTTGTTGTTTTTGTATTATTTTCTTTCACTGAGATAAGCAATATATTTGAATATTTTAAATTATATAATTATATATGCATTTCCACTATCCTTAAAGCTTTATGTCCACATAGTTCATTTAAAATACATTTTACAAGAGTTCATCTTCAGTATCGGGGTAAAAGCAAAACATCCAATTACAATATTACAGCGGTATGGTTGATAAAACTTGCAACCAATAAGGAGGGTTTATCACTGATGAGCCAGGCCCTCTCATTAATAAATCTTTGTAGTAAGGGCAGTTGAATTTTTATTTTATTTTATAAAGAAGCATACGTTCAAGATATAGTTTGAAATTTCTTATAAAGTCGTACTTTATATTTAAATTAGAATCCAAGAATAATTACATATTTCCAAACCTAATTTATGCAAATTAAAATGTAAACACGGACAAAAACTAGGCTATACCCGTTAACCCAAAATGGTATTTATTCCAACAGCTATATATACCAGCTGTTATCGTCTTAAATACATTCCCCACAAATGGTTCCACAGAGTATTCTGCTCACAGAACATCTCAGGGTGACCAAAGATATTTGGCAATTTATCTGATTGCCTGTGTTTTTTTTTATATTTTTGTTTCTCAAACTTTCCCCATTTATTTATATTGGTTTAGGGCCAACATCTTCTAGCTTATAATTAGCGTTTTGTTAATGTGAATAATATATTAATTTTGTTAGAATTTTGTGTTTTTATTTAGTGTATATATATTAATATATTTAGACGATGAATGTGTGTGTATATATATTAATAGTAATTTTTTTTTTTGAAAAAAGGGGAATAGTAAAATATTATGAACTACAGATTTTGAACTAATTTTGAATCAAAAAAGCAAGCTAATTCTGTATCATATATATATATATATATATATACTAGCCGAATGACCCGGGCAACGCCCGGGTTTTACCCGATTAAATGCTTTTATTCAAATACTATTCGTTACAATTATAAATTGGCGCCGTGGATGTCATTCTTGTGAAACGTCCCGCTCCAAACTTTGATTCTGAGAAGCGATATTTTAATAAAGAGATGATCTGGCTTTGTGTCTTCTGCTCGAACGAATGTTTTTCTGTTAGAATATTGTTCATGCATACTAAAAATGAACTGGCTTCACCCGTGGTCTCTGCTTTTTGGAATTTTTCCGGATATAATTTTGTATCTGATAATCTAATATGATACAGCAATATTGTCATAATCATTTTCTGACAAAAAAAAACAACTATTTTTGCCCAGAACCTGTCAATTTCAATTTTTCTTGGCTAAAAATGCGACAAATATCCCTTCTATATTTTTTCTATGTCCTGTTAAAACACGTTTTACATGTACATTAGGTCAGCTGATATTATCTCCCATCTTCACCGCTAGAGGCGCTGATTGCGATCGAAAGAGCAAATTTGCAACTCGAATTTGCAAATAACTCGAAGAATATTCGGGATAGAGACCTGAAATATTCAATATAAGTTTTCCAGATTCTACTATACATACTTCCTAAAATTTCAGTCATTTTAGTTACATATTTTACGTATATTACGTAAAATCATTCCATTCACAAAAGCAAACGATGACAGAATTGATGACTCTGATACTTGCATATTTTAAAAAAATAAATGAGTTTTAAAAATTGTAAAAAAAAAAATGCATCGGCCGGGAATCGAACCCGGGCCGCCCGCGTGGCAGGCGAGCATTCTACCACTGAACCACCGATGGTTATAAGAAATGGCCATATTTGGGTATTCATTCCATTCACAAAAGCAAACGGTGACAGAATTGATTGATTGTTGATTATGACTCTGATACTTGTATATTTTAATATATGAAAAAACAATAGAATATGATATCTTTATTTTTAATATCAACACCTGACCCACCTAATTTTTATTTTTTTTTTAATATAATTTGGCCTTATTTGGCCTTAAATATCAAAATCTCGGTTTCTTAAGAAGCCTCTGGGACCAAAATTATTTTTGGTCGCAGTGGTACAGCCTACGCGAAACGCGTTCGTGGATGGCTTTTCTTGATTTATCAAAATATTGGGTTGGCCAAATATCAGGGAACAGGTTAAATCAATGTTTAGTTGATTTCTGTTCCACCAGATGGCGCTCTGCCTTCAGTAAAGCACATGTGCTCCTGGTCAGGATATACCTTCTTTATTTTTAATATATATATGTAATACAAGGTTATCCCAAAAGTTTGTTAACACTTGCAAAAAGTTTGAATAATAATATTATTCGCCGTTATGAATAATGTCTTTGCATTATGTATAAAGTAATTGTATTATGTTTTCGCCGTAATAATATTATTCGCCAAGTTATAAGAAAAAACATTAACTTTTGGGACAACCTTATATTTTCATATGTGAAAAATAATTAAAAAATAGTGAAATGATCAGGTGTAGATATTGAAATCAAATTAAGCATATTTTGACCACTAACATGAGAGTTTTTAGAAAGCAGAGAGAGGGCCATTTTTATTTTTCATTATTTTGTCATATGTTGAGCGTTTTTACGCGTGTTTGGCCTTAAATACCCATTTCTTGATTTCTCGGGAAGCCTCTGGGATCAAAAGATATTTGGTTGAAGATAAACAGCCTGAACCACGCTGACGAGGGCTAATTTTCATAATTATCTCAAATAATTAAACACTTCCTAGCTTTTTATCAGAAATACCTACTATTTTATTTTTTGCTCATACCTAGTACACGTGGTACAGGTCATGATAATCATGGTGGGTAGTTAGCGACTGCTTTTACTGTGTGTACACTACATTTCTACACATGTGTAAAGCAGTTCGACTTTGCACTTACAAATGTGCCAGAGCCCGGTTTGCCTACTATTTTAAAGCGAGTGATTCATTTGGAAAATATAGACATTTATAAAGCCTTTATATAAAATAATTGGTGGGCCTGGCTCGTCAGTGGTGAACCCTCCCAGCGGTTTCGCCAGTTTAATCTACCATACCGGTTCAATATTGTATTTGACCTATTGGTTTATGTTTAAAATAAATCTAGGAAAAAATAGAAAAAGGTAAGTTATATATAATATTAAAGTTTGAAAAGGCATATCCTGACAGAGCTAACATAAATATTTCAGATGGCAGAGCGTCATCTAGTGGAACAAAAATAAACTAAACGTTTTTTTAACTTGTTCCGTGATATCTGTAAAAAGCCCAAATTCTTGGCAAATCAAGTAAAGCTAATCACGGGTGGTGTAGTCTAACCACTACGAACCAAAATTCGGTCATAGATGCTTCCTGAGAAATCAAGATATTGGTTTATATATTAAATTGGCGACAACTCTCAAAGGGTTCATCACTGATGAGCCACGTCCTTTCTATATTTATATTATCGCACAGTAAGGACACAAAAAGATTTGTTATACTCGTATTTTCATATAAAGAATCAATCACGCTAAAATATTTTAAAAACCTAATAACAGATGGCGTTTTCGTAATATGCAACAACAACAACAACAAAAAGCCTTTATTTAGGGTCACTGACCCTATACAGGATTCACCAGAGGTATGCATAAGAACAAAGCAGTGAGACAAAGGAAACAACGATATAGACTGAAGAAAAAGAAAAAGAAAAGAAAAAACAAGAAAGAGAAAGAGGGAAGCAAGAAAAACAACACAAAAAGAGTAGCAGTAAGAAAATGAGGAGTGAGTGTCACTTGGCCTTTTTCTGAGATATGGATTGTGGAAACCATAAGACGCCGTAGCAATATACTTATTCTGGGTCATATTGTCAATTATTGATGGAAGTGAAGCACAGAGTTGCCCAGTTTTGAGCATAAGGTTCGTTTCCGTATTATATTCCTAATTTCAGGTAATAAAAAGGCATATATTAGATTGAATAAAATATTCATTCCCCAATATTTCGGTTGGCTGAACGCCAACCTTTATCAAAGTATTACATTTTGTATGTCCTATATATATCCTAACTATGTGTTAATAATATAATCCCTTCGGTAGAATTATAAATAAAGTAAAATTTGTGAAGGAGGAAATTTTCAAAGCAATTTGTCTTTTATTTATATTCTTCACTATATTACGATGCATTAGCGCGCCATCTGTTATGAAAATTAGAAACTATTTTAGACGCGTATGATTCTTTTTGAAATTAAACAAAATGCATCATAATATTTCTTTATTGCGACTTAGAGCGCTATGTCCCCCTAGGGACACTTGCACTTTAAAAATAAACAAAATTTTAGAGAAGAGAAAGAAAGATATTTTAAATATGTACATAATTAGTATTCAAGTTAGTTAGATGAAAAGATGAAAAATATCAACACAATTGATATATGTACAAGGGTTGGTATGCAAATTTAGTTAAAGGAAATCAAATTGTAAATCATAATATAAATGTTCTAATAAAAGATCAATTTGATATTTGCGGAAGAGCGATTGCTCGAAGCATATTATATATTTATAATTGTATGAAATTCTACTGTCCTCAAAGCTTATGTCCATAGTTCATCTAAAATACCCATTCCAAGAGTCTAACATCAGTATCACTATAAAAGGAAGATCGAAAAAATGCTATATAACAGTGGTATGGTAGATTAAACTGGCGAAACCGCTGGGAGGGTTCACCACTGATGAGCCAGGGGCCCACCCATTAATTTTTCCATTGCAGTAAGGGCAGTAGAAATTGTTTAATTTCAAAAAGAATCTTACGCGTCTATAATAGTTTCTAATTTTCATTCTTCACTATAATTACAGAATTGCATAGAAACCTTAAAGACCTGGAAATATCGATAAGGCACAATTTGGATTATAGATTATAAAACAAGGTAATAAGACCAAATCCAAATAAATTAATAGAGTGTGACGTTTCGGTAACAGCGTTGTTACCATCTTCAGACAAAAGTACTGAATTGTTATCTGTTATCTTGTTTACACACTTGATAACAGAGCTGTTTAAAACATGCTGTGGTAAAATTTCTCATTCAGTACTTTTGTCTGAAGATGGTAACAACGCTGTTACCGAAACGCCACACACTATTTATTTATTTGGTCTTATTACCTTGTTTTGCTTGGAAATATCTTTATTTACGGAGCTGCTAACAAGAATGGATGATTTATGAGCCCCAATTTTAAAAGCCTTATTATTACTAAAGACTATTCAAATGTAGCATTCAGAAATTTTCAACATTTAATATATGAGTGTATGCAAATCATACAATATAATAATGTTGACTTTTCTTAGAATATTTTTAATGAAACTGATTCCAATAATTATTAATTAAACATAATATATTTATTGATTTACAAGAGAGAGAACAAAATATAAAAAGGAAACCAATATTAAACAAAGGAACTTTTTTTGTTTCGGTTAGCGCCTATTTACCTGTGAGCTTACACACACTCTGTGGAACAATTAATTAAAATATATATACAACAAATGAACTCTCACTACCAAACTATAATATCCGATATAATAAAAGAAATCCAAATCCAAATAATTTATTAGTTTGTGATGTTTCGGTAACAGCATTGTAACCATCATCAGACAAAATAATAAATGATTTATTCTTTTATCTGATGATGGTAACAACGCTGTTACCGAAACGTCACACACTATTTATTTATTTGGATTAGGTCTTATTTTCTTTTATTATAATCTAAAATTCAAATTGTGCTTTATCAATATCCGATATAAGAAACAGATTACAAAGAGAGAGATTGGCAATCAAGCTAAAACCTAACGTTATTGAAGTCACTTAAATCTCACAATAAATGAAAGAAGTCAACCTCTACCCACTATGATTATCATGGCATGTACCACGTGTACTAGGGATAAGAAAAATAAACAATATATCGAAGTCAGTACCAAACTATAGTATCCGATATATATGAAACAGATTACAAATAGAGAGATTGGCAATCAAACTAAAACCTAACGTTATTTAAGTCACTTCGATTTCACAATAAATGAATGAAGTCAACCTCTACCCACTATGATTATCATGGCATGTACCACGTATACTAGGGATAATAAAAATAAACATTATATTGACTATATCTCTATATATAAAAATGAATGTTTGTATGTTTGTTTGTTTATTTGTATGTCCGGTATACAAATTCGCAGTAGTTCACTAATTCAAACCAAAATTTCCCATACATAGGTAGAAAAATACGGGGAATACGATAGGCTATTTTAAAAATATATAAATCAATTATTAAAAGTCTATATTCAAATTATTCTACTTAGCTCACGAACAGCGCCCTCTATCAAAGTTTAGATTAAATTATTAAAAACAATAATAAGCATTAAGAGGAGCGTCTTAATGCTTATTATTGTTTTTAATGATCGTGATTTTAAGAGTTTAATTTCTACAGATTAAATTATGCTGATGCAAACAAATAGATAATGCTAATAACAAACAATTATATGAAAAAATCTTATCTAAATATATATCACTCGGGTAGATATGCACACGGGTCAATCCCGGGGCGAAGCCCGGGTCACCCGTCTAGTTATACATATATATAACATTATATTAACTATAATATCAGATATATGAAACAGATTACAAAGAGAGAGATTGGCAATCAAGCTAAAACTTAACGTTATTGAAGTCACTTCGATTCCACAATAAATGAAGGAAGTCTCACACCCAGAGAATGGTTTCTTACTGAACTCGATCAAAGCAGATAACCCTCTGAATAGAGAGTTTCTTTCAATCTTTCTTTCAATCAAATAACTTCCCTTTCCTTATTCTATTCCAAGAAAGTTATCCTTTAGGATTATCTCGTATGTAGAAATATATAGGATTTCCATGTGTTATCTCGTTTTGTACACATTCATAAATATTATATAATAAAATAGTATATATTGGATTGAATAGAAAAGGTTTTTTTGCCAGTATTACGGTTGGCTCAACGCCTTACTTTATAAAAGCATGATACACCGAATTAATATTAATTTGTAGAAACAAACTCAACGTAAAATAGATTAGAGATTATTAAAAAAATTATATACATATGATTACTGTACTCGCTTGTTCGGCGGGTACATATACTAAAATTGGAACGATACAGAGAAGATTAGCATGACCCCTGCGCAAGGATGACACGCATAACGTTAAGCGTTCCATATTTTTCAATATATAAAAGTCGGTGGACGAGTGGATAACACCCTCAATTCCCGACAGTCATGAACCGGGATTCAATACCGCGTTAACATTTTGTTTAATATGTGAATAACCTTCAAATATTATTCACTGTTGTAAATATCATAAACTAGGTTGCTCTCGTTGAGAGGTACCTAATGAAGTGATTTTGGAACCGGAAGAACATATAATTACAGTATATGTATGTACACTAATAGATAAAACTTAAGGAAGTAAAAAGTATTTGATTCCATCGGACGTCTATTTTTTTTTAAAGAGACAGAGGTAGTTCACACTTGGGTATCTCGTATGTCTTCAATAAAGACCACTGTGTATAAAATATCTTCCAGAGTTATTGTCTGAATTCTTATCCTATTTAAACCCAACAATGTACAATTTATTTACTTCAATACATCTTTTACTGGATTGTCCTGTTTTAGACTATAGAATCGACAATAATTTAATTGTAAAAGATCCAATTTATTTAATTTCCAGTAAAGAAATGTAAATTAAATTCAATAACTTTTGTAGATATAGTTCAAATTATATAGCAGCAAATATATTTTAAGAAACTGATAATTTATTATGTTAATTGTAGATATATTGACAGACATTCATTTCTTTTGTACTTTCTTTTCTATTCTCGTTTTTTCTCTTTCTGTAATTAACCTTATATAATCTTATATGGACTTTGAAATAAAAATCAGTTTCAAACTCAATCTCTTTCTTTCTCCTTGTTAATATCATATGATGTATTGTGAAGATTAATGATAAACGGAAAAATAAACATACATCCCTTGTCACTTTATTTTTCCGTTTATCATTACTCTTCACAATTCATCCTATCATACTTCATCCCTAAGGTTAGAAATAATCGTTATTTCTCTTTAAAATAAATTTCGATTTTTCGTTTAAAAGCAACATTTGCGGTATAATTGTCATTTATCGTTCTACAACATCATATGATTATTCTTTACGACTTAAAATTATTGTATATATATGTATAGACAAATGTAAAGACATACATGTATGACAGCGTAAGTGTCCCTAGGGAGACATAGCGCTTTGAATTGAAATAAATAAATAAATGTACAATTTATTTAATAAAATTACCGCATGTTATATACATTATAATATCAATTTATCTTGAATATGTTATATTCTATGTTAAAATACATTTATTTAATTTTGACCGCATGAGAGTTGCCACGTGTATTTACAACTAAATTTTTCTATACTATATTTTTAGTTAATAATCCAGTCAAAGTCAGTAAGTTAGTTAATTTCGTGTTTCTAAAGTTAGTTTATTTTGTAATAATATGGAAATCAAGCTTAAGCCTACTCTATATCTTTTCGTGTTTTAATATTGCAGGCTGAAACAAAACTTTACTAAAAGTTTAATTTTGAAAAAGAGAAGTAACTTCATTTCATTTAGTAACACTTTAACCCACGTAATGAAAGAGTTACAATAAGGGATTAAATTAAAATATATTCTACATGTAAAGAAGTTAAAAGAAAGGTATCTCTTAACCATGTAATTAAAAGTTGCTGATTGTTTGCGCCACTTTTCGAAATACAAGTGAATATAAACTTGTAAATATCAAATGATTTTTCTGAAAAATTATTATAGAGAGAATATAAATAGCCATATTCTTCGCCCACTCTTAGATTATAATTTTGCTTGTTGAAGAGTGAGTGCTCGAAAGCTCGTGGTGTTTTCGTAATAAAGAAACATATTGCGAAAGCTTTTAGAAATATTTTTATAAAAGAGTAAAAGTGTTCCAATCTTTCGTGTTGAGAAATTGACGTTTTATTTCTTGCGCGATAGGAGAAGATATGCTTCAGAAATGTAGATTATCACACAAATTACAAAAACAATCTTTACTCGGTTTATTGAATGAGGTATTATTACAGCTACTATTTTTCATATTACATAAATTATTTATTATTATTGCTTATCCGTAATATACGTGGTACATGCCATGATAATCATGATGGGTAGAAGTAGGCGACTCCTTTTACTGTAAGTGCAACACATGTCTACTCATGTGAAAAGCAGTTCGACTTTACACTTACAAATGTGCCAGAGCCCCGTTTAGTTACTTGCACTCGCTGGTGGGGTTGGACTTTTGCAAGAATCGGGGCCCATTGGAGCATCTTTTTTAATCAGAAAAAAAGTGCCCAAAGAGGGAATCGAACCCGGGTCGTAGCGGTCATAAATTATTTATGAATGAAATATATTTCAATTCTTCAAAGATAAAGAACAACAATTACACGACCTCAATTTCACATAAAATATTCAATAGGCTTGTCACATGAATATCCACATTCAATTAGACCTAAGTTGAGTTGATATCAATTCTTGAATATAAGATATGCAATGTTATTGATAGATAATTTCTTTATTCCTATTAGATACCTTTTTTCTTATATATATATATATATATAAATGTGTGTGTTATAAAAATGAGATTTATGTATTAAAAAGATCCTCTGTTGATTTTTAATTAACTTGAGGATTATGCTATGTCAATGCACAGTCGTGGTTAAAATCTTGAAAGTAAAATAAACATAGCAAAGATCAAAAATTTATTTAATTGAGCTTATGGAATATATAAAAACATAATTTGATGAAAGTACTGCCTGGTTTAAGGCGCAAGAATAAAAAAAAGAAAAACTTATTTACATAATGTACAAATGTTTTGAGCCGGCCATCGGGAAACAACAACAGTAAGTTTTAATAGGGGAAGCGTGACCTCTGGCGGTCGATTTAAAAGAGTATTTGAATCAATGAAATATAATTTTAAATAAAATAATATTTTAATATAAAATATATATATAGCCCGAAACCATGGTCTCTAGGTGGACACTTTTCAGTTTGCCAAAACTGGTGTTGTGGCTTTGTCACCGATCAATAAATGTCGTCTATTTTGACGGGAGAGGCGCCTTATGCTTCTATAGATTATTTTCCTCCGGGAAAATTTACATATATATATATATTAGATAATAAAAGGCATATATTGGATTTGAAAATATATTTATTTTGCCAATATTTTAAATCCAATATATGCCTTTTATTATCTAATGAATTAAGTATGGATTGCTATATTTTCAAAACAATATATATATATATATATATTAATTAAAAGGCATATTTTGGATATAAAATAAAGTAAAACATTTTATTTATTACAAAATGCCAATATTTCAATAGCTTATACACCTAACTTCGTCAGGGCTTCTCTTCTTTTCAAACTGTTTTGGTTCATCACGCGATGACTTCACGCGACGATATATAAATATTTACAACTCTGGGGCTGAAATTAAAAATATATACACACAAATATAAATAAGTATAGACTATATATGTACATTTATAAATATTAAATAATATATGATTCCTAATTAGTATAATAAGAGAAAATTTGAAACTATTATAGACACGTATGATTATTTTTAAAATTAAACAATTTCTACTGTCCTTACTGCAATGGAAAAATTAATGGGAGGGCCTGGCCCATACGCGTTTATAATAGTTTCGAATATTCATAACAGATGGCGCGCATTGCATCATAATATAATTAAAGAAGGTTAAATTGATTCGATCTGTAAATATAACGAATATATATAAAGAGAGAATTTAGAATGAATAATAATTTATATATATTTTATACAGAAACATACAGGATAAACACACAAGTTTATATATAGAAAGTTATATATATTTTAAAAGAAAAGTATCCTCGTACGCTTCAAATCTTTATCTCTTACACAAGTTTATTTCTAGAGAGCTGGGCATCTATAGAAGATAAAATAGCATCAATAGGAAGATAGAAATACCACAATCATATCTACAGTTAAAACAAAAATAGCCATATATATATATATATATATATGAAAAAACAAAAGAAAAAAATAAAAGATTTTGACTGGAGAGGCGACCCTTGTTATAGATCAATATCCTTCCGGCAAAATATCCATCTATATATATATATATATATGTTATATTAAAATATTTGATTTAAAATTATGTTATATTAAAGTATTATTTTATTTTAAAAATTATATATTTCATAGACAAATACTCTGTTTAAATCGACCGCCAGAGGTCACGCTTACCATATAAAAATCTCATGGTTGTTCTTCCCCGTTGGCCGACCCAAAACTTTTGTACATTATGTAAATATTCTTTTGTTTCCTTATTCTACTCGCCTTAAGACAGGCATTACTTTTTACCAAATTATGTTTTATATATTCCTTTAGCAC
This sequence comes from Cordylochernes scorpioides, assembly GCA_030710605.1. Taxonomy (NCBI): domain Eukaryota; kingdom Metazoa; phylum Arthropoda; class Arachnida; order Pseudoscorpiones; family Chernetidae; genus Cordylochernes; species Cordylochernes scorpioides. The sequence continues at coordinate 65,385,174 of CP092883.1, forward strand.
AATAAAAGCAATTACTGATCAAAACCATTATTTTTATTTCAAGATTATTCAACCACGACTGCATCACCATAGCATAATCATCAATATGATCCAAAACAACAGAAATCTTATCTTTTTTATTTTTATAATATAATATATATATATATATAAGGTATCTGATAAGAATAAAGAAAATTCTTTATTTTTAATATATATATATATATTAGATAAAAAAGGCATATATTTGATTTAAAAAAAATATTTATTTTGCCAATATTTCGGCTGGCCGAACGCCAACCTTTATCGAAGCATTACATTTTTTTCATTTTTTAAAATCCAATATATGCCTTTTTATCTAATAAATTAAGTATGGATTGCTCTATTTTAAAAACAATATATATATATATATATATATATATATATATATATATATATATATTATAAAAATAAATAGTTGTTTAGTTTTATAGTTTAGTTTTGTATTAAAATTATCTTTATTACTTTGATTATTTAAATTCAAATTATAAAATTTGTAAATTGTTATTATTTAATAGAGAGAGAAAAAAAAATCCTTTACTTCTTACACATCATCCATATATATTTATAATTAATAACAATAAAATTTAACGACGTAACGTCTTTTGCAGTCGGCTTTTACACGTCATTTAGACATACTCTAATTTGTATATAGAATAATAGAAGTGAGAATATATTTAATAGTATAGATTTTAGTAGTTATAGAGAAAAGAGAGAAAGACAGAACCATGCACTTTTATTCAAACTAATAATAGGAAAAAAAAATTGTAAAGAAGGTAGATAAGATTGTTAGTATATATATATATATATATTTTTTTATAATTTTATATTTTATCCTTTTTTTTTAATGATTTTTTAAATTTTTTATTTTAAAATATGAATATATCTAGTTGTATTTAGTAATATATCTATAATATGAATTAACTCTTGTTATAAGTTTGGTTATTATGTTTTGAAACCCTAATGGTAGATCAGACATATACAAAAAAAATTAAATTGAAATAATTAGTGGAAAAAGAGATCTGCTGGACCGGGGATTTTCAAATAGAAATCCAGCTGACATTTCACCCCTGAATATATAGAGCAGGGGTGAAATGTCAGCTGGATTTCTATTTGAAAATCCCCGGTCCAGCAGATCTCTTTTTCCACTAATTATTTCAATTTAAATTTTTTTGTATATGTCTGGTCTACCATTAGGGTTTCAAAACATAATAACCAAACTTATAACAAGAGTTAATTCATATTATAGATATATTACTAAATACAACTAGATATATTCATATTTTAAAATAAAAAATTTAAAAAATCATTAAAAAAAAAGGATAAAATATAAAATTATAAAAAAAATATATATATATATATACTAACAATCTTATCTACCTTCTTTACAATTTTTTTTTCCTATTATTAGTTTGAATAAAAGTGCATGGTTCTGTCTTTCTCTCTTTTCTCTAACTATTAAAATCTATACTATTAAATATATTCTCACTTCTATTATTCTATATACAAATTAGAGTATGTCTAAATGACGTGTAAAAGCCGACTGCAAAAGACGTTACGTCGTTAAATTTTATTGTTATTAATTATAAATATATATGGATGATGTGTAAGAAGTAAAGGAATTTTTTTCTCTCTCTCTATTAAATAATAACAATTTACAAATTTTATAATTTGAATTTAAATAATCAAAGTAATAAAGATAATTTTAATACAAAACTAAACTATAAAACTAAACAACTATTTATTTTTATAATTAATTTAGATTTAGCTTGCTAATCTAATCAAATCTACTTGATATAAATTATCATTCTTATCAGTTTACTCTTTAAATTTTAAATATAGAATCAGTATTATATTTTTATTATATAGAGTTTTTACACTATATATATATGTGGTAGCTATTAGGGAAAAGAGAATGTATCTTATTAGCATATATAATACAGTATATCATCAATAGAAAGATAGAAATATCACAATCATATCTACAGTTAAAACATAAATAGCCATATATATATATATATATATATATACTAGCGGATGTGCCCGGCTTCGCCCGGGTTTTACCCGAGTGAATGTTTGTCTAACGAACATTTGTTAAAACAATTCTCTATAAACTTATAAAACGTACTCGGCTTCGCCCGGGGTTTTACCCGAGTAAAGGTTTGTCTAGCGAGCATTTTTAAAACAATTCTCTAAAAACTTAAAAAAAAAAAAGATATATTTTGATAATTTGAAACTCGTAAATTTGAATCTCTCGATATATTGTTATCATCGTCACAATGGGGGCGCTGCTTGCGAGTTAAATCTACAAATCTGCAAAACACTCTAAGGATATTCAAGATATTCAGGAAATTATTTTTCAAAAACCTTCCCGGTGATATACCTAATAATATCCCAAAATTTCACGGCGATTGGATGTATGGTTTTTGAATCTATAGAGTACAGACAGACAGACATTCAATTTTATATATATAGATTTACTCTTCATTGTTGGCTTTTTATCTTACATTCATTCTTCATTGTTGGCTTTTTATATTACATTTACTATTCATTGTTGACTTTTTATCTTACATTCACTCTTCATTGTTGGCTTTTTATCTTACATTCATTCTTCATTGTTGGCTTTTTATCTTACATTCACTCTTCATTGTTGGCTTTTTATCTTACATTCACTCTTCATTGTTGGCTTTTTATCTTACATTCATTCTTCATTGTTGGCTTTTTATATTACATTCACTCTTCATTGTTGGCTTTTTATATTACATTTATCCGAGTGAAAGTTTGCCTAACGAATATTATATATTATGAAGTATAATAAACAATGTTAAAGATTAGTTTTAATTATTAATCAAGATTGTGTGTGAATATGTGAGAAAGATGTAATATCGTTGTTGTTTTCTTGGCCGACTGTTTTACATATGGTGTTATCTTAAAATTGCTTGTTTTGAATATTTTTTTAGATTGAGTTGAATGAATTGCTGAATTTTCTTTTTGTATTTATATATAAATAAAATTAACTCTGTTGATTTTTTGTATTTAATCGATAACAGCTAAGTTACGCATGTTAATGTTAGGGAAAAATATTTTGATGTTAAGCAAAACCTGCTCCATCTCGTTTTACATAAATGTTGAAAATTTGGTTGAAATTGATGCATTGTAACGAAAGTTTTTAGTGATGTCCTCTTATGAAATTTGCATTTTATTAATATAGATATATATATATGAAAAAACAATAGAAAAAAATAAAAGATTTTGACGGGAGAGGCGACCCTTGTTATAGATCAATATCCTTCCGGCAAAATATCCATCTTTATATATATATATATATATATATATATATATATATAAGGTATCTAATAAGAATAAAGAAAATTCTTTATTTTTAATATATATATATATATATATATATATATGGTAGCTATTAGGGAAAAGAGAATGTATCTTATTAGCATATATAATACAGTATATCATCAATAGAAAGAGAAATATCACAATCATATCTACAGTTAAAACAAAAATAGTCTATATAGTAATTTATTTCTGTAGATATAATAATTTAAGTTAAATTGTTTGTTTCTATGAAAAAGAGACATTTAGGCCAGTTAGAGTTTTTTATTTTCTCAACGTTTCGACAAAAATCTTTTGTCATCGTTAGGAGAAGTAAATAAAAAATAAAGCATTTGGCAAGGGGCGTTAAAAAACCTCTATCTTCAGAATTAAATGGTTTGGTCATACAAACCTATTTTTATATAAACAACATTTCTCGTGCATTACAGGAATGAGAGACTTGAAATTAATTTGAATAATAGAATGGTTACTAGTTTGCAGCGACGGTCAATAAGATAGCGTTTAGTTTCAACATCTATTTTGACGGGAGAGGCGACCTTTATTTTTATATATTAATATCCACCCGGCAATATATCCCCATAAATATTATTTATTAATAGTTTAGTTTTATGTGAAATATGTTATGAGGGAAATTTAGGATTATCATTGTTGGATAAAACTTCTCTCATCTATTATGCATTCCACTTTTCTCTGAAAGATAATAAATTCAAGCTTGGGTATGATAAATATGAAAATAACTATTTGCATTATTGGATTTTATACGTCAACATTCTTTTTGAGAAAATTTGATTATTTTCTGACATCTCTTTCTTAAAAAACAATAATAAAATTATCATAGAATTTGTGAGATATATTTCAAGATAATCAATATAAAGACTTCTTCTTTCTTATCTCCACACTGGGTGAAGTAGATGCTTCTGCCTTTGTCATTAAGACTGGGAGCACTACTCAGTAGCAGGCCGACTTAACTCCAAAAGAAATGGCCGCCTCTGACATGAGGAACAGACGCCATGTACAGTCGCTCCTAACATGGAGTACAAACGCTGCTCATCCTGTATCCCTGGAGTCCTTACAGGGTACTATCAGCATGGCCAGCTGAGCCCAGGTTTTTTAGTGAGCTTGTTGCTGCTCTTCCTCCTCCTTTTTCATCCGGGCATGAGACCGGCAAAGGCGGAGTTTATAATAAGTTTTTATAAAGTAAAACATAAGAGTCACATGATAAAATCCTTCATTATTAGACAATAACACTCCATCTAAATTATATATTCATATTTTTGTATATAATATATACATATATTCGATTTTTCGTTCAAAGGAAAAACATGCGGGATAATTTTCAAATGTCGTTTTACAATCATAAGCCGCATTATATTGTATTATAAATTACCTCATATAATATTTACGAACGGAAACATATGTCCAGGGTAGCTTAGTGGACATGGCATCTGCCCGGTAAGCGGAACACTGTGGGTTCGATTCCCATCCCTGGACTCTTTATTTACCGGTTATCATTACTCTTCACAATTCATCCTTTCATACCTCATATCTAATGTTAGAAATAATCGTTATTTCTCCTTAAAAAAATAAATTTCGATTTTTCGTTTAAAAGAAACACATGCGGGTTAATTTTCAAATGTCGTTTTACAATCATAAGCCGCATTATATTGTATTAAATATTACTTTTTATAACTTTATTATTTTCAACAAATTATCTTAAATTCTAAACTATTCGGTGTTGTATAAAACCTCTTGTATAAATAATACCTACTCTTGTATACTATACCAAATTTTTTTTCCATAAAATTATATCCATCCTAACCCTTTAATTAATTTCAACTATAAATCAAATATAGCTGTCGCACCTTTATTAAGACACACCGGTCTTATAGAGGATTCTCTCCGAGATTACAAGAGAGATAGGCCTGTGAAAGTGGGGAATATACAGAAGAAGAAAAAGAAAGATTATGTAAGTATGATATATACATACACATACATATATACAACATAACAACAAAAGCCCCCATTAAGACCCAAAGTCTTACAAAAGACTCGACGCACCCTGTATTTATAATAAATGAAAATATTAAAACACGAATGTTTCTTTTTACATAGAAAACAATTTACTTGGATAACTGTGGTAATTCTAGAGATAATACATGCAATTGAGCCTTCGTCCCTTTTAGAGTGAGGGTGCTTTTATTAGACATAGAACAAACGGGTCAACTCCGAGCAAGGTGAAACCGTTCATGGCTTATTAAATCAGTAATGGTTCCTTAGGTTGTATACACATAGAAAAACTAACTTCTATTGTCCTTACACTGTGATATTAAAATATTATAAAGAAGAAACATTCGTTCTTTAATGGCTTAATTTCTTATATAAGATAAAATCCTATTAAATATATTGTTATATGATGCACTAGAGCGCCATCTGTTATCAAAATTCGAAACTATTTTAAAGGCGTAAGATTACTTTTTGATATTTGCGGAAGAGCAATTGCTCGAAGCATATTATATATTTATAATTATATGAAATTCTACTGTCCTCAAAGCCTATGTCCATAGTTCTTCTAAAATACCCATTCCAAGAGTATATCAACAGTATTACTATAAAAGGAAGTTCTAAAAATGCCATATAACAGCGGTATGGTAGATAAAAACTGGCGAAACCGCTGGGAGGGTTCACCACTGATGAGCCAGGCCCTTCCATTAATTTTTCCATTGCAGTAAGGGCAGTAGAAATTGTTTAATATCAAAAAGAAGCATACGCCTTTAAAATAGTTTCGAATTTTAAAATATATTGTTATTAACGGTTTGACAATAGCGTTGTAGCTGAGTTTGGAAACAATTCTTTTGTTTAAAGATGGTAACAATGCTGTAACCGAAAAAAATCACAAATTTTAAATATAAACAATATATGAAGCTCCATCAGTAAAGAAATATAAACTATATTGTGAAAATTAGAAACTATTTTAGACGCGTAAGATTCTTTTTTAAATTAAACAATTTCTACTGCCCCTACTGCAATGGAAAAAATTAAAGGGAGGGCCAGGCTCATCAGTGGTGTATCAGTAAGGACAGTAGAATTTTTTTAATTCAAAAAATAATATTACGCGTCTAAAATAGTTTCTAATTTTCATAACAGATGGCGCGCTAGTGCATCATAATATAAACTATATTCCATAGAAGCAATGGGCGCTTCTCCCGTTAAAATAAACGTCAGAATCTGACGCCATCTATTGACCGTCGCCGCAACTAGCGGCATCGGGTCGGTGACAAAGCCCCAAACACCAACTTTGGCAAACTGATAAGCGTCCACCTAGAGACCATGGTTTCGGGCTAATGGCCCTAGTCAGTCTAGGGCGGACTTTATTCCATAGATTTGGTCCAGCCACATTGCCAGCTAAACACCTCTTTGGTAGATTGTCAAGATTCCATTAGATCCCGTGTGGATCTCATGGAATAAAGTCCACCCTAGACTGACGAGAGCCATTATCCCGAAACCATGGTCTCTAGGTGGACGCTTATCAGTTTGCCAAAGTTGGTGTTTGTGGCTTTGTCACCGACCCGAGGCCGCTAGTTGCGGCGACGGTCAATAGATAGCGTCAGATTCTGACGTTTATTTTGACGGGAGAGGCGCCCTAAGCTTCTATGGATTAATTTCCTCCCGGAGAATATTCCATCCATAAACTATATTATATCAAATAACATGTAGTATGGAAAGTCCTGTCTATATTCACTATTACATAGAGAACACTTTAATTTCTTCGATTTCAATAATAAAAACGTGATTATGTTCAAATAGTGAAAAGTTAATTCACACTTGGACCAAGTATCGCTTTACAATCATTGGGATATCACCATTGAAGTAAGACTCCATAGTAGTTGATGTATGGAAATGCTTATAGTGAGAATAGAGTACAGAATTTCTTATTCTTGTATAGTTCAACTGTTATCAAAATTCGAAATTATTTTAAAGGCGTAAGATTCTTTTTGGTATTAATTTTTCCATTGCAGTAAGGGCAGTAGAAATTGTTTAATATCAAAAAAGAATCTTACGCTTTTAAAATAGTTTCGAATTTTGATAACAGATGGCGCGCTAGTGCATCATAGTTCAACTGTATAAACTGGTTTATTGTAGTTCTAATTGTAGGTCTACTGTAGGTCTAAGAATCAAAAATAATTTAATTATAACAGATCCAAGTATTTTCATTATCAGTAAAGAAATGTATATTAAATACCTTTTGTAGATATATTTAAAATTAGATAGAAACAAATAAATTTTAAGAAACTGATAATTTATTATGTTGATTGTAGATATATTGGCAGACATGCATTTCCTTTGTACACAGTTCTCTTTTCTCGTTTTTTTTCTCTCTTTCTCCTTGCTAATATCATATGACTATTTATTACGGTCTACAATTATTGTTTTTCTTTTTACTTATCCCTAGTACACGTGGTACAGGCCATGATAAGCATGGTGGGTAGAAGAAGCGACTGCTTTTACTGTAAGTGCACCACATGTCTACACATGTGAAAAGCAGTTCGACCTCTCATTTTACCAAATGTGCCAGAGCCCCGTTTGTTTACTTGCACTCGCTGGTGGGGTTGGACCTTTGTAAGAATAAGGGGCCATTGGAGCATTTTTTAAATCAGAAAAAAGTGCCCAGTGCGGGAATCGAACCCGGGTCGTAGCGGTCGAAAAACCAACAGTTTAAACTATCCTTCCACCGACCACCTGTAAAATAATTGTAAATATATGTATATACAAATGTAAAGACATACATGTATGACAGCGCAAGTGTCCTTAGGGAGATAATATCGCTTTAAATTGAAATAAAATCAATTAAATTATCGTAGTTTTAATAACAATAGGAATGTGTGTATGTTTATTTGTAAAGTATATATTATGTCTCCTTTAAAAAAAATTGACGGCCAGCTAAATCAAATATTTTCCAAGCTTCTAAGTTTTGTCGATGAGTGTATTAGGTTGTGTTCCTTGAAAAAGGAAAAATAAAATCAGGTAAAAAGTTTCTTTCAATTTTGAATTTGCAAGCTTTCGAGCAAATATACTGTTCTTCAACGGGCTGATATTCTATGTACAATCTCTATATAATATTTATACAAAATAATTTAAAATCTTTCGTTATTGGCATTTGTATTCGTGGGCGTGCATCAGATTGCTCACAGCTAAAGTAATAGATATTATACTGGGATTAATCATTTATCATTAATCATTAATATTTAGATTATTTATCAGGGATATTGTTATATTGATTTGAGAGGACAATTTTTCTAAGGTTATGTTCTCAAATGGTAGACTTTACTATATAGAGAAATATTTTTAAATTTGTTTTTTTCAAAATATAACAATTGCTACTGCACTTACTGCGATGATAAAATAATAGGAGGGCCTGGTTCATCAGTGTTGAACACTCACAGCGGTTTCGCCAGGTCATTCCATTATACAGGTATATATTTCTTTGAAAATAGAGCAATCAATGAATAAATATTCAAATAAAAAGGCATATATTGATTGGATGTGGCGCTGTGTTTGTTGTTGACACACTTTAAAATGTTATAACACCTTGATAAAGGTTGGCTTTCAGCCAACGGAAATATTGGTTAAATAAATTATATTTTGATCCAATATATGCCTTTTTATTTGAACAAGTATATTTGCATTGATGGTGTCTTGTCCAAAGTAATAAGGGACTGCCCTGTAGTACGGTGTGTCGTGACCGCCACGGTAACCGTGAACAAGGAACTCTGAAATGTGGCTGACTAACGGGGCAATGGTATCCGTCCTTTTCCATGAAACAACAACGAAACGTACATTTAACACAAAGCAATAACGCGCCATCTATACATATAAAAAGAAAGGAATTAAAAGTACGAATGTTTCTTTTATACATAATACAAATTTCTACTGCCCTTACTGCAATGAAAAAATATATTGGGAGGGCTTGGCTCATCAGTGGTGAACCCTCCCATCGGTTTCGCCAATTTTATCCACCAGACCGCTTCTCAGCGCTCTAATACTGTATTGGACGATTCTACTTATATACGCAGAACTGAAGTATGGAATCTCAGAAATGGTTTTCAAGAAAACTATGGACATAAGCTTATAGGACAGTAGAATTACATTCAAATATTTGCATCGAGCAAGGCTCTTCCGCAAACAATAAAGACCAGGGCAGTTAAACATAAATTAACACAAAGCAATAACGCGCCATCTATACATATAAAATGAAAGGATTTAAAAGCACGAATGTTACTTTTATACATAATACAAATTTCTACTGCCCTTACTACATAGAAAAAAAATATATATTGGGAGGGCTTGGCTCATGAGTGGTGAGTAAAAAGTATATTTGTATTATCATTGCAGTTAGGGCACAAAGATTATTTCATTTATATGTATTGTATGTATAGAGGGAGAGAAACATACACCTAAAAATAATTTCTATTTGTTATAACAGAAGGTACGCTTATTAATCATATCATATACAAATATTTTTATGAAATTTTCTTTTCTCTATATTATAAAATTTAAAGAAAAAAATTTAAAACGTGGCTAAAGTAGGTCTGATATTATAAAATTATTCAATCAATCAAAAGGTAAAAGTATAATAATATAAAGACACAATGGTATTTAGGAAATTAAAAAAATATATATATATATAAAACTATTTTATTATTCTTTAATAAAAATATATAATTGTATAATTAAGAAAAATCATCTCCTTATCGTGCAATTGAAAGTTGCTTAGGTTTGCGCCATCTATCGGAATAAATATCAACTATTCTCGTTGATTTATAATTTTTCCAGTACAATATCACATTTGTACTATTTTTCAAATTGTATAATTGTCTAAAAAATGTTGATATATTTATAATTCATAAATATTATTTTATATACTATTAAAATGACATATTTTCAATTATTTAATATATATTCTCAAATAGAGAAATATATGCAAAAATATTCGAAAGCATAACATCAAAGTAATTTCGCCATCTTCTCCTCTTTCGTAAAGAAACTCCCAAATTGAATTACATTTCATTGGAATTTAAGACCGTGGAATGAAATCAGGTTAGCATTTTCAATTTAATCTCTGGCTACCACAAGTTAATTGAATTTATCGAGTGCATATGTGTGAAATAAATATTTCATATAATAATTTTAGATATATATTTTAATATATAAATATATTATAATTTTAATATATAATATATATTTTTAATAATAGGACAATTTTTCTTATCAAGCGAAATTTTTTCTTTTATTTTTTTGAATTGCTGCAAGTTTTCAATGAATTTCTTTTCTACGTGAAAATATTGATATTAGGACACCAAAATGATACTATTTACAAAATAAAAGAAAAAAAAAAGATATTATATTTTATATTCTACAATCATGAACAAAATTTTGAGAAGCTTTACCTTTTTGCATGTATTTCGGGATTCAGACAATAACTCCGAAAGATACACTCATGGACAAAACTTAAAGAAGTTGTACCTTTTAGCATGTATATCGGGATTCAGACAATAACTCTGAAAGTTATTACAGTCACCTTTATTGAAGACACACGAGATAACCAAATGTGAATAAAATTTACTCAGAGTCCTTCAAGAAAACAGACGACTGGCATCTTAGATTAAAAAACTATATTTTACCATAATATTTGTCTCTTTGAGTGTATATAACACTAAAACCTTCAAATCAACCCTTTCACTGCTGAAAGCGTCATCGGATGTTGCTAACCAGAGCTGATATCATAGGTACAAATTTGACCAGTTAAAAACATTCTTTTTTAAATCATAAGTTTATCCTTTCTCAATAATCTAAAGTATCTATTGTTGTGTGTCAACAACTAGCCAACCAATGGTACACGAGAACAGTAAAAATTATTTAATTTTTGTTTATTTAATTTAATATTTAATCATAGAAACGGCACCACAGAGATGACGGGTATACATTTATTTGACCATTGACCACCGTTTCGCGGTAATGCGTTAAATACAACATTCCAGTTATCGTTTTACCCTTCGTCTATTTTTGGATTTTTAACCCGGCGATTAGAATGTACAGTTATAGCTCCATCCCCTCATACAACCGGCCCGGCAAGACCCCGAACATCATGACCTTCCTAGACCGGACCACGAGCCAGAACTGCACAAAATAAACCATCTGAGCATCACATCCCCGCCTTTGTCTCATCAATATATTTACGTATATTTATCCAAAAAAGTTCAAAACACGGTTAAAATTATATCTTTTCAACCAACTTCAAATTCCACTTATACCATCAAATATACAACATAAAATACAATAAATATATCGAGTAGAATATTGAATGTTGGATTTTTGAACATACTCAAGCGTGTTATAGATTCCTTAGGAATGGTACATAATTATTAAGTTATTTCGTCATGGTAAAAGTAAAAAAAAGCACTCATGGACAAAACTTAAGGAAGTTGTACATTTTAGCATGTATATCGGGATTCAGACAATAACTCTGAAATATACCCTAATGGACAAAACTTAAGGAAATTGTACCTTTTAGCATATATATCGGGATTCAGACAATAACTCTGAAAGATACACTCATGGACAAAACTTAAGGAAGCTGTACCTTTTAGCATGTATATCGGGATTCAGACAATAACTCTGAAAGATATTACAGTACCTTTATTGAAGACACACGAGTTAACCAAATGTGAACAAAATTACCTCTGTCTCATTCCAAAAAAAAAAAAAAGGCCGACTACCAGCGACATCAAAGACTTTCCATTTACTTAAGTTTTTAAAATAAATATATATATGTAATAATGTGTTGAGTCGACTTATCTGTGATTAGGGATCCTGTCGACTATCTGTAATATTGAGTTGAGATCCTGTCGACTATCTGTAATATTGAGTTGAGATCCTGTCGACTAGCTGTAATATTGAGTTGAGATCCTGACGACTCTCTGTAATAATAGGTTGGTGTTTGGTAAGCCTGTTGTAGAACCTCGTCGACTCTCGCTATAAGTTGTGACAACCGAGGGTCAAACCTGTAGTAACCGCGAGGGACAGTCAGGGGTGGAGAGTTTTCCAGTGCCTCTCTGCACCTTGTAGGACCTTTAACAGTTCTCACAAAGTACAGGCAGTCGTGGTCGAGGCAGAGTGGAAAAGCTGGGGATGTCCACACACACAAAACGAAGCGACACAGTTGAAAGAAAGTTCTTTGAATAGATAAAAAGTCGAGCCAAAAGCAAAGATGGAGATAGGAGTAGCGTTTCTTACTGACTACATGGTGAAATGAGGTGGCACTTGGAGACAGCCGGCGACGCGCTGATGGGGAACTGCTGGAACTGAACTGACTGCTGTTGCTAAGGCCGGTCTTATTTATACGACAGCTCTGACAAAGAGAATTGGGTCATGCACGTGTCGAGGGACACCGGACACTGGCGACAGTCTGTCGCTTCCAATCTATCTTTAGAAGTTACTTTTGATTCTCTCTCTGGCTCTTAACTCAGCTTTTAATCTATTATATATTTTTATTTATTCATCCTCAGTACATTACATATGGGGATACAAGGACACACGTCAATTATGCATATAATTAGTTATAGTTTATAATTAGTTCTATATACAACATGACAATTTTGTTATACGTATTACATAATATAGGGTTATTGGTTTAAATTATCATAGATGGGCCCCGTGAGTGAAAGGGTTTATCCGGGTTTAAGCGGGTAAAGCCTCTCTAACACAGGTAAGTAATTAAAATTTCTTTTAATTAATTAAAACTGTGAGGGTAAAGGGCTATAACAAGATGTTTATTTGGCTATATCTGAAAATTATAAAAATAAAACTTATGTTTAATTTAAAAGTTATGATATTCATTATAAAAGAGAACTGTAGATAAAACCTTTGTTTGCTAAAAATTAATGATGATGTTCTAAGAGATTGTTGTCGGGCGTTGTAAAGGGTTAGGGGTTGAAGAATATGCAATTGTAAGTGTTGCACAGACAATCAAATACTGAGATCCAGGAGCAAAGCGAGGATATATAAACTTGTGCGTCTTCCTAGGCAATGTTTCACCTGTGATCCTGTATAAGGTTACAGTGCTTTGTCACAATTGTAGGGTTATTGGTTGAAAAGATGTTGAAGAAAAGAATTAATATGCTTGAAAGGGGTGGTAGAGCCATGCGATACGTAGAATTGTTGTAGCGACAGTAGGTGGTCTGACTTGACTTGAAATCAAAGGTTGATTGTGGTCCGCTAGAGCTGAAAAAAATTGAAAGTTGAAAAAAAGTGAACGCTTTGTGCATGCGTTGGTGATGTGCTCTGCGGATGATTGAAATAAACTTTTGAAACGTGTTCAGACCAAAAAGTCGAGACTTGTACTTCTGGGGAACTGTGTTCAAAGAGTTTGTTGAATTACGAAATCAAAAGAAAAATTGTCAAGCAGTACTGTCGTTTCTCTACGTTGATGTGAAGCAATGGCGGAGAGAAAGATAGTAGTGTAAAGTACAATGAAGTGGTTAGAGAAATAGATTGTTGTAAACGATTGTTGTATATGCCCGATAGTTGATGATAAACATTGTCATATAATAAAGTTATTTAAACAAAAATATAGTGAATAAAAAGATAGAAATATGATTGCGGATAACAACAGTATAAGGGGATAAAATCAAACGTGTAATATACAAAAGACATAATAATGAATTAGCAAAATATAAAAGATATAATAATTAGAATTAGTAATATATAAAAGATATAATAATGAATTAAAAATGATTATTGAAAGAATTAAATGTTTTGCCATACTAGAATAATATCATGAAGAATATAATTGTTAACATAAAGTTGTTAAAATAATGTTGGAATAAAAATTTGATTATATACTTGAAAAGTAAAAAAAAATAAAAATAAAAATAATTATTCAAGATTTTATACAAAGTTATAATATAATTAAAGATTATTAATGATTAGATAAATGTTAAGTAGGAACAAAAATTGTCTCTTTTGAAGAAAAGTTACAACTGTGGTGTGTAACTAGGTCATTTCCCTTTTGGTAAACATTGGTGTTTCTATGTCTCTGAAACTGGGAATATGTGATCTTGACATGTTCATGGTAATATGTTAAATTGGTTAATGATTGGTAAGTCAATTAATTATAGGTGCTGCAATCTATCCATTCTGCGAGCTGGGCCACGAGTTTCAAGTACAGGCGAACTGGAATTGGAGGTGTCATGTTAACCTGACGCCGCTGCTGTTTATTATTGTTGGCGATGTGGTGAATCATCCTGCTGGCTAGAAAAAATTCTCTCAGCACAGTGGTACTTGCCTATTTGAAATATAATTTTCTCGGTGTTCGCAAGCGTTGTGTCTCGACGATGTTGCGGACTTATTAAAAAAAAATGTTATTCAATGATGTCAGGTTTAGATGTGAATAAAAGTGCGACTTTCCGACGTGGACACGTTTTGGTGAGGTGTCACAGGCATGAAGGCGTCTTGGGCCTGTTAAGTGAGAAAATTGTTGTGGTGCGCTGTGTGACACTTAGTAAGTGGATTGAATAGAAAGGTGTCACGTGAAGTCTGTTCTTGGTACAGCATCTAACTTGTTTCCGAAAAATAACAAATTTATTAGTCATGGGTGGTTGTTGTACGAAACACATCGAGAATTTTCAGATTGTTATAGAGGTGGCATGTTTATTGCGAAATCTTTTGTTCGCGCCAATATGGAGCTCGTGTGGCTCGAAATTGGATGTTGTTAAATCGCGCGTTAATAGATGTGGCCAATTGGAGAAAGTAAGGTGGGAATGTGTTGAAGTTCGTTCCGAGGGATGTGTGAATTATTAATAATTATGCATGTAAAAAGAAAAGGACGAGGGAGTGTAGCTATGCTGGAATTTTTAACTTGTTTTGGGGAAGGACAGTTACATTTCTAGTTGTGCTTTTGAAGATATTGTATCTTTCGATTTTTGTATTAAAAAAAATGCGTTTCATCTATGTTTATTAAAATTTGAATATACTTTTTAAATCGTTGATTATGGTAGTGCGAAAATTATACTTGTAAAAGGGCAATGGCATGATAGTGATTTATAATTTGAATGGGGCGTGTACATAAAATAGTGAACATAACAATGATTTTTTGCAAAGTTTTGTGTATTTAATTAAGACATTGGTGTTTTTTGGTATAAAAATAAGGTATTAAGAGAAACACAACAAATAAGTTTAGAATTATGATTCGAGTAATTTAAATATAATATGAGTTTTTATGTAAAATTGAAAGTAATGAATTAAAATTTAAAAGTTGCTTAAAATAAAGTAAAAAATGATAAATGAGGGTGTACAATATTTAAAATTTGAATTGAAATGCTATAAAAATGGTAAAATTTGATTTAAAAATAATTACAGTAAAAATAAACATTATATTTATGGAAAATCAAGTTGTTAGCATGAAGAGAGAGTTAAGTAGATTTTTTAAAAACTCACAGTTTTTATGATTGTTCAGTCAGGAGACTTGGTCTTTGGTTGTTGTCCTGATGACGTGGAAGGCGTGCCATGTAGAGCTTGTAGAAGCTTGTGACTTCTGTTTGGCGATGGTGGCATGTCGTCTGGATGGTTGCGTTGTAAGGTCTAAGGTGGGTAACTTCTCACCGGCTTATTTTGCGGGATGTTCGGCTGTGTCGTTGGGGGAAGATTGCTTGGTCGTTTCGTTGGATTGGCGTGCTTGTTCCTCCATCTTGCTTCTTGGCTCTTCTATCTATCTGGACAGTCTTTTTACCTTCTTCGTTGTGGTCTCCTTCGTTGTGGTAATCCTGTCGACTCTCTGTAATAATGTGTTGAGTCGACTTATCTGTGATTAGGGATCCTGTCGACTATCTGTAATATTGAGTTGAGATCCTGTCGACTATCTGTAATATTGAGTTGAGATCCTGTCGACTAGCTGTAATATTGAGTTGAGATCCTGACGACTCTCTGTAATAATAGGTTGGTGTTTGGTAAGCCTGTTGTAGAACCTCGTCGACTCTCGCTATAAGTTGTGACAACCGAGGGTCAAACCTGTAGTAACCGCGAGGGACAGTCAGGGGTGGAGAGTTTTCCAGTGCCTCTCTGCACCTTGTAGGACCTTTAACAGTTCTCACAAAGTACAGGCAGTCGTGGTCGAGGCAGAGTGGAAAAGCTGGGGATGTCCACACACACAAAACGAAGCGACACAGTTGAAAGAAAGTTCTTTGAATAGATAAAAAGTCGAGCCAAAAGCAAAGATGGAGATAGGAGTAGCGTTTCTTACTGACTACATGGTGAAATGAGGTGGCACTTGGAGACAGCCGGCGACGCGCTGATGGGGAACTGCTGGAACTGAACTGACTGCTGTTGCTAAGGCCGGTCTTATTTATACGACAGCTCTGACAAAGAGAATTGGGTCATGCACGTGTCGAGGGACACCGGACACTGGCGACAGTCTGTCGCTTCCAATCTATCTTTAGAAGTTACTTTTGATTCTCTCTCTGGCTCTTAACTCAGCTTTTAATCTATTATATATTTTTATTTATTCATCCTCAGTACATTACATATGGGGATACAAGGACACACGTCAATTATGCATATAATTAGTTATAGTTTATAATTAGTTCTATATACAACATGACAATTTTGTTATACGTATTACATAATATAGGGTTATTGGTTTAAATTATCATATATAAGGAAACTTTTCTCTCCATTTTTTAATAATTTTTCTTCTATATATTTCTCATAAAATTTGGGTTAGAATTATATACATGTACCAAAATGCATTCTTGTGAATTATTTTTAACGGGGAAGTTCAAAATTACGCCATTAGAGTACTGAATAAATGACCGACTTTATTATTATTTATAAATTCAAATAAATAATTTTAAAAAATCCACAACAGGGAGGGTCGGTGAAAGGCTGGTTAAACCGTTTGGTTTTCGACCACTACGACCCGGGTTCGATTCCCACATTGGACACTTTTTTCTGTTAAAAAAAAATGCTCCAATGGCCCCCGATTCTTGCAAAAGTCCAACACCACCAGCTAGTTCAAGTAACCAAACGGGGCTCTGGCACATTTGTAAGTGCAAAGTCGAACTGCTTTTCACATGTGTAGACATGTGGTGCGCTTACAGTAAAAAGCAGTCGCTAACTACCCACTATGATTATCATGGCCTGTACCATGAAAATAAAACACAATCTGCTTACCTTAAACGTTTAATATTTTTTGAAAAACATATAAAATTTGCAGAAATAAAATTATCAATTATTCTATTTTTTTGTGTTTTACACTGATTATAACGAATTCATCAAATAAAGTTATTTATAGTTCAATATAATGCGGCTCCCTGGACACTTTTATTTTTCCGTTCATCATTACTCTTCACAATTCATCCTTTCATACTTCATCCCTAAGGTTAAAAATAAACGGTATTTCTCCTTTAAATAAATATGGATTTTTCGTTTAAAAGAAACACATGCGGGATAATTTTCAAATGTCGTTCTACAAAGTTATATATAGAGTAAATAAATATATAAAATAAAGTCCTTTATATTTCAGAAAATGAAATAAAAAATAAACATATTGTGAAATATGAATGCATCGCCATTTGGAAAGGATGCGCGGGGGGAGGCCCGGGAGGAGCACGCGCGGGTCGCGCGCGCGTTGTTCTTAGCTGTTCCTTGTAAACATACTGCGCTAGCTCCCGTTATTCTCTTCTCTGTAACCTTACTTCAAATAAACTATATTTAATCTCAACATCGAATTCTATTTAATTTATTCTACCCTACAAAGTGGTGGAGATGCTTAGACAGACGTTCTAAATGTTCCTCAAAGGTATCAGAGTAGACCACGATGTCGTCCAAATAGCATAAACAAATGCTCCACTTGAGGCCCATGAGCACATTATCCATCATCCTTTCGAATGTGGCAGGCGCGTTGCACAATCCAAACGGCATTACCATGAACTCGTACAACCCATCCGGAGTAACAAAGGCAGTCTTCTCGCGGTCTCGCTCGTCCACCTCCACCTGCCAGTACCCGGTCTTCAGGTCCATGGTCGAGTAATACCTGGCGGATGACAGATGATCCAGAACGTCATCAATGCGGGGCAATGGATAAACGTCTTTCTTGGTGATGTGATTTAGCCGCCGGAAGTCCACGCAGAATCTCCATGTGCCGTCTTTCTTCTTGACCAGCACCACAGGGGCTGACCAGGGACTCTCAGATGGCTGAATTACTTTTCTTTCAAGCATGGTATCTACTTCCTTCTGCATTATTTCTCACTCTCTTTTAGATACCCGATATGGGCGCTGCTTTATAGGGGGATGGTCGCCGGTGTGAATTCTGTGCTTCACTCTGTTCTGTACCTTGTTTGCGTT
The DNA here is from genome assembly GCA_030710605.1 of Cordylochernes scorpioides. Taxonomy (NCBI): domain Eukaryota; kingdom Metazoa; phylum Arthropoda; class Arachnida; order Pseudoscorpiones; family Chernetidae; genus Cordylochernes; species Cordylochernes scorpioides. The sequence continues at coordinate 65,403,933 of CP092883.1, forward strand.
TTTCATCGTGGGAAGGAAAACTCTTTTAAAAGACAACAGCAGCCCCATTAAATCTTCTTTTTTTTTCTTGGGCAGATCGGGGTTGATCCATTGGGTAGACGTTTGCTGTAGGTTATACCGAAGTGTATGAGACCAGATATCCTGAAGGAGTTCCACGATGTTCCGACCGCGGGCCACCTAGGTTTTGCAAGGACCTACGAAAGAATAAGAAAGAGATACTTCTGGCCGGGACTTTACAATAGCGTTCGACGTTATGTCGCCCATTGCAAGGAGTGCCAGCGAAGGAAGGGAGAAAACAAACTGCGTGCTGGAAAACTAATCCCCATTCAACCCCCGTCATTTCCGTTCCAGAAAATAGGCATGGACCTGCTTGGGAGGTTTCCCCTTTCGGACAAAGGAAATCGATGGATAATTGTATGTACAGATTATTTGACCAAATATGCAATCGCCAAAGCCCTGCCATCTGGTCCGGCTGCAGAAATCGCGACTTTCATACTGGAAGAAGTAATTTTAAAGCATGGCGCTCCACGCGAAATAATAACTGACAGAGGTCGGGCCTTCATGTCTCAGATGGTCAAAGAAGTCACTTCCCGTTGCAAGATAAGCCACCTTTTCACCACGGCTTATCACCCTCAAACAAACGGATTGACAGAGAGGCTGAATAAGACCCTGGGTGACATGCTCTCCATGTATGTGGACGCCGAGCAGAGGGATTGGGACAGCGTTCTGCCGTACGTCATCTTTGCATACAACACGGCCCAACAAGGAAGTAACAGATTTTCTCCTTTCTTTTTGGTTCATGGTCGCGAGGCCGAGACCCTTCTTGATGTCCTGCTGCCTTACGAAGACGAAACATCGGATCATGACTTTGGAGGTCAGATGGTCACCAAGGCAGAAGAAGCACGGCAGCTCGCTCGGATACACATTTTGAGAGCCCAGGAGAATAACAAGTACCATTACGACCAGGTGCATCGATCTGTTGAGTACCGTGTTGGGGACCTCGTCTGGGTGTTCACCCCTGTTCGAAAGACAGGGTTGTCCGAGAAATTACTAAAGAAATACTTCGGGCCGTATAAGATAACGAGGAAGGTGTCGGAAGTGAATTATGAAGTGGAAGCTCTGGAACAAAGTTCAAGACGGAGGAGACGCAGCCAGAAGGACGTCGTCCATGTGCTCCGGATGAAGCCCTACAGAGATGCTGGCCAACAGCTGGTGACCGGAGACTACAATAGCTGGGACAGCGAGGACGCTGTCGACATCCTGGAGGGAGGGCTGTGAAATATGAATGCATCGCCATTTGGAAAGGATGCGCGGGGGGAGGCCCGGGAGGAGTACGCGCGCGTTGTTCTTAGCTGTTCTTTGTAAACATACTGCGCTAGCTCCCGTTATTCTCTTCTCTGTAACCTTACTTTAAATAAACTATATTTAATCTCAACATCGAATTCTATTTAATTTATTCTACCCTACAATATAATTAAATTTGATAATGGAGAAATGTTATTTACATCAAATTGCTATATAGAAATAGTAAATTAATTACATTAATATAGTATACTAGACGGGTGACCCGGGCTTCGCCCCGGGATTGACCCGTGTGCATATCTACCCGAGTGATATATTTTTAGATAAGATTTTTTTAAATAATTGTTTGTTATTAGCATTATCTATTTGTTTGCATCAGCATAATTTAATCTAATCTTTGATAGAGGGCGCTGTTCGTGAGTTAAGTAGAATAATTTGAATATATAGTTTTAATAATTGATTTATATATTTTTTAAAATAGCCTATCGTCTTCCCTGTATTTTCTTATCTATGTATGGAAATTTTGGTTCGAATTAGTGAACTACTGCGAATTTGTATACCGGACATACAAACAAACATACAAACATTCATTTTTATATATATAGATATAAATATATAATGTAACGAATATTATTAGCATTATTATCATAATATTCTGTGTGTTCTGGAATATTATTATCAATAATATTCGTTAGGCAAACTTTCACTCGGATAAAACCCGGGCGAAGCCGGGTACACATCCGCTAGCATTCTCATATATTAGTAAATTAAATTTAATTGCCATCTATCGTTAATATTTTACACAAATAAATTTACTGGCAATGCTCCTATATATTTGTCGCCGTGTGCGACGGGCTAAATGCTATATTATTATAATAAAATAAAAAACATGAAATTAGAATTTTTACCTAAAGATGAAACACTCATACATAATAACCCCCTCGCCCAAATATTGAGTTTTAAAAATTAAAAATACTCATTTCGATTCCTACTTATATTATACAATAAAAACATTTTATCGTTATTGCCTATAAATATATATATACTAGCCGAATGACCCGGGCAACGCCCGGGTTTTACCCGATTAACTGTTTTTATTCAAATACTATTCGTTACAATTATAAATTGGCACCGTGGATGTCACTTTTGTGAAACGTCCCGCTCCAAACTTTGTGTCTGAGAAGCGATATTTTTATAGAAAGATGATCTGGCTTTTGTTTTCTGCTCAAATGAATGTTTTTCTGTTTGAATTTTGTTCCTGCGTACAAAAAAATGAACTGGTTTCACCCGTGGTCTCTGCTTTTAGGATTTTTTCCCGATATAATTTTGTATCTGATAATCAAACATGATACAGCAATATCGTCATCATTTTCTGACTAAAAATATATATTTTTAATAATTGATTTATATATTTTTTAAAATAGCCTATCGTCTTCCCCGTATTTTTTACCTATGTATGGAAATTTTGGTTTGAATTAGTGAACTACTGCGAATTTGTATACCGGACATACAAACAAACATACAAACATTCATTTTTATATATAAAAATTTTAAACTGTAAAATAATGGCACTTTTAGTATATGTCACATATCTTCCAATTAGTTAGAGCCGATACCTTATAAGATTATACCCTTCTATTAAAATGTACACTTTCTATTTACTACCACCCCATATTTTGTATATAAACTATTTGTATTTTAACCCCCTATTTGTATGTAAAACTAAAAATGTTGAAGTCAAAATAAAGATCCAAAGAGAGAACGGTCAGCTGGTGGCAGGGACAGAGGGGAGGAAAAAGCCAACGCCCAGCCCATGTGGGGCCCCCAGGGACATTTTATAGACGACCCCTGTAAACAGGACAGGTTTTTAGCAGAGTGTCCGCAGATGGTTCTAGGGTGTGTTTCTCGGCAGTCCGCTTCAGTCTGTCTCTCCATGTCTCGGTGATAGGCATCCAAGTTTGTGTCATGGCCTCTACCTCTGTCCGTGGGCTGTCCCCGATCACTCTCTGTGCTAACATCTAGCCCTGTCTTTTGTTGTCCGCGTGTGGGAAGAACATCAACACTCGCCTCACGTACACGACTGCCAGTTTATCCATACGTCGGCAGAATCACATTTGCAACAATATTACATATATATGTAATATTTTTGCAATGTGCCGACGTATGGATGAACTGGCAGTCGTGTACGTGAGGCGAGTGTTGAGGTTCTTCCCACACGCGGACAACAAGAAGCAGAGGCAGGGCTAGATGTTAGCACATAGAGTGATCGGGGACAGCCCACGGGACAGAGGTAGAGGCCATGACACCAACTAGAATGTTTATTCCTGAGACATGGAGGGAGAGACTGAAGTGAACTGCCGAGAAACACCCCCTAGAACCATCTGCCGACCCCCTGCCAAACCTTGTCCTGTTTTGGGGGGTCTCTATAAGAATGTCCCTCGGGACCCCACATGGGCTAGGCGTTGCCTTTTTCCACCCCTCTGTCCCCAGCTGTCTCCAGCTGACTGCTCTTTGGATCTTTATTTGGACGTCAACACTTTTAGTGTTACATACAAATATGGGTTTACAGGTATTATTAATGAGGATATAGCATATATACAAAATATGGGGGTGGTATCAAATAGAAACGGTGTACATTTTAATACAGTTTAAATTATACTATATATATACGTATATATATATATCTTTCTTCATCGATTAATAATTTAAATTGAAAGTTCCATATGAAATTAGTTTTCGAATAATCGTTTGTCATATTCAAACAAATTTATATTAACAGCAGACGAAATGTGCAGGAGAATTTCTAAGCATAAGATAGTTTATCAATATTTTCTTCACTTTCGAGATGAAAAGCGTCTCTATATGTACTTAACAATGATTGGAAACACACTATTTATCTTCCATTGTGAAATGGATGATTAATTGTCTGTAAAACGTGGGTAAAGAAAAGCTTACAAAGTTTTCTAGAAGATTAATCATTCTAATAGTAACAAATCTAACCAAAAGAAATATTAACACTGAATATATATATAAAATAATACTCTATAATATTAAATATAATTAATAGCTGTATATACCAGGTCTATTAGTATGAAACGCGAAAATGGCTGGCCAGAGGGCGCTGTGCAACTTTATTTGAGCCGACGGTGGCGCTGTTGAAGACATTTTGTTTTTTGACTCACGTGGCATCAGCATGCGTGAAGTTTTAGAAAAATTCAAATCGTGGAAAATTTCTGGAGCCCGTGGAAAATGGTGATTTCCGTGCCAAAAAGTGCCCATTTGCGGGAAGTTTTGTTGTTCGCCTTCAACTGGAAGAAAAGTGCCACTGAAGCCCAACGAATGCTCGAGGAAGTTCACGGCGACCACGCTCTGAGCAAATCACAGTGTTACAGGTGGTTTAAAAAATTCCAAAGTGGCGATTTATAACTTGATAATGAACCACGTGTAAAACCGCACCAAAAGTTCGAGGACGCTGACCTGCAAGCTTTGTTGGATGACGACAGTACCTAAACGCAGGAGAAACTCGCGAAACAGCTCCAGGTGTCTCAAGGTTCTGTTTCCCTACGTTTAAACAGCCTCAGAATGACCCAAAAGCTTTCCAGATACAGTGGACCCTCGGTTTACGAGCACCTTGGAGTACGAGCTTTTCGCAGTACGAGCAAAATTTTTTGAAAAATTTTACCTCGGATTACGAGTGAAATTTCGCATTACGAGCAACTCGTGATGGTTGCCCCTCTTCTCCATTTCCACCTTTAGCGGCGGGATGAGGGCATAATTTTATATTAAATATTATTTTATTTATGGATTGTTATTAATCATTATAATATAAGTACACACAGTATATATATTTAATACATACTATAATGTATATATTCAAATCGATACATATATATATACATGTATATAGTATTTTAAAATTATAGAAAACTTTTTTAATTTTTAAGATAACTTTTTCCATTTGTAAACAAAGGCTCGAAGGTGTTATTAAAATTTAAAAAGTTGCTATTAAAATTTAAAAAGTTGCTATTAAAGTTAAAAAGTTTTCTTTAATCTTAAAATACTCTGTATATCATTTTGACTAATTTTAATTCAACGATAAAATTATCTCTCAATGATAAAGGAATAGCTTTTTTTAATTTCTTATTTATTTTTTAGATTATATATGTATTTTCAAAAATTGGTGACAATTTCTACCTCTCTTGCTATAAAAATCCTATAACCACTGCAAAATGGGCCCCGTGAAGAAATATGTTGAAAGAGAATTGGGTAAGAAGAAGGATATTATCACAATGGAGGCAAAGAGGGAAATGATTGAAAAGCACGAACGTGGCATGCGGGTGACAGAAATAGCGAGATTTTATAAGAAGTCGACATCAACGATTTGCACAATATTGAAGAAGAAAAAGGAATTAAGGGAGTTAGATGCAGCAAAAGGAGTCACAAGACTATCAAAACAGCGTCCACGTCTTCTAGAAGAAGTTGAAAAATTGATTCTTGTATGGATAAACGAGAAGCAATTAGCAGGTGATACCATAACCCAGAATTTAATATGTGAAAAGGCAAAGGCCTTGTACGCCGAACTCGGGAGTAAAATACCATGTACATCAATAGAGAACGAAGTACATGCAGACTTCAAAGCCAGCAAGGGGTGGTTCGAAAACTTTAAGAGGAGAAGTGGCATCCATAGTGTCACGAGGCATGGAGAGGCTGCGAGTTCGGATGCTAAAGCAGCTGAGACATTCACTGCCGAGTTCGAGAAGCTCGTTGTTACCGAGTGTTACCTCCCACAGCAAGTTTTTAACTGTGATGAAACAGGACTTTTTTGGAAAAAGATGCCGAAGAGAACCTACATTACAGCCGAAGCGAATACAATGCCCGGTCACAAGCCCATGAAAGACCGTCTCACCCTCTTGCTGTGTGCTAATGCAAGTGGAGATTTGAAAGTAAAGCCACTGCTCGTGTATCATTCTGAGAATCCACGGGCTTTCAAGAAACACAAAGTGCAAAAGAGCCAATTGAACGTTTTGTGGAAGTCGAATACTAAGGCTTGGGTCACTCGTTTGTTGTTTGTTGAGTGGATGAACGAAGCATTCGGTCCTGCAGTGAAGAAATACCTTTCGGAAAAAACTGCCACTCAGAGCGTTGCTGGTTATGGACAATGCTCCTGCTCATCCACCAAGCCTTAAGGATCACTTACTGGATGAATTCAAGTTTATTGAGGTCAGGTTCCTCCCTCCTAACACCACCCCACTACTGCAGCCTATGGATCAGCAGGTCATTTCCAACTTTAAGAAAATATATATCAAATAACTTTTTCAGAAATGCTTCGAATTAACTGAAGAAACAAACCTTACTCTCCGAGAGTTTTGGAAGAATCATTTCAACATTGTCCACTGCCTTAAGATCATTGATAAAGCATGGAATGGAGTCTCCCAGAGAACTCTCGTTTCTGCTTGGACAAAATTGTGGCCTCACATCGTCCATGCATACGATTTTAAGGGGTTGTCTGGTGAACAGGAGCCACCAATTATCGATGTTATTGTGTCTCTGGGGAAAACTTTAGGACTGGAGGTGAATGAGCCAATCATTCAAGAGCTTGTGGAGGAAGAAGATAAGGAGCTTACCACAAATGAACTGATCGATCTTCATCGCGAGCAACACCAAGAGGTTAAGGAGGCGATCTCGTCTGGGGAAGAGGAGGATGAAAATTCACTGGGATCTCTCCCTTCAGATCAGATTCGGGAAATATGTAAAATGTGGGAAACTGTGCAATTGTTCGTAGCAAAGCACCACCCGAATAAGCCGGCTGCTTTGCGAGCGACGGATCAGTTCAACGATAATGCGATGTCGCATTTCCGTGAAATTCTCAAAAAGAGGCAGAAGCAACAGTCATTGGACCAGTTCTTCGATAAAATTGAAAGAAAAAAATAAAATGTTATAAAATAACCCTTTTATGCCATTTTCCCTCAAATAGTGGTTTTTAACGCAATTGCATCAGCCATCCCAACATTATCTTTTATTTTTGTTTATTTTATCTTTTTTTATACATTTATTTATGCATTATCTTTTTATGTACTTATCACTAGGTTTGAAATTCGGTAACTATCACGTGTAAAATATTTCTTTCGAATCTTTCATTAAAAATATGATAGCTATGATTTCAAATATTGAATGGAGTACAAGCTTCTCTTATACTTATCACGAAGTGTTTACCGACTCTAATTAAACTAAAATTCATGGAAGAATTGTCCGAGTTTCAATTATTAAAAATAAGAAATTAGTTTCGCACTACGAGCGTTTTGGAGTACGAGCATGGCTCTGGAACGGATTATGCTCGCAAACCGAGGGCCCACTGTAGGTCCCCCACGAGTTGAGCGAAAGGCAGCAAGAACGGCGTCTGGTAACCTGCGAAGGGCTGCTCGCTAGGTATGAAAAGAAGTCATTTTTGCACGGAATCGTAACTTCTGATGAGAAATCGATCCACTTCAGCAATCCAATGCGCCAAAAGTCGTGGGGCCTGCTCGGCCAATTTTCAAAACGGAAGCCTAGGCCCAATCGCTTAGGAAAAAAGGCAATGCTTTGCGTATGGTGGGACCAGACCGGCGTAGTATATTTCAAGCTCCTGAAACCTGGCGAAACGGTCAATACTAGTCGCTACGAACAACAAATGCACAGTTTGAGAGAGACATTGAATAAAAAAGACCGGAATTGCGTGAAAATCACAACAAGCTGATACTGCAGCATGACAACGCTCCAGCCCACAACACTACAGTGGTCAAAAACACCATGAAAGACTTGGGCTGGGAACTCTTACCCCACCCGCCGTACTCACCTGACTTAGCGCCGTCGGACTACCACCTTTTCACATCTTTAGGACACGCCCTAAAAAACCAGTAATTTTCGAACTCAGACATACTCCGAAAATGGCTTGTTGACTGGTTCGACTCAAAAGGAATAGAATTTTTCAGACAAGGAATTCGAAAATTGCCTGAAAGGTGGTCCGAGTGTATAGCTAATCATGGCAATTACTTTGAATAAAAAATCTTTTGTTGTATGGAATTGGTGAACTTTTGAATTCACTGAAAATTTTCGCGTTTCATACTAATAGACCTGGTATACTGAATGCAATGTTTAAATCAAAGATACAACTCTTTCGTTGGCCTTGTAGAACGAGAGTGGTGTACGCGTGCTCGCATGCTCTAGTAAAAAACACAAACATCCTCGATAAAGAGAGGCGAGTTGCCCCTCGAAATATTGGAACAATAAAATAACTAGAAATCCAATATATGCATGGATTAAATCCTTTTATTTTATAAATATATATATATTATAAATAAAAAAAATGAGATTCTGTTATTTTTTTGATCATGTTGAAGATTATGGTAATACAGTCGTGGTTAAATCTTGAAAGTATGATAATAAATAATAGTTTTGATCAGTAATTTAATTGAACTTAAGGAATATATATCAAAACATAATTTGGTAAAAGTAATGGCTGACTTAAGGCGTAAGAATAAAACAAAATGAAAAACTTATTTACATAATGTACAAAAGTTTTGAGCCGGCCAGCGGGAAACAACAACAACGGGTTATATAAAGAAAAAAGCGCGACCTCTGGCGGTCGATTTAACAGAGTATTTGTATCTATGAAATATTATTTTAATATAATATATATATATATATATACACACAAAAATAAAAAAAAATCTAATGTGTAACTTGTTAAATACACGTATAACTTGTATGATTATTTCAAACAATTTTAGACGCATATGATTATTTTTAAAATAAAACAATTTTTACTGACTTTACTGCAATAATAGATTAATGGAAGGGTCTGTTTTACCTCTTTAAAATAGAATCATACTATTCAAAATAGTTTCAATTTTTCATAACATATGGCGCGCTAATGCATCATATAATAAAATCAAACCGAAGATTTATCAACATTTTTATCAAAGTTAATTGTCCTTTTGACGTTTCCGAACCAATTGTTGTCGCTCTTTAGAAGAAAAAGTTTAAAAGCGTATTAAGTGAAGTATTGTGAACTTTAGTTAAGTAATGGAACTTACTAATGAACCTTTTTATGTTTATTAACCTTTTTTTTGAAAAGAGTGACAATAGGTCGAAACGTCAAAAGGACAATAAACGTTTATAAAAAAGTTGAGGAATTCTTCAAAATTTAAATTAATCAAATCTACAATTATGGTATTCTAAATTCAATAAATAAAGTATTGGCGCGAATATTTGGCACAACACTTTTATATTGTGCGTATATGGGCTGAAAAACACCTACAACCTTCGCCAATAGATGGCACTTTCGTCTATTTCCCGTCTGGAACTAGTGTGGATATCGCCGACTGCTGTTGTCTTGATTTCTGGGGCAAATGTTTGGAAATATCCGTTGATTTGGCCCTGGTGTGTAAAATAGGGTAAATACCTGTTAAATTGTTATTCTAATTATATTAAATGTAGTTTAAATATTACAATAAAGGAGGAGTGTTAGAAGGCTTGATGCCGGTTGCTGTTATGACTCTTTTGCCAACATCACAGTCGCTACTCTTCTGGTAAGTCTCTCGTGTCCCCCCCACCAGTGGTAAGGCCGAGAGATACTGCCAGAGAAATGGAGATCCACCCGAGTGGGTGGTTCTCAGAAGTTCTTTGGGTGGTCTGCAGGGTAGGGCTGCAACGGAGCATGGATAGGTGACACACGAAGAAAGAAGCCGCGTCGTCGCAAAGAACCGGAGGGGTCAAGCGCGACAATATTCTTTTTATGAACAAATCCCACTCTCCCGACTATAATATAAAATATAGGGACGGATGGCTCATCAATAGTGAAAATTCCCAACGGTCTCGCCAGTCAATCCGATTTAGATAGTATTAAGCCATTTTTTACTACATTCCGACACTTGAAAGAAATTACATAATTATAAGACACCGCCACTCATTTTATTTACGTTTTATTTACATATAAATACTATTAATATATATTTAGATAAATTTGAGAAAAGAGGAAAAACCTCCAGCGAATTCGGCTGTTACGCGTCATATGCTGGTTAGAAAAGGAATAAACGAAGAAAAAGTTTATATAAAAGAGTAAAAACAGAACTACGATAATGAATTTTCAATATATTGTAAATCTAAAGAGACAAGGGTCGCCTCTCCCGTCAAAATAGACGCCTAAAACCAGATGCCATCTATTGACCGTCGCCGCAAACTAGCGGCCTCAGGTCGGTGACAAAGCCACAACACCAGCTTTGGAAAACTGAAAGCGTCCACCTAGAGACCATGGTTTCGGGCTAATGGCCCTCGTCAGTTTAGGACGGACTTTATTCCATGAGATCCACAAGGGCTCTAATGGAATCTTGACAATCTGCCAAAGAAGTGTTTAGCTGGCAAAGTGGCTTTTTATTAGCAGAGTATTATTTTTATGTTAATATTTTGCTATACTCTGTACACTTCCCTCATTCCTTATCTTTTGTTTATCATTCATAGTTTGTTCTTGCCTGAAATAAATTGTTGTCTCATCCTGAAGTTGGTCTTCCCTAATTTTCCACGTGGCATAATCGATAATTATTCTACAATCTTAAAGTAATTATTTCTAATCAAAAGATTAAAACCAATTGCGATATAATTTGTTTCTAGTAACTCGTTATTGGTTCGTTGAAAATCTATTGATCTATATATAGCCGTTCAAAAATGAAGATAATTTCGTCTCAAATTTAGAAGTAATCGTTTGATTATAATTTATACTTTTATTTGTTTCTTGATTTGTCTAATCATCGATATTTTTTTTTCCTTTCAGATATAATTTCTTTGTTGGTCTCATCAAACTGAATAGGACAAGCTAAACAGTTGTTTATAGCGTTATCTTCCTGTAGTCTGATTACATTTTACCATAAACTTCAATATCCCAATGTATATTTCAATGCGGGGGGTCGGTGGAAAGCTGGTTAAACCATTTGGTTTTCGACCACTACGACCCGGGTTCGATTCCCACATTGGACGCTTTTTTTCTGTTTAAAAGAAAAATGCTCCAATGACTCCCCGATTCTTGCAAAAGTCCAACCCCACCAGCGAGTGCAAGTAACCAAACGGGGCTCTGGCACATTTGTAAGTGCAAAGTCGAACTGCTTTTCACTGTGTAGACATGTGGTGCGCTTACAGTAAAAGCAGTCGCTAACTACCCACCATGATTATCATGGCCTGTACCCCGTGTACTAGGAATAAGCAAAAAAATATTTCAATGCTCTTTTTCTCAATTGTTTATTTTCTTTTTGATAATTCTGTTACCTACTCTACTACAATTATTGTAAATAGTTTCACGAGCAATTATCCAGCTCGGATATAGCGTGTCTTGTTTGCAACTGGTAAATAAATAAAAAATAGGAAATTTAATTCAAGTGTCATCTATCTTTAAAAATTTAGACAAATAAATTTACTGGCAATGCGTTTCTTTTTAAATATCATCTGTAGAGATAATATTTGATGATATTTAAAAATAAACGCATTGCCAGTAAATTTATTTGTGTAAAATAAATAAATATAAATGTATATTTAAACGGAAACTGTTGTAAAATCCAAAGATATATAGATTTACAAAAAAATCGAAATAAAAAAAAGTTATTTATGACTTCCAACTTAAAGCCCCCAATGTCATATATTAAAAAGTAAAATATTTTATAGTTAAGAACTAACTCCATTAAAAAGGACTTAGTTAAACTGAAATATCCATTTGCTTTAAAATAAAATTCTTAAAGGGTTAATAAAGAATGATTAATTTGTTAAAACTAAAAAAAGTAAAATATTCGACAAAGAGGTTCTTTAAATTCACTAATAATGGCGCAAAATGTTGAAAAAATTGTTCTTTATGTTTCATTTATAGTATTTTAAAAATAATAATTTATTTTATTACCTTGTTTTTTATCTCTTTCTCTTTAGGAATTTATTCATATATCAAATTATTTAAAAAAATAGAAAATGAATATAAAAAAAATCAGTTTTTAATATTGAAAAAAAAAACAAACATTTTTCTAACCACTTACACGAGTATTTTTAGATATTAGAACGCCATCTAGTGAAACAAAAATTAACTAAACGTTGATTTATCTCCATTTATATATATATATATATATATATATATTAATTAAAGGGCATATTTTGGATCTAGAATAAAACAAACATTTTATTTAATATAAAATGCCAATATTTCAATAGGCTATACGCCTAACTTCATCAGGGCGTTTCTTGTTTTTAAACTGCTTCGGATGATCACGCGATGCCTTCACGCGACGATATATAAAATATTTACAACTCTGGGGCTAAAATTTAAATATATACACACAAATATCAATAATAATAGACTAAATACATGATTCATAATAAGTATAAGAATAATAAAAGAATTTTAAATCGATTTGAACTGTAAATATAACGGAGGGATGTCAATTTTTCTATTAATACTGTTGGTATCTTTCATTGAGATCCAACTTTCTAAAAATAGTCTTGAGTGTTTATCCTAAATGTTGTTGTATATAATATCTGTATTTTCAAAATTTGGTATAAGGTCCTGTTTGAGTGCGTGATCTACTAGAAATGATAATGGGCTATGATTTTTAAAAGCTGTTTTGTGTTGATTTACTCTTTCTTCAAGAGTTTTACCTGTTTCTCCTATGTAGGTTGCTGGGCATGATTTGCATGGAATGCGATATACTATATTTGATTTAAATACATGATTGCTATTATGTTTAGTGTTGGGATGGCGTAGAATTTCTTTCAGATTTGCTGTGGTTTTGTATCGGGTTTTGATATTGTAATTTTTAAGTATTCTTGTTATTCTTTCAATGCCATAATTGTATGGCAGTGCACAGTATTTATTCGATTCTTCACTATTGTTTGTGGGATTGTTGGTGGGCTTATATATATGTTTCTTGATGAAGCTTGGAGGATATTCATTATTTTTCATCTCATTGTAAAATATGTTTTGTTCTGATTTAATATTTTTAATATTTGAGGAGCAGTGGGTGGAATTTCTTTTAGAAAGTGTTTTTATAACGGATATTTTATGATTAATGGGGTCAAATGAATTAAAATTGAGATATTTGCCTGTAAATATCATGGAACAAGTTAAATCAACGTTTAGTTAATTTTTGTTTCACTAGATGGCGCTCTAATATCTAAAAATACTCGTGTAAGTGGTTAGAAAAATGTTTTTTTTTTTTTCAATATTAAAAACTGATTTTTTTTATATTCATTTTCTATTTTTTCAAATAATTTGATATATGAATAAATTCCTAAAGAGAAAGAGAGATAAAAAACAAGGTAATAAAATAAATAATTATTTTTAAAATGCTATATAGGAAACATAAAAAAACAATTTTTTCAACATTTTTCGCCATTATTAGTAAATTTAAAGAATCCCTTTGTCGAAAATTTTACTTTTTTTAGGTTTTAACAAATAACAATATGCTAAAGAGGTGTTTAGCTGGCAAAGTGGCTGGGCCAAAAATGGGGAGATATGTGAAATATACTAAAAGTGTAATTATTATACAGTTTAAAATATACTATATATATTAAAATAACATTTCTAGAACCATTCTACACATGAATAAATGAAATATGAATGACATTTGCTCAGCTTCTAATTTTTCTAGCATGTTGGTGTAAATTGACTCTCCTGTTTTCTTACGTTTTCATTTTTAAAATATTTTATCACCCAAAATATACTATAATTATATTCAAATTAATATCACAAAACATTTATAATATGATTAGTAACAAATGAAAGCATTAAAGAACAAATGTTCCATTTACACATAAAACTAACTTTCTACTGTCCTTACTGCGAAGAAAAAAAATATAGGAAAGCTAGGCTCATTTTTGGTGAACCCTCCCAGCGGTTTCACCAATTCAATCTACCAGACCGCTTCTTTAGAGCTCTAATACTGTATTGGATCATTCTGCTTATATATACTACACTGAAGGTTGGAATCTCTGAAATGGTATTTAAGCAAACTCTGGACATAAGCTTTATAGATTCATTATCGAGCCCTATTTGTTATTATAAATTTAAACTATTTTTGACTCGTATATTATTATTTTTATTTAAATAAATCAATTTTCGTGAGATTTTGTGTTATGATTAGTGATATTAATCTGAATATAACCGAAATTTACTATCTAACAACTAGTTATATATATATATATATGACAATATAATAAGGTAGGGAAAGAGAAATAAGGACACCACAAGTTTGGAAGAGGAATCCCAGACAACCAGAGAGAGAGAGGGACGGGCCCGGCAAATGTCTTAAAAGTCCCGAGGTTCCAAGTAACGGGCCCCAGTAGTCGCCCCTTGGAATGTCGCTGATGTCTAAAGTGACCGGTCCTTACCCTCCCGTCTCTCTCTGGGTTGACTGTAGGTTTGCTTTATTATTCCTGGAAGAGCATATATTATGACATATACATGAAAATTCGAAACTATTTTAGACCCGTATGATTCTTTTTGAAATTAAACAATTTCTTTCAAAAAGAATCATACTCGTCTAAAATAGTTTCGAATTTTCATAACAGATGGCGCGCTAATGCATCATAATATATATCTATATATAATATAAATTAATGCATTGATTAAATAGTGTGTCGAAAGAACCAGATTGGGAAGGTAAGACTGGATTTGGCAAGTAACTAAAGAGAGAATTCAAGCTGTCTTACCTCCAGTTGGAAACTGTGACATCGGATCGATCATTTTGTATTAAACCTGATTAAAGAAGACCTCACCAGTATCTGGACTCTCTATAACTGTATTAATAACTATATGCTCAACTGGGTGACTGTAGAGATTAAAACTTCGAATCCATATTGTTACATCAATTTTAATGCGCCCTACATTTATTCAAAAAAATTTCTATGATATTTAATATTTATTTAAAACAGAATATTTAAATTATCATAATTCCTTTTTATAGTTTCATTCCTTTTGTAATATTTATTGAACATATATCTTGATTGGTTATTGGAGCGAGAGAGGACCTAGACGAAAATTGCGGATCGTGACCTACGAGGAAGACAAGGAATAAATAAACGAAATAACTTTGAAAGGTAATTTATTTTTATTTAATTTTATTTATTTACTTTTATTTATTTGCTTTGACTATGGAAACCCGCTCGGGAAGCGTGTATAACACCAAGAAGGAAGAAATCAAGGTCGACGACCGTGCAAAGCTGCAACTAGGTGCAACAATATAAACATTTAAATTAGTAATTCTCCTATTTCTCCAACTTTTTGTTTCAAGTCAAAAACAATTATTCAGACTTCATTATATCCATAACTTAATATAAAATACACACTAACGTAACTCCATATAATTTTAGAACGAAGTTTGACAATCATAAGCCGTATTATATTGTATTATAAATTACCCTATATAATTTATTGAAACTTATTCATTATCAGAGATTCAATTAGATACTTAATGGATTAGACTTGGTGCTGGGTATTGTGCATGTTAAGTAGTTTCAAGATGAAATTAATCATTAAGTGAAATGCAACTTTTTTAATTCTCGGGGTTCTAATTTTATATAAATTTCTAAATATATTCTCAATATGATTATATAAGTAATAAATGAAAATATAGAAGACGCGAATGTTTCTTTCAAACATAAATCAAATGTCTACTGTCCTCACTGTAATATGTTTTGCTTATTATTTTTATTGAAGAAAGTTATATCTCTATAAAAGATTCATTTTATTTATTTAATTAGCGAAGTACAACATACCTAATATTATAAATCTTCTAGATTTATTTTACATATTTATAAAAACAATAATAACATTGGTCAATGGTCAAATATATTTAAAGCATTTATATTATATTACACTTACTGGAAAGTGATTAGTTTGCTTGAATACCCTTTATGACACAAACGAGTGTCCACTGATCTACATTCGCGGAAAAAAACTTAAGGAAGTTGTACCTTTTAGCATGTATATCGGGATTCAGACAATAACTCTGAAAGATAAACTCATGGACAAAACTTAAGGAAGTTGTACCTTTTAGCATGTATATCGGGATTCAGACAATAACTCTGAAAGATACACTCATAGACAAAACTTAAGGAAGTTGTACTTTTTAGCATGTATATAGGGATTCAGATAATAACTCTGAAAGATACATTCACGGAAAAAAAAAAACTTAAAAGAAGTTGTACCTTTTAGCATGTATATCGGGATTCAGACAATAACTCTGAAAGATGCACTCATGGACAAAACTTAAGGAAGTTATACCTTTCAGCATGTATATCGGAATTCAGACAATAACTCTGAAAGATACACTCATGGACAAAACTTAAGGAAGTTGTACCTTTCAGCGTGTATATCGGAATTCAGACAATAACTCTGAAAGATACACTCATGGACAAAACTTAAGAAAGTTGTACCTTTCAGCATTAAAATCGGGATTCAGATAATAACTCTGAAAGATACATTCACGGAAAAAAACTTAAAGAAGTTGTACCTTCTAGCATGTATATCGGGATTCAGACAATAACTCTGAAAGATACACTCATGGACAAAACTTAAGGAAGTTGTACATTTTAGCATGTATATCGGGATTCAGACAATAATTCTGAAAGATACACTCATAGGCACAAATTAAGGAAGTTGTACATTTTAGCATGTATAACGGGATTCAGACAATAACTCTGAAAGAAACACCCATGCACAAAACTTAAGGAAGTTTTACCTTCTAGCATGTATATCGGGATTCATAAAATAACTCTGAAAGATACACTAATCGACAAAACTTAAGGAAGTTTCACCTTTTAGCATATATATCGGGATTCAGACAATAACTCTGAAAGATACACTCATGGACAAAACTTAAGGAAGTTGTACCTTTTAGCATGTATATCGGTATTCAGACAATTACTCTGAGAGATATTACAGTGACCTTTATTGAAGACACACGAGATAGCCAAGTGTGAACAAATTACTTATGTCTCTTTAAAAAACAAACGACCGGCGATATCTAAGACATTCCATTTCCTAAAGTTGTCCATGAGTGTACATATAAATGTTGTGGTTTTGTCACCGACACGATGCCGCTAGTTTATGGCGACGGTCACTAGATGTCGTCTAGTTTTTACGTTTTTTTTTTTTTTGACGAGAGGGGCGAACATTGCTTTCATATTTTTATATATTAGATGTAATTTTTCGAAGATTGATATTGATCTATATAATAAAGCCTTCCCTTTCCAAATAGACGCTTTTTGATAATCATGGTGGGTAGAAGTAGGCGACTGATCTTACTGTAAGAGCACCACATGTCTATACATGTGAAACGCAGTTCGAAATTTGCTTTTACAAATGTGCCAGAGCCTTGTTTGGTACTTGCACTCGCTAGTGGGGTTAGACTTTTGCAAGAAATGGGGACAATTAGAGCATTGTTTTTTAATTAGCAAAAAAAGGGATTCGATCCTGGGTCGTAACGGTCAAACACCAACGGTTAAGGTCCCCTTTACAACCGACCTTCATCAAAATCGATGCTAAAAGCTATAAGAGACATCTAAATATAATATAATATATGTGTATTTAACCCTTTATATATATTATAAAAAATAATAAAAATGCATATATTGGATTTAATAAAATATTTATTTTGCCAATATTTCGACTGGCTGAACGCCAACCTTTATCGAGGCATTACATCTTCATTTTTAATGTAATGCCTCGATAAAGGTTGGCGTTCAGCCAGCCGAAATATTGGCAAAATAAATATTTTATTAAATCCAATATATGCATTTTTATTATCTAATGAATTAAATATGGATTGCTCTATTTTCAAAATAGAAGCATATATTATTCTAAAGATGTTTTAATTTCCATTTCTCTCTTTTGCCCAATAGAGTATGAATTAAAATAATGTAAAATATCGAACAGTTCTCAAAGAAAATCACGATAATATCAAATTCTTTGTACAAAAAAACACAAAATACAAAAACTTTTAGATGCCTTAATTACATAGTGTTAAAAAAATGAATAGGTAAACATAATACAATTTCTTTATCTCATTTCTTTTCCAAACTGACAAAAGCGATTTGTTAGAAGCCTTAAAAATTAATTAATAGCTAACTTAATAAGAAATACAAGGTGGTGCATTAAAAACTTCTGCTAGCTGGTCTTTTGTTCACGATTTCTTTGTTCAAGACAAAAGAGGAAACATAGCTAAATGATGCCTGCCTATACAACAATGGTGATATTATATGAACATATGAAAATGTAATATTGCCATATATATAAAAAATAATAAATAAAAAGGGTTCAAAGAATTAGTTTCTTGTCATAATATATTATGGGAGCTCCATCTTTGCTTCCTTCCGGCTGTGAATCTGTATAAGACCGGTGGTCTTAATAAAACTGTGTGTATCTAAACAACTGGACATACTTCGGACCTGGAGGCTGTTGTTGGGTTCTGTACTGCCTGGAGTATAGGAGTTCTATCTATTCTTCCTTCCTTTGGTGAATCTATATAAGACCTGTGGTCTTATAAAGCTGTATGTGTATCTAACCAGCTGGAGATACGTCGGACCTGGAGGCTGTTGTTGGGTTCTGTTCTTCCTGGAGTATAGGAGCTCCATCTATGCTATCTTATACTGTGGTAAATCTGTATAAGACCGGTGGTCTTAATAAAGCTGTATGTGTGTATCTAAACAACTGGACATACGTCGAACCTGAAGGCTGTTGTTGGGTTCTGTGCTATCTGTAGTATAGGAGCTCCATCTAGGCTTCCTTCCTGTGGTGAATCTATATAAGACCGGTGGTCTTAATAAAGCTGTATATGTGTATCTAAACAACTAGACATACTTCGGACCTGGAGGCTATTGTTGGGTTCTGTACTACCTGGAGTATAGGAGCTCTATCTATGCTTCCTTCCTGCGGTGAATCTGTATAAGACCGGTGGTCTTAATAGAGCTGTATGTGTGTGTGCTTCATTATATATTATCTTCTCTAAATTTCTTGATCTTACAAACACTTCTACAGAAGTATATGATTCATATATCCTCATATATTCCTATAGATGCATTTTTAAGAACCAAAATATGAACACCAGATAATAAAACATGAAACTCATTTTCGTTATCTTTGTTTTACTTATTATTTATATAGAAAAACATCTACTATTAAAATATAATAGGTAATGAAAAAGGCATCTCCTTATCGTGCAACTGCAAGAAAAGCTAACCACGGACGCTTTCGGGTTGTTCGCCCACATCAGCGTGATGCAAGCTGTAACTTAACGATCAAAAAACTGATTAATTAACTTTATTAATCAAAAAGGGGTATTTCGCCAATTCTGGAATAATTAAAAATCAACGAGAATAGTTGAAATTTATTCCGATAGATAGCGCAAGCCATCAAGAACTTTCAGTTGCAAGATAAGGAGATGCCTTTTTACTAATTTATGAACCTTATTCCAGTACAATATTACCTTTGTACTATTTTTCACAATAGGTGTTATGTGATATTTCGTTTTTTATAACAACAAAGCCTTTATTAAGAACACTCGTATCATGCAGTATTCTCCCAGATGGATAAACATAACAGTTATCTACAGAAAGCGGAAAAAAAATCAATCTTTCTTTAAGTTAGGTTGCTCTTCTATGTTATGCCTTTTGGACTGTGCTTTTCTCCAGAATTTGTGAAAACCCAATGTATTGGTTCTGCTTTTCAATACTTTTGCCAATAATAGATATGTCGAATTGTTTTCATAAGCAATCTTCTGGCGGAGAATTACTCCCTCCTCCTACAAAGCCGGATAGTAGAGCATGTTGTGTGGAAATTCCTGGCAGGATTCACTATTACACAGAATTCATTTCAGATTCTTGGATTCCAATAATCAATAACGTTATTTATAAAACTGATTAAAATCGTTAGAATTACGTTTTTTTTATAACCAAGCCAATATAATAAATTGAAGAATGCAGAGTTAAATATCGAAAAACTGAAGAGAAAAAGCTACCATTACCTTAAAAAAGAATCTAAAATTGAATGCCTTCTATTGTTGACGGTTTTTGATATCCAGAAAACTGGAGTCGCTGAAAAATCCAAAACACCAGCTTTGTGCAGATTAGACTTTGTCATAAATAAAAAAAAATACTTTAATCTATTCACAATATATGGTGGCGAATGAAATTTTTAGTTTCAACTCGCGAGATACATCTTTTATTCAAATCTATAAAGATAATGGTTGGTGTAATCTGCATACGTTTAGAATGATATTATTTAAACCTCCAATAAATTCTAATGTAAACTCTGTTCATAACCGAAATCCTGTTTGAATAATTTCCCCGTCTTTGTGTCACACTCAAATTTATTAGGCAATTAATATGAAGAAATTAATAAGATACTTATAAGAGGCTTAAATATTATTAATTATATATATAATTGTTTTTAAAATAAATATATTGAAGATTTTATATTAAACATATATAGTAATATGAATATAATGTCAATATATATGTATATAGGCATATATTGTTACAAAATATATAATATATGCCTTTTTAATTAAAGATATATTTAAGGATGGCTCTATTCTAAATATATATGTAATATTGTTTCAAATATCGATGTATGAATAAGCTGGCAGTCGTGTACGTGAGGCGAGTGTTGATGATCTTCCCACACGCGGACAACAAGAAGCAGAGGCAGGGCTAGATGTTAACACCGAGAGTGGTCGGGGACAGCCCACGGGACAGATGTAGAGGCCATAACACAAACTTGGATGCTTATCCCCGAGACATGGAGGGCGAGTGTGTGTGCGGGACAGAAGCCGTCTGTCGATGGCCACCCTCTAGAACCATCTGCTGCTGACCCCTGCCAAAACCTGTTATGTTTACAGGGGTGGTCCATGAAGAGTCCCTGGGGGCCCCACTGAGCTGGGCGTTGGCTTTTCCTCCCCCCCCTCTCCCTGCCACCAGCTGACCGCTCTCTCTTTGGATCTTTATTTTGACGTCAACATTTTTAGTTTTACATACAAATAGGGGTTTACAGGTATTATCAATAAAGTTATAGCATATATACAAAATATGGGGGTGGCAGCAAACAGATACGGTGTACATTCCAAAAGAAGGGCAGGATATTTTAAGGTATCGGCTCTAATTGGAAGATATGTAACACATACTAAGAGTGTCATACAGTTTATAATATACGATATATATAAATTGGGTTGGCCAAATTTCAGGGAACAGGCTAAATCAATGTTTAGTTGATTTCTGTTCCACCAGATGGCGCTCTGCCTTCTGTAAAGCACATGTGCTCCTGGTCAGGATATGCCATTTTTAATATATATGTGTCGGTGTGTGTGTGAAATAGCAATGTAAAAATAATAAAAATGTCAGGTGTTGAAATCAATATTAAAAATGGCATATCCTGACCAGGAACACATGTGCTTTTCAGAAGGTAGAGATCCATCTGGTGGAACAGAAATCAACTAAACATCGATTTAGCCTGTTCCCTGATATTCGGCCAAACCAATGTTTTGATAAATCAAGATGGCCCTTTGCCTTCTGAAAAGCACATGTGCTCCTTGTCAGGATATACCTTTTTTATTTTTAATATATATATATATTATTAAAAAGGCATATATATTGGATCAAAATCTATAATTTATTTACCAATATTTCGATCCAATATATGCCTTTTTTAATTAAAGATCTATTTAAGTATTGCTCTAATTTCAATGTTGATATATATAATATTTGATGTAATTTTAAAAAGAAGTGAGCTTGTTACTGCTCCCTATTCTCCTTTTTACATTCAGACATGAGGCCGGCGCATAGGCCGTATTATATATAGTTATAAAATGTTAAAACTAAAAATATATTCAATGCTATAAATTCAATATTCAATTTTAAAATAATTATAAAACAAGGTAATAAGACCAAATCCAAATAAATAAATAGTATGTGACGTTTGGGTAACAACGTTGTTACCGAAACGTTACACACTATTTATTTATTTGGATTTGGTCTTATTACCTTGTTTTATAATCTATAATACAAATTGTGCCTTATCTGAAATAATTCTAATAATCTACAACGGATATCAATAAAATAATAATATACCTAAATATCCTTCGTCACTAAGCACCTGTACATTTAATTTGTGCAATAGCGATTTCAGCCAGCACTTTCCACACTATATGTTTTAAAATAATAATATACCTAAATATCCTTCGTCACTAAGCACCTGTACATTTAATTTGTGCAATAGCGATTTTAGCCAGCACTTTCCACACTATATGTTTTATAGTCCGGCACTGGAAGAGGAGAGAGACATTCTCAGATAAAAGATTGGCTTTGAAAATAATTCGACCAATGTTTTATTAAGTAATTACGGCAAAAATGTGCATGTCCGCCGTCCGTCGCCGGCTTGGTATTTGCTTCTTTGTCATTAGTTAATTCTGAATGACTTTCAGTCATTTCAGAATATTTTGGCGATTTCTCGGCAAAGACTTGGCCGTTTTGGATCATTTTTAAATGAGCTTGCAGCCCATTCGTTTGGCTTTCAGCCAATTCCCCATAGGGGTTAGAAATATCGATTTCCTCAATCTCTATCCCATAATATGTTTTGATAAGTAGTGAACAGCTAGCCCAGTGCACTGATTTTTTCAAATATTATGGAGAACAGCACAGAGAATAGGGGTAACACGGTGACAGCCACTTTGCCAGCTAAACACCTCTTTGGCAGATTTTCAAGATTCCATTAGTTCCCGTGTGGATCTCATGGAATAAAGTCCGCCCTAGACTGACGAGGCCAATTAGCCCAAAACCATGGTCTCTAGGTGGACGCTTCTCAGTTTGCCAAAGCTGGTGTTGTGGCTTTGTCACCGACCCGAGGCCGCTAGTTGCGGCGACGGTCAATAGATGGCGTCAGGTTTTGACGTTTATTTTGACGGGAGAAACGCCCTAAGCTTATATGGATCAATTTCCTCCCGGCTAATTATCCATCTATATATATCTATATATAGATATATATAGATGGAAATTTTGCCGGGAAGAATTTGATATGAAGAGACAAGGTGCGGCGACAGTCAATAGATGGCGTCTGGTTTTAGACGTCTATTTTGACAGGAGAGGCGACCCTTGTCTCTTTATATACATATATGTTATTAATATTTTGATAAAGGGTTGATAAGACAAAGGATCGATAAGATAAGGGGTTGAGGTGCAGTAGTGATAAAAAAAGATAATTATTTACCGTCAAGTAGCTTTTATTTTCAATTACTTGAGGAAAGATTACACATTAGTTATCTTCACATTATATAGAATTTATAAAGTTAATCCTATATTAGTGATTTAAAAGGATCGATATGTTAACTACGCATATTTACAACAAAACTACACAACAAAACTGAGAGTCTTTCTTAAACGATGATAACAAAAATAAAATTATGAATGAATAAAAATAAAATATATATTTTTCAAAATATATATAAATTTTTGAGTTTTTATATTATATAATATATATATATATATTAAAAATAAAATTAGCATTTCCTGACTATTCACATGAGCTTTTTGATGTCAGAGTGCCATCTAGTGGAACAAGAAACAATTAAACGTTGATTTAGCTTGTTTCAGAAATATTTGGCCAACCCAATTTTTTGATGAATCGTGAAAAGTAAACCAAGTACACATTATATAAATAGTGTTATTTTAAAATTACCTTAGGAGATTGAGATTGAAACTACTTTATTTTAAAGTCCATATATGATTATGTAAGGTTTATGCTCGAAACTGGGCAACTCTGTGCTTCATTTCCATCAATAATTGACAAAATGACCCAGAATAAGTATATTGCTACGGCGTTTTATGGTTTCCACAAGTCCATATCTCAGAAGAAGGCCAAGTGACACTCACTCCTCACTTTCTTACTATTACTCTTTTTGTGTTGTTCTTCTTGCTTCCCTCTTTCTCTTTCTTGTTTTTTTTTTCTTTTTCTTCTGTCTATATCGTTGTTTCCTTTGTCTCACTGCTTTGTTCTTATGCATACCTCTGGGGAATCCTGTATAGGGTCAGTTACCCTAAATAAAGGCTTTTTGTTGTTGATTATGTAAGGTTAAATACAGAATAAATATAAAATAAATTAGGGGCAGGAGAGGTAAGAAATATATTGATTTTTCAGAAATAACGATATTTCTAGAATAAATTATAAAATTGTCGAAAGAGAGCGTTTCATTTTAAATAATTTTAAAATTATCGGGTTTCCAAAATAATATTAGAGGGTATTGATACAAAATTACAAGTATCAATCTTTATATGTGAAAAAATAATTTAAAATAATAATAAAAAGGTCAGATGTTGTTATTAAAATCGATAAAATCATATCTTGACCAAAATCATATGAGTTCATTAGATGGCAGAGCGCCATCTAGTGAAACAGAAATCAACTAAACATCGATTTAGCCTGTTTCCTGATATTTGGACAACCTATTTTTATTTAAAGAAAAGCCAACCACGTAAGCATTTTCGGGCTGCTGGCCCTCGTCAGCGTGGAGCAGGTTGTACCTCTGCGACCAAAAGAATGTTGGTCCCAGAGGTTTCTTGAGAAATCAAGAAATGGGTATTTAAGGCCAAACTTGCGTAAATTACGCAGAACCTGTGGAAAAATAATTTAAAATATAAAATAATGCAAACATTCTTTAGTTTGGTCAGGATATGCCTTTTTTATTTTAATCTTTATACTGTTAAACCTGTCTATAGCGCCCCCTCTTGGGACTCATCAAAATAGGGTGCTATAGAGAGGGGGTGCTATAGACAGGCCACTTTTAATGTAAATCGCATCGTACTGCGTATTTAAAATCAAGCGCTATAAAGAGGGAGGCGCTATTTAGAGGGGGCGCTATAGACAGGTTTAACTTTATGTTCAAATTTATTATACAAAATATGTTTTATTAGACTTTAAAAAAAATATTAATAATTTGTTTCAACTACCCCTTTCGTAAATTATTCTAAATGCAATATAATGACAATTGAATAGCAATTACATATCTCTTCTTAAATTCAATATACTTATTTTTATTTTAGTTTTCTATTTTTTATAGCACGTGTTTTGGTTTTGACATTTATTACATACAGGTTCCTAATATATATTATTATTTCTCTTTTTTTATTATTATTTTTCTTGTATAATATGTTTATAAATGTTTCTGTTTAAAAAATGTAAATCGACGCAATTATCCCTAGCCGGGATATCGCGTTTTGTGTATTGAAAAAGATAAAAGTCTATTTACATAATGACATCTTTTAATATCAAACGAATAAATTGGGTATCGTTGCATAACATTAAATACCAGCTTTTCGAAACTATTAAAGACGCGTAAGATTCTTTTTGAAATTAAACAATTACTACTGCTCTTACTGCAATGGAAAAAATTAATGGGAGGGCCTGGCTCATCAGTGTTGAACCCTTCAGCGGTTTCGGCAGTTTAACCATTGCAGTAAGGGGGCAGTAGAAATTGTTTAAGTTCAAAAAATAATCATACGCGTCTATAATAGTTTCGAATTTGTATAACAGATGGCGCGCTAGTGTATCATAGTATAAACGTTCTAATATCAGCTTTTGTGGTGTCCAACTGGCGAATTGTCAATATGTCGTGATTATACATTACGGAAGATGCAACCAATAAAAAAAAACGATCCAGCTAGGAGTCTTCTGATATATATATCCAAGATAGCATTTTATGTGTTTTCCTCTCTCTCTGCGAAATACCCCTGGATTTGCAGGCCTCGCTCTTCGGCGTCGGCCTCCATCCCGAGGCAGTGAAGCTAACAAGTGTGGCGAAGGCTACCATCTACAAGTTCCATCTTTGTCTCGTGGTGGGCGCCACCAATGACGAGTTGTATATATATATATATATGAAAAAATAGTACAAATGTAATATTGTACTGTGATAAGGTGCATAAATTAAGAAAAAGGCTTCTTCTTATCGTGCAACTGAAAGTTGCTGATGGCTTGCGCCATCTATCGGAATAAATATCAACTATTCTCGTTGATTTTTAATTATTCCATAATTGGCCAAATACTCATTCTTGATTAATCAAGAAAAGCTAACCACGGACGCGTTTCGGGCTGTTGGCCCTCATCAGCGTGGTGCAAGCTGTACCTCAACGACCAAAAAATTGGTCCTTAAGGCATCCTGAAAAATCATGAAATGGGTAGTTAAGGCCAGAATTGCGTAAGAACGCTACACAATGTGAAAAAATAGTACAAATGTAATATTGTACTGGGATAAGGTGCATAAATTAAGAAAAAGGCTTCTTCTTATGGCGCAAGCCATCAGCAACTTTCAGTTGCTCGATAAGAAGAAGCCTTTTTCTTTATATATATATATATATATATGCTTATTTTTATCAATTATTTATATCTAATTATTCATACATTTATATTTATATGATCCTATTTATTCACATTTAAATTTATTCTGTATTCAACCTCATATAATCTTATATGGACATTGTAATAAATCAGTTTCAATCTCAATTTCTCTCTCTCTATCTCCACCGCTACTGGTCCTGTAGCGCCGTCCGCCCTCTCATCCGAGAGGCGTTCTCCATCATCGGGCGGCCCCCGGACCTTCAGTCCTGGATCTTCGCGGTGGGTCTCAAGGACCACGCCATCACCATCTCCTCAGCGGCGAATCACGCGATCTACGTTTTTTTCGTAGATCGGCTTTGGGTCGGTGACAAAGCCACAACACCAGCTTTGGAAAACTGAGAAGCGTCAACCATAGGTTTTGACGTTTATTTTGACAGAAGAGGAGCCCTATGCTTCTATAGATCAATTTCCTCCCGGCAAATTTTCCATCTATATATATATATATATATACTCAAAATACAAATATGACCAATGAGAAAACGTAAATTCATATTTTGTATCCTATGTCAAAGGTACAATATTTACACAAGCTAAAATAAAAATAATCCCAATTCTGCATCAATTATTCAATAAATGTATAGAAATGGGACACTATCCGGATGAATGGAAAAAATCATTCTTAAAAATAATTCCAAAACCAGGCAAAACGAGTTATGAAGTAAATAAAAGTTATAGACCTATATCATTGACATCTAATCTATCTAAAACATTTGAGAATATAATAAAAAATAAATTAAGTAACTATTATTTAGAAAATAATCTAATGAGCTCAAGGCAGCATGGCTTTATGAAATCTAGATCAACTATTACTGGAATGGAAAAAATTATAGAAACTATATTGAAACATAAACAAAAAGAATTGACTTCCTTGATAGCTATAGATATAGCTGGTGCATTCGACAATGCATGGTGGCCTGCGATTATAAAACGAATGGATAATGACAACGTTCCCTCAGATTTAATACGGATCATAAAATCTTATTTGAATAAAGAAAGGGAGGTGAAATTTACATACGAATCAGAAACTTTTTATAAGAAAATAACTAAAGGATGTCGACAGGGTGGACCTTTATCACCACTTCTGTGGAATATTTTGCTAAATGATTTGTTGATAAATTTCGAATCAATCAATGCAGATATTATATGTTATGCAGACGATGCTACAATAATTTGCTGGAATAAGACTATTGAAGGACTAAAAACCGCAAGTGAACACACCTTAAATTATGTGATCCAATGGTGTAATAGAAATAAATTAACGATCAGTACAGAGAAAACTAATTTGCTATACCTGCATAACAGAGAAAAAATACCTATCGAGGTTAATAACAATATAATCAGACCGGTCAAGCAAGTAAAAATTCTGGGAATGAAATTTTCAAATCACAAATGGAAAAATAAAGTTAACTTTACTCCACATGTAAATGATATTCTGTGTAAGGCAGGGCGTATGAAAAATTTATTATGTTCACTAAGCGGCAACGTGTGGGGTTTAGATACACAAAATAGGTTAACTTTATATAAAACTATAATAAGGCCTGTACTTACATACGGATCAGAAATTTGGCTTAAATATTTAAACAATCGTTCTAAACAAAAACTGAATTCCATGCAGTACCAGATCATTTTATGGGCAGTTAGCGCTTATAAAACCACATCATCTAACTGTGTGCATAGTTTGGCAAAAATTCCACTCCTAATAGACTATATAGAATCTAGAATAATCAAATATGATCTAACTCATCTGTCCACTGAAGATATAATTACTTATGAACCCCATGCTCCAAGTATAGTCAAATCATTCTTACACGCAAAAATGAAGGAAAATTTTGACAATACTAATGAAATTTTCAGAAGCTTTTTCGTGTCTGGAATCCCAAGATTTTTCCGTCCAAATTTTTATAATATCCAATTCATTACAGATCATGGTAATTTTGGGAAATTTTTGGCAACTATCGGCGCGGTGAAGGAACCAGGATGCTTCTGCGGAGGTGAAATTCAGGACTCGAAACATCTACTTATGAATTGCCCAATTTTCCGGGTTTATAGAGAAGACAAATTTGGTCGTATTGGACGGCTTGATGAATTTGTAGGCAATAAGGAGAGGTGCAAAAGTTTTGATCAATTTTGCAAATTTATTTACAACTTTCTTTTAATTCGGAAAAGGGAGAGGGAAAATTAGAAGGAAAAGAATTGCGATGCCTGCTTTGTGTGTTTTGCTTTGTTGTTTGTTTTTCTCTTCGGACAATTTTCTTTGTTAATTATGTAAAATAGTGAATTGAACAGGATTGTATATAGCCGATTTGTTGTGATGTAGAGAGAGGTCTCGACGCAAATATCCCTGAGTTTGGGATATCGCGTTTCATGATGTTAATAAAGTAATATATATATATATATATATTATATACTCAAAATACAAATATGACCAATGAGAAAACGTAAATTCGTATTTTGTATCCTATGTCAAAGGTACAATATTTCTTAACATTTATTTATATTTAATTAAAAAGAGATATTTTGATGCATTAGCACGCCATCTGTTATGAAAATTCGAAACTATTATAGATACGTATATTCTTTTAAAAATTAAACAATTTCTACTGTCTTTACTGTAATGGAAAATTAGACTGGCGAAACCGCTAGGAGGGTTCACCACTGATGAGCCAGGCCTTCCCATCAATTTTCATGAAAATATATATATTGGATCAAAATATAATTTATTTTACCTATATTTCAGTTGGCTGAATGCCTACCTTTATCAAGGTATTGAAACAAATCACACATTAATATGTTATAATATCTTGAAACAACTCCCAATTGGAGGAAAGGAGAATAGGTAAATTTGGAGATCTCTTATAAGATTATTGAATCTGTCTTATTTACATACCTCTAGTGTCTGGTAAATAAATTTACTGACAATATGTTTATTTTCAATATCATCAAATATTATCTCTACAAAACTTACTGCAATGATATAAGTTGATGAAGGAGTATTTCAATTAAAAGGTTGTCCCAAAAGTTCGTATTTTTCTTAAAACGTTGTTTTTCTTTAAAATGAGAACACCAAAACGTTGATGTTTATTTTCACAAATAAATCAAACTTATAATGTCTTTACTGCGATGAAATATATTGGGAGGGCTTGGCTCATCAGTGGTAAACCCTCCCATAATTTAATTTAATTTGGCAAAACCGCTGGGAGGGTTTACCACTGATGAGTCAAGCCCTCCCAATATTTTTTCATCGCAGTAAGGACATTAGAAGTTTGATTTACTTGTGAAAATAAACATTCGCGTTTTGGTGTTTTCATTTGTATTATATAGATGGCGTGTTATTGCTATGTTATTTTTCTTAATACTTGGTGAATAATATTATTACGGCGAATACATAATAACACATAATACAATTACTTTATACATAATACAAAGACATTATACATACTACTTTACTAAAGTAGTACTTCTGATGTCTCCGTGTTGAAAAGCATGTTAGTCCGACGCTCGAGAAATAAAATAATTGTAAAAAGGAACAAACCCTAGATTTTTTATTAATTTAGTTAGAATGAACATAAGTGTTCATAGGTACCTCAAGGATCATAGTAGTGGTGGTGTTGTCTTGACCATGGAACAGATCAGATCGGTCCATGCACCCTGATCACAATACCAGCCAACTGAGGTGC
Source organism: Cordylochernes scorpioides (assembly GCA_030710605.1). Classification (NCBI taxonomy): domain Eukaryota; kingdom Metazoa; phylum Arthropoda; class Arachnida; order Pseudoscorpiones; family Chernetidae; genus Cordylochernes; species Cordylochernes scorpioides. Next base: position 65,434,353 of record CP092883.1, read on the forward strand.
CGTATAGATGTCCTCTTCTGGATTGATGTCTGCCATATAGAGAGAGGGCTGCAAGGGTGAATGCTCAAAGTATAAACCCAATACGAACACGGGTACCAAATGACTCTGTATGCACCACTTTAAATCAAAACAAACAATCAATCGGCAATTTTAATCCTAGAAGTTCTACTTCTGGATATCCTTGTTGAAGGACATGTTATCACGAAATCTCTAGAAATAAAAGAAATGAGAAAAACACAAAACCTAGATTCCTTATTAATTGAGTCAAAATTTAAAAACAGGAAGGAATCTCCAATATATTTATTATCTATCTCTTCTTAATACAGTACCTAGAAAAATTGACGAAGTTAAGAAATTATTAAGAAGAATTTAATATCTTAAAAAAAACCTTCCTAAATCTATAAGAATATATGTCAAAATTGTATTTTAAAGTAAAATTGAATAATTCATATATAAACCGAATAACCATCTATCACGAATATTTTCAATTATTATTTTGAATCAGGATAAATTACAGTAATCATACTATACGAATGAGACCTTATTATAAAATGGTGATCCACCTATCGGATAATATATAAACTATTTATAATATTATACAAAAGGGCGTGCCTGGATCTGTAAAGAAAAAAAAAACATTTTTTTTCCTCAAAATATTTCTAGAGATTGCTCCCTCTTTATCAATTTATTGCACAGTGATTTTTAATTTACAAATTATTGTAGATCACATAAAAACTTTTTTTTTTCATTGGTCAAAAAACAATTATAGATAATAACACATAAAAAATTATTAAATATAAATAAAATAACAATAAAATATTATAAAAATTAAAGGTTTTTAGAATGCAGTATTTTATAAAATGTTTTTGAAACAAAATATAAGGAAACAAAAATAAGAAACAAATGAGGGAGCAATCTCTCGAAATATATTTTGAGAAAAAAAAAAATATATATATATATATTTTTTTTTCTTTACAGATCCAAGTACGCCCTTTTATATAATCTTAATTAATGGATCGCCTTTTGACTCAAACTATTTCTAATAGGTAAATATTGTTGGTTAATTGTGGATATTTTCTTATATTTGCTATCTTTTATTGGGCAGATATTAAAAGCCTAATTTGCACATATAAATACTATGGTACATTACCGCGCCATCTGTTATGAAAATTCGAAACTATTATAGACGTGTATGATTCTTTTTGAAATAAAACAATTCCTACTGCTCTTACTGCAATGGATAAATTAAGGGGAGGGGCTGGCTCATCAGTGGTGAACCCTCCCAGTGGTTTCGCCAGTTTAATCTACCATAACGCTAATGTTATGCATTTTCCGATCTTCCTTTCATAGTGATACTGATGCTAGACTCTTGGAACGGGTATTTTGGATTAACTATGGGCATAAGCTTTGAGAACAGCAGAAATACATATAATTATAAATATATAATATGATTTGAACAATCGCTCTTTCGCAAACATCAATTTGTTTATTCAATTAGTATAGACGTGTGAGATTCTTTTTAAAATAAACAATTTCTACTGTCCTTACTGCAATGGTTCTAATAAAGGCTACAAATTTATGTTTGCGGATGAACGATTGCTCGAAGCATATTATATATTTATAATTATATGTAATGCTGTCTTCAAAGCTTATGTCCATAATTCATCTAAAATACCCATTCTAAGAGTCTAGCATCAGTATCACTATAAAAGGAAGATAAAAAAATGCAATATAACAGCGGTATGGTTGATTAAACTGAATAAACCGCTGAAAGGGTTCACCACTGATGAATCAGGGCCTCACATTAATATTTTTCCATTACAGTAAGGACAGTTGAATTGTTTTATTTATAAAAAGAATCATACGCGTCTATAATAGTTTCGAATTTTCAAATATAAAATACATTGACGATATTAAAGATGTCGGATTCTCACAATAAATATTCAATATATATAATATATATATCTAGATATTAGAAGGCATATATTGGATTGAATATCAAATATTTTTTCCAATATTTCGATTGTCTAAAACGCCAACCTTTATCGAGGCATTACAATTTGTATAAACAAACTCAGCTTCATATAGTGTCATCAAATTACAGTTGAAATAGTTTTGTAAGAATATTTTTCAAAAAGAGGGGAATTGATAAACATGTTTTAAAAAGGAAATATGATTATTAAAACAAATTAACTTTTTTTTTGCAAAACGACACTTGAAGTTACACCGCATGAGTTTCTTTTCAATGAAAAATCAAAATTTTATTTTAAGTTGAAAGAGTCAATATTTCACCTTGGAATAAAATTTTGATTTTTCATTGAAAAGAAACTCATGCGGTGTAACTTCAAGTGTCGTTTTGCAATCACGGGTCGCAGTGTATTATATATATATTTTTTTTTTCAAAGCGAGGTAAGTGACAATTAAAAAAAGAATAAAAATATCATCTATTTATCATTAACAAGTTTCAGTTGCACGAAAAGAAGTAACATTTTGTATTAACTACTATAACAGTTACATTTTTTAAACATTTCATCAATGTAAATTTTACCTAGAAAAATTGCAGCCAAAGTTTTGGAGGAAGATTATATTATTACATAGCTATATAGATATGAATCAATACAGTATTTTAACATATAGATGGATTAATAAATATAAATTTATATTAAAAAAACAATATAAAAAATAAATAATAAAAAGGTCAGTTGTTGATATTAAAAATAAAAATGACATATCCTGACCAGGAGCACATGTGCTTTTCAGAAGGCAGAGCGCCATCTGGTGGAACAGAAATCAACTATTCATGGATTTAACCTGTTCCCTGATATTTGGCCAACCCAATTTCTTGATATATCAAGAAAGGCCATCCATGAACGCGTGTGCACTGGTCAGGATATGTCTTTTTTTATTTTTAATATTCCATTATATATATATATATTAATCCAATATATGCCTTTTTACTATCTAATATATATATATATATATATATGTTATATAAGAGTATTATTTTATTTAAAAATATATATATATTATTTCATAGATATAAATACTCTGTTTAAATCGACCGCCAGAGGTCGCGCTTTCTTTATAAATACTCATTGTTGTTCTTCCCCGATTGGCGCCCTGGCAGAAACATTTTTTTTCCCCCCCCCCCCGGTCCTCCTCTACATCCCGGCTCTCCTGGCCTCACCTGGCGATGACCCCTGGCCACCCATCCCCAGGCCCCTCCAACTATGCTTTGTATATATTCCGCTTTATGCGTCCATCGGGGCTCAAAAATCATTCATTTTGGTTAGCAGCCCCGTAAAATAAAGATATTTTCTCTCTCTCCCCGATTGGCCGACCCAAAACATTTGTACATTATGTAAATACGCTTTTCATTTTTTTTATTCTTACGCCTTAAGCCAGGCAGTACTTTTAACAAATTATGTTTATCCTAAAGCTCAATTAAAACAATATCTGATCAAGACTATTTTTATTATTATCTTTCAAGATTTCAACCACGACTGCACCACCATAGCTTAATCCTCAAGATAACCAAAATCAAGATAATCACAACAATCAAGATACAACAGAAAATCTCACTCATTCTATTTTTTCCATATAAGATATATATATTATGAAGCATTAACGCGCCATCTGTTATCAAAATTCGAAACTATTATAGACGTGTATGATTATTTTTTTAAAAATAAACAATTTCTACTGTCCTTACTGCAATGGTAGAATTAATGGGAGGGCATGACTCATCAGCTGGTTTTTAAAAAATAATCATACGCGTCTATAATATATCTATATATATATTGAATAAAGCTTATTTTGGATTTAATAAGTTTTATTAATCCAATATTTGGATGGACCAATCGTCCATCTTTTACGAGGTTTTTGTTATGAAGTATACAGCAGGTCGCGGTGAGCCACGGACGTCTTACAAGCTTGTTGGGCAAAAACCTTCTATTTTTTATTATTTATTTAAACCAGAATATGCTTTATTTTAAATATTTATATTATGGATTACTTTATATTCAGAATTTATACACTTAAACCTGTCTATAGTGCCCCCTCTAAATAGTGCATTCCTCTCTATAGCGCCCGATTTTAAATACGTACTACGATGCGATTTACATTAAAAGTGACCTGTCTATAGCACCCCTTCTCTATAGAACCCTATTTTGGTGAGTCCCAAGAGGGGGCGCTATAGACAGGTTTAACTGTATTTATATATTCAAATGTTTATATTAATTCGCAAAGAAATTTTCAGATATCGTATTAAATTGGTATAAATTTGGAATAGTAATATTGCGTTCATAAAACATTACTAATTCAATATTTTGCGCTTTCTATAAGTAATTTTCCATATAATATTGTAACATAGAAAACTAGAAAAGACAAACTTCAAAATGACACAGCAATATATTCAAGGCAAGCACAAAATCAACATTTATAAGATACAAGTTAAGCAATGAGTGAAGTCCCCAGAGTTGTGAAATAATATAAATATCAAAATAATAATAATCTGTATATAAAATATAATAAATACTTTGATACAATATTTTAATAATAATTATCATATTTAAGGATTATTCAGTTTTCTTTGATGTGTTTATTATCTTAAAGATATTAATTTTTATTTGACATGTCGGAAGCGATATCCCAGCTTTGGGATACTTGCGCCTAAATACATTTTAGTAGATTATATACAATTCATTTTGTACAATTTAATAACCGTACTAAAAACATAATTGAAACTTAAACTATGGCACTCTAAAACAGAAGAGAAAATCCAAAATGGATTATTTTAGCAACCTATATACAATTCATTATATACAACTCAATAACCGACTAAAAACACAATTAAACTGAAACGATGGTTTTCTCAAACAGAAGAGAGTTAAAAAGAGAGCTAAATGATGCCTGCCTATATAATAATGGTGATATTATATGAACATATGAAAACGTATAATTGCAATATATATAAAAAATAAATAAAAAGGGTTCAAAGAATTAGTTTTTGTTTTAATATATTATATAGGCTCCATCTTTGCTTCCTTCCTGTGACGAATCTGTATAAGACCGGTGGTCTTAATAAATGTGTATGTGTGTATCTAAACAACTGGACATGAGTCGGACCTGGAGGCTGTTGTTGGGTTCTGTGCTACCTGAAGTATAGGAGCTCTATCTATGTTTTCTTCCTGTGGTGAATCTGTATAAGACCGGTGGTCTTACTAAAGCTGTATGTGTGTGTATCTAAACAACTGGATATGCGTCGGACCTGGAGGCTGTTGTTGGGTTCTGTGCTGCCTGGAGTATAGGAGTTCCATCTATGCTTCCTTCCTGTGGTGAATCTATATAAGACCGGTGGTCTTAATAAAGCTGTATATGTGTATCTAAACAACTAGACATACTTCGGACCTGGAGGCTATTGTTGGGTTCTGTACTACCTGGAGTATAGGAGCTCTATCTATGCTTCCTTCCTGCGGTGAATCTGTATAAGACCGGTGGTCTTAATAGAGCTGTATGTGTGTGTGCTTCATTATATATTATCTTCTCTAATTTCTTGATCTTACAAACACTTCTACAGAAGTATATGATTCATATATCCTCATATATTCCTATAGATGCATTTTTAAGAACCAAAATATGAACACCAGATAATAAAACATGAAACTCATTTTCGTTATCTTTGTTTTACTTATTATTTATATAGAAAAACATCTACTATTAAAATATAATAGGTAATGAAAAAGGCATCTCCTTATCGTGCAACTGCAAGAAAAGCTAACCACGGACGCTTTCGGGTTGTTCGCCCACATCAGCGTGATGCAAGCTGTAAACTTAACGATCAAAAACTGATTAATTAACTTTATAATCAAAAAGGGGTATTTCGCCAATTCTGGAATAATTAAAAATCAACGAGAATAGTTGAATTTATTCCGATAGATAGCGCAAGCCATCAAGAACTTTCAGTTGCAAGATAAGGAGATGCCTTTTTACTAATTTATGAACCTTATTCAGTACAATATTACCTTTGTACTATTTTTCACAATAGGTGTTATGTGATATTTCGTTTTTTATAACAACAAAGCCTTTATTAAGAACACTCGTATCATGCAGTATTCTCCCAGATGGATAAACATAACAGTTATCTACAGAAAGCGGAAAAAAAAATCAATCTTTCTTTAAGTTAGGTTGCTCTTCTATGTTATGCCTTTTGGACTGTGCTTTTCTCCAGAATTTGTGAAAACCCAATGTATTGGTTCTGCTTTTCAATACTTTTGCCAATAATAGATTTGTCGAATTGTTTTCATAAGCAATCTTCTGGCGGAGAATTACTCCCTCCTCCTACAAAGCCGGATAGTAGAGCATGTTGTGTGGAAATTCCTGGCAGGATTCACTATTACACAGAATTCATTTCAGATTCTTGATTCCAATAATCAATAACGTTATTTATAAAACTGATTAAAATCGTTAGAATTACGTTTTTTTTATAACCAAGCCAATATAATAAATTGAAGAATGCAGAAGTTAAATATCGAAAAACTGAAGAGAAAAGCTACCATTACCTTAAAAAAGAATCTAAAATTGAATGCCTTCTATTGTTGACGGTTTTTGATATCCAGAAAACTGGAGTCGCTGAAAAATCCAAAACACCAGCTTTGTGCAGATTAGACTTTGTCATAAATAAAAAAAAATACTTTAATCTATCACAATATATGGTGGCGAATGAAATTTTTAGTTTCAACTCGCGAGATACATCTTTTATTCAAATCTAAAAAGATAATGGTTGGTGTAATCTGCATACGTTTAGAATGATATTATTTAAACCTCCAATAAATTCTAATGTAAACTCTGTTCATAACCGAAATCCTGTTTGAATAATTTCCCCGTCTTTGTGTCACACTCAAATTTATTAGGCAATTAATATGAAGAAATTAATAAGATACTTATAAGAGGCTTAAATATTATTAATTATATATATTGTTTTTAGAATAAATATATTGAAGATTTTATATTAAACATATATGTAATATGAATATAATGTCAATATATATGTATATAGGCATATATTGTTACAAAATATATAATATATGCCTTTTTAATTAAAGATATATTTAAGGATGGCTCTATTCTAAATATATATGTAATATTGTTTCAAATATCGATGTATGAATAAGCTGGCAGTCGTGTACGTGAGGCGAGTGTTGATGATCTTCCCACACGCGGACAACAAGAAGCAGAGGCAGGGCTAGATGTTAACACCGAGAGTGGTCGGGGACAGCCCACGGGACAGATGTAGAGGCCATAACACAAACTTGGATGCTTATCCCCGAGACATGGAGGGCGAGTGTGTGTGCGGGACAGAAGCCGTCTGTCGATGGCCACCCTCTAGAACCATCTGCTGCTGACCCCTGCCAAAACCTGTTATGTTTACAGGGGTGGTCCATGAAGAGTCCCTGGGGGCCCACTGAGCTGGGCGTTGGCTTTTCCTCCCCCCCTCTCCCTGCCACCAGCTGACCGCTCTCTCTTTGGATCTTTATTTTGACGTCAACATTTTTAGTTTTACATACAAATAGGGGTTTACAGGTATTATCAATAAAGTTATAGCATATATACAAAATATGGGGGTGGCAGCAAACAGATACGGTGTACATTCCAAAAGAAGGGCAGGATATTTTAAGGTATCGGCTCTAATTGGAAGATATGTAACACATACTAAGAGTGTCATACAGTTTATAATATACGATATATATAAATTGGGTTGGCCAAATTTCAGGGAACAGGCTAAATCAATGTTTAGTTGATTTCTGTTCCCAGATGGCGCTCTGCTTCTGTTAAAGCACATGTGCTCCTGGTCAGGATATGCCATTTTTAATATATATGTGTCGGTGTGTGTGTGAAATAGCAATGTAAAATAATAAAAATGTCAGGTGTTGAAATCAATATTAAAAATGGCATATCCTGACCAGGAACACATGTGCTTTTCAGAAGGTAGAGATCCATCTGGTGGAACAGAAATCAACTAAACATCGATTTAGCCTGTTCCCTGATATTCGGCCAAACCAATGTTTTGATAAATCAAGATGGCCCTTTGCCTTCTGAAAAGCACATGTGCTCCTTGTCAGGATATACCTTTTTATTTTTAATATATATATATATTATTAAAAAGGCATATATATTGGATCAAAATCTATAATTTATTTACCAATATTTCGATCCAATATGCCTTTTTTAATTAAAGATCTATTTAAGTATTGCTCTAATTTCAATGTTGATATATATAATATTTGATGTAATTTTAAAAAGAAGTGAGCTTGTTACTGCTCCCTATTCTCCTTTTTACATTCAGACATGAGGCCGGCGCATAGGCCGTATTATATATAGTTTAAAATGTTAAAACTAAAAATATATTCAATGCTATAAATTCAATATTCAATTTTAAAATAATTATAAAACAAGGTAATAAGACCAAATCCAAATATAAATAGTATGTGACGTTTGGGTAACAACGTTGTTACCGAAACGTTACACACTATTTATTTATTTGGATTTGGTCTTATTACCTTGTTTTATAATCTATAATACAAATTGTGCCTTATCTGAAATAATTCTAATAATCTACAACGGATATCAATAAAATAATAATATACCTAAATATCCTTCGTCACTAAGCACCTGTACATTTAATTTGTGCAATAGCGATTTCAGCCAGCACTTTCCACACTATATGTTTTAAAAATAATATACCTAAATATCCTTCGTCACTAAGCACCTGTACATTTAATTTGTGCAATAGCGATTTTAGCCAGCACTTTCCACACTATATGTTTTATAGTCCGGCACTGGAAGAGGAGAGAGACATTCTCAGATAAAAGATTGGCTTTGAAAATAATTCGACCAATGTTTTATTAAGTAATTACGGCAAAAATGTGCATGTCCGCCGTCCGTCGCCGGCTTGGTATTTGCTTCTTTGTCATTAGTTAATTCTGAATGACTTTCAGTCATTTCAGAATATTTTGGCGATTTCTCGGCAAAGACTTGGCCGTTTTGGATCATTTTTAAATGAGCTTGCAGCCCATTCGTTTGGCTTTCAGCCAATTCCCCATAGGGGTTAGAAATATCGATTTCCTCAATCTCTATCCCATAATATGTTTTGATAAGTAGTGAACAGCTAGCCCAGTGCACTGATTTTTTCAAATATTATGGAGAACAGCACAGAGAATAGGGGTAACACGGTGACAGCCACTTTGCCAGCTAAACACCTCTTTGGCAGATTTTCAAGATTCCATTAGTTCCCGTGTGGATCTCATGGAATAAAGTCCGCCCTAGACTGACGAGGCCAATTAGCCCAAAACCATGGTCTCTAGGTGGACGCTTCTCAGTTTGCCAAAGCTGGTGTTGTGGCTTTGTCACCGACCCGAGGCCGCTAGTTGCGGCGACGGTCAATAGATGGCGTCAGGTTTTGACGTTTATTTTGACGGGAGAAACGCCCTAAGCTTATATGGATCAATTTCCTCCCGGCTAATTATCCATCTATATATATCTATATATAGATATATATAGATGGAAATTTTGCCGGGAAGAATTTGATATGAAGAGACAAGGTGCGGCGACAGTCAATAGATGGCGTCTGGTTTTAGACGTCTATTTTGACAGGAGAGGCGACCCTTGTCTCTTTATATACATATATGTTATTAATATTTTGATAAAGGGTTGATAAGACAAAGGATCGATAAGATAAGGGGTTGAGGTGCAGTAGTGATAAAAAAGATAATTATTTACCGTCAAGTAGCTTTTATTTTCAATTACTTGAGGAAAGATTACACATTAGTTATCTTCACATTATATAGAATTTATAAAGTTAATCCTATATTAGTGATTTAAAAGGATCGATATGTTAACTACGCATATTTACAACAAAACTACACAACAAAACGAGAGTCTTTCTTAAACGATGATAACAAAAATAAAATATGAATGAATAAAAATAAAATATATATTTTTCAAAATATATATAAATTTTTGAGTTTTTATATTATATAATATATATATATATAAAAATAAAATTAGCATTTCCTGACTATTCACATGAGCTTTTTGATGTCAGAGTGCCATCTAGTGGAACAAGAAACAATTAAACGTTGATTTAGCTTGTTTCAGAAATATTTGGCCAACCCAATTTTTTGATGAATCGTGAAAAGTAAACCAAGTACACATTATATAAATAGTGTTATTTTAAAATTACCTTAGGAGATTGAGATTGAAACTACTTTATTTTAAAGTCCATATATGATTATGTAAGGTTTATGCTCGAAACTGGGCAACTCTGTGCTTCATTTCCATCAATAATTGACAAAATGACCCAGAATAAGTATATTGCTACGGCGTTTTATGGTTTCCACAAGTCCATATCTCAGAAGAAGGCCAAGTGACACTCACTCCTCACTTTCTTACTATTACTCTTTTTGTGTTGTTCTTCTTGCTTCCCTCTTTCTCTTTCTTGTTTTTTTTTTCTTTTTCTTCTGTCTATATCGTTGTTTCCTTTGTCTCACTGCTTTGTTCTTATGCATACCTCTGGGGAATCCTGTATAGGGTCAGTTACCCTAAATAAAGGCTTTTTGTTGTTGATTATGTAAGGTTAAATACAGAATAAATATAAAATAAATTAGGGCAGGAGAGGTAAGAAATATATTGATTTTTCAGAAATAACGATATTTCTAGAATAAATTATAAAATTGTCGAAAGAGAGCGTTTCATTTTAAATAATTTTAAAATTATCGGGTTTCCAAAATAATATTAGAGGGTATTGATACAAAATTACAAGTATCAATCTTTATATGTGAAAAAATAATTTAAAATAATAATAAAAAGGTCAGATGTTGTTATTAAAATCGATAAAATCATATCTTGACCAAAATCATATGAGTTCATTAGATGGCAGAGCGCCATCAGTGAAACAGAAATCAACTAAACATCGATTTAGCCTGTTTCCTGATATTTGGACAACCTATTTTATTTAAAGAAAAGCCAACCACGTAAGCATTTTCGGGCTGCTGGCCCTCGTCAGCGTGGAGCAGGTTGTACCTCTGCGACCAAAAGAATGTTGGTCCCAGAGGTTTCTTGAGAAATCAAGAAATGGGTATTTAAGGCCAAACTTGCGTAAATTACGCAGAACCTGTGGAAAAAATAATTTAAAATATAAAATAATGCAAACATTCTTTAGTTTGGTCAGGATATGCCTTTTTTATTTTAATCTTTATACTGTTAAACCTGTCTATAGCGCCCCCTCTTGGGACTCATCAAAATAGGGTGCTATAGAGAGGGGGTGCTATAGACAGGCCACTTTTAATGTAAATCGCATCGTACTGCGTATTTAAAATCAAGCGCTATAAAGAGGGAGGCGCTATTTAGAGGGGGCGCTATAGACAGGTTTAACTTTATGTTCAAATTTATTATACAAAATATGTTTTATTAGACTTTAAAAAAAATATTAATAATTTGTTTCAACTACCCTTTCGTAAATTATTCTAAATGCAATATAATGACAATTGAATAGCAATTACATATCTCTTCTTAAATTCAATATACTTATTTTTATTTTAGTTTTCTATTTTTTATAGCACGTGTTTTGGTTTTGACATTTATTACATACTGGTTCCTAATATATTATTATTTTCTCTTTTTTTATTATTATTTTTCTTGTATAATATGTTTTAAATGTTTCTGTTTAAAAATGTAAATCGACGCAATTATCCCTAGCCGGGATATCGCGTTTTGTGTATTGAAAAGATAAAAGTCTATTTACATAATGACATCTTTTAATATCAAACGAATAAATTGGGTATCGTTGCATAACATTAAATACCAGCTTTTCGAAACTATTAAAGACGCGTAAGATTCTTTTTGAAATTAAACAATTCTACTGCTCTTACTGCAATGGAAAAAATTAATGGGAGGGCCTGGCTCATCAGTGTTGAACCCTTCAGCGGTTTCGGCAGTTTAACCATTGCAGTAAGGGGGCAGTAGAAATTGTTTAAGTTCAAAAAATAATCATACGCGTCTATAGTTTCGAATTTGTATAACAGATGGCGCGCTAGTGTATCATAGTATAAACGTTCTAATATCAGCTTTTGTGGTGTCCAACTGGCGAATTGTCAATATGTCGTGATTATACATTACGGAAGATGCAACCAATAAAAAAAAAACGATCCAGCTAGGAGTCTTCTGATTATATATCCAAGATAGCATTTATGTGTTTTCCTCTCTCTCTGCGAAATACCCCTGGATTTGCAGGCCTCGCTCTTCGGCGTCGGCCTCCATCCCGAGGCAGTGAAGCTAACAAGTGTGGCGAAGGCTACCATCTACAAGTTCCATCTTTGTCTCGTGGTGGGCGCCACAATGACGAGTTGTATATATATTATTTGAAAAAATGTTACAAATGTAATATTGTACTGTGATAAGGGCTAATGCATAATTAAGAAAAAGGCTTCTTCTTATCGTGCAACTGAAAGTTGTGATGGCTTGCGCCATCTATCGGAATAATATCAACTATTCTCGTTGATTTTTAATTATTTCCATAATTGGCAAATACTCATTCTTGTTAATCAAGAAAAGCTAACCACGGACGCGTTTCGGGCTGTTGGCCCTCATCGCGTGGTGCAAGCTGTACCTCAACGACCAAAAATTTGGTCCTTAAGGCATCCTGAAAAATCATGAAATGGGTGTTAAGGCCAGAATTGCGTAAGAACGCTACACAATGTGAAAAAATAGTACAAATGTAATATTGTACTGGGATAAGGTGCATTAAATTAAGAAAAAGGCTTCTTCTTATGGCGCAAGCCATCAGCAACTTTCAGTTGCTCGATAAGAAGAGCCTTTTTTCTTTTTATAATATATATATATATATGCTTATTTTTATCAATTATTTATATCTAATTATTCATACATTTATATTTATATGATCCTATTTATTCACATTTAAATTTATTCTGTTTCAACCTCATATAATCTTATATGGGACATTGTAATAAATCAGTTTCAATCTCAATTTCTCTCTCTCTATCTCACCGTACTGGTCCTGTAGCGCCGTCCGCCCTCTATCCGAGAGGCGTTCTCCATCATCGGGCGGCCCCCGGATCCTTCAGTCTGGATCTTCGCGGTGGGTCTCAAGGACCACGCCATCACCATCTCCTCAGCGGCGAATCACGCGATCTACGTTTTTTTCGTAGATCGGCTTTGGGTCGGTGACAAAGCCACAACACAGCTTTGGAAAACTGAGAAGCGTCAACCATAGGTTTTGACGTTTATTTTGACAGAAGAGGAGCCCTATGCTTCTATAGATCAATTTCCTCCGGCAAATTTTCCATCTATTTATTTATATATATATACTCAAAATACAAATATGGACCAATGAGAAAAACGTAAATTTCATATTTTGTATCCTATGTCAAAGGTACAATATTTCACAAGCTAAAATAAAAATTAATCCCAATTCTGCATCAATTATTCAATAAATGTATAGAAATGGGGACACTATCGGGTGAATGGAAAAAATCATTCTTAAAAAATAATTCCAAAACCAGGCAAAAAACGAGTTTTGAAGTAAATAAAAGTTATAGACCTATATCATTGAATCTAATCTATCTAAACATTTGAGAATATAATAAAAAATAAATTTAATAACTATTATTAGAAAATAATCTAATGAGCTCAAGGCAGCATGGCTTTATGAAATCTAGATCAACTATTACTGGAATGGAAAAATTTATAGAAACTATATTGAAACATAAACAAGAAAGAATTGACTTCCTTGATAGCTATAGATATAGCTGGTGCATTCGACAATGCATGGTGGCCTGCGATTATAAAACGAATGGATAATGACAACGTTCCCTCAGATTTAATAACGGATCATAAATATCTTATTTGAATAAGAAAGGGAGGTGAAATTTCATACGAATCAGAAACTTTTTATAAGAAAATAACTATAGGATGTCGACAGGGTGGACCTTTATCACCACTTCTGTGGAATATTTTGCTAAATGATTTGTTGATAAATTTCGAATCAATCAATGCAGATATTTTATGTTTATGCAGTCGATGCTACAATAATTTGCTGGAATAAGACTATTGAAGGACTAAAAAACCGCAAGTGAACACACCTTAAATTATGTGATCCAATGGTGTAATAGAAATAATTAACGATCAGTACAGAGAAAACTAATTTGTATACCTGCATAACAGAGAAAAAATACCTATCGAGGTTAATAACAATATAATCAGACGGTCAAGCAAGGTAAAAATTCTGGGAATGAAATTTTCAAATCACAAATGGAAAAATAAAGTTAAACTTTACTCCACATGTAAATTGATATTCTGTGTAAGGCAGGGCGTATGAAAAATTTATTTATGTTCACTAAGCGGCAAAACGTGTGGGGTTTGATACACAAAATAGGTGAACTTTATATAAAACTTAATAGGCCTGTACTTACATACGGATCAGAAATTTGGCTTAAATATTTAAACAATCGTTCTAAACAAAAACTGAATTCCATGCAGTACCAGATCATTTTTGGGCAGTTAGCGCTTATAAAACCACATCATAACTGTGTGCATAGTTTGGCAAAAAATTCCACTCCTAATAGACTATATAGAATCTAGGTATAATCAAATTGATCTAACTCAATCTGTCCTGAAGATTAATTACTTATGAATCCATGCTCCAAGTATAGTCAAATCATTCTTACACGCAAAAATGAAGGAAAATTTGACAATACTAATGAAATTTCAGAAGCTTTTTCGTGTCTGGAATCCAAGATTTTTTCCGTCCAAATTTTTATAATATCCAATTCATTACGATCATGGTAATTTTGGGAAATTTTTGGCAATATCGGCGCGGTGAAGGAAACCAGGATGCTTCTGCGGAGGTGAAATTCAGGACTCGAAACATCTACTTATGAATTGCCCAATTTTCCGGGTTTATAGAGAAGACAATTTGGTCGTATTGGACGGCTTGATGAATTTGTAGGCAATAAGGAGAGGTGCAAATGTTTTGATCAATTTTGCAATTTATTTACAACTTTCTTTTAATTCGGAAAAGGGAGAGGGAAAATTAGAAGGAAAAGAAATGCGATGCCTGCTTTGTGTGTTTTGCTTTGTTGTTTGTTTTTCTCTTCGGACAATTTTCTTTGTTAATATGTAAAATAGTGAATTGAACAGGATTGTATATAGCCGATTTGTTGTGATGTAGAGAGAGGTCTCGACGCAATATCCTGAGTTTGGGTTATCGCGTTTCATGATGTTAATAAAGTAATTTATATATTATATATTTATTATATACTCAAAATACAAATATGACCAATGGAAAACGTAATTTGTATTTTTGTATTCCTATTGTCAAAGGTACAATATTTCTTAAACATTTATTATATTTAATTAAAAAGAGATATTTTGAT
>CP092883.1:65449901-65548996 GCA_030710605.1 Cordylochernes scorpioides
ATGTTCTTATCTTTAAATAAATTTTAATTTACCTTATTTATGTTCCACCTTGTAGGATTATTAAGGATTGCTCAATCTCTAAAATAATATTAGTTTTCTATACTGAAGGATGAAATATCAGAAATTTTATTAAAGAAAATTATGTATTTAATCTTTTAGAAGAGTCGAATAATATATAATTATTTTTATGATTTGAAGAAACATTCGTTATATATAATATATATATATATAAGAAAAGGAATCATTATAAACACGAATTTTTCTTCTTTTTTTTCAAACACACACACACTCTTCTACTGTAAGGACAGTAGAGAAGTTTGATAAGGCACAATTTGGATTATAGATAACACCACACACACACACACACACACACACAAAAGCCCTTATTAGGGACTTGCCCCATACAGATTCTCCCAATTGGGTAAGGTAAAAATCATCTTGTGTTATTTACATAGAAATTGAATTGGCTTTACTCTTCGTCTCAAAGTCATATACTTGTTGACTGGTCCTTACATACTGATGATCTAAAAAATTTATAGAAAGCTATTGCATTAGATTTGTTTCCTGATATTTTTGAAAGCAATAACGTAGAGTGAAACATTGGTACATTTAATTTGTTGATATAGGGCCTTCCTCTCTGCATTATTCTATGTACAGTTATCAGCGTCATGCGTTCTGTCACCGTTTGCTTTTGGTGGCGTGTCGTAGCGAGCCCAATAGGATGAGCGCCATTCAGTTTTCACCGTTTGCTGCGCCACCACGTGGCGCGACGGTGACCTTGAGTGACGTAATGACAGGGTAGGAACAAGAAATCACTTGCTATCATTATAATATCATTCTATATATATATCAGATTTAAAATATATTTATACAAAAAATCTAAATAATACAATTTTCAAATATCGTTGTGAAAATTTACATTTTTATTTTTGTATTCTAAAAAACACACAAAAATTGAAGCGGGACGTTTCAAAAGAGTGCCATCCACGACGCCAATTTATAATTGTAAAGAATAGTATTTTAATAAAACATTTAATCGGGTAAAACCCGGGCGTTTCCCGGGTATTTCGGCTAGTAGACTATAAACACAAGGTTATAAGACCAAATCCAAATAAATATCACCATATTTATTTATTTGGATTTAGTCTTATTACCTTGTGAGTAGAAATTTGTTTTGTGTTTGAAAAAAAAAAACATTCGTGATTTTAATGGTTCCACTTTTTATATATAGATGGCGTGTTATTTCTTTGTATTAATTTATGCCTAACTCTTACTTTACACTTTAAAGACATTTCCTTTTAATATCTGTATTGTAGCATTATATATACACCTAATAATATTAATTAACAGATAATCAAAAGAAAACACAAAAATAAACAAATTCAGATATTTAATTAATTACAATATTTTCTCTTATTTGTTTCTTCATTTGGACTAGCTTTGATTTTTTATTTTTCTCGATCAAAATAAACAGCCTTGTTATCTTCAAGTTTGTCTTCTATCAATTTTCAACGTGATATTTTGTTGAAGATGTAAGGTAGATTTACCATTGTTCAACTATAACAACAAAGCTCGATGTCCCGAAGGACACTCACATATGAAAATATAAAATAAAAGAGAAAGAAATAAAAATATATTAATATATGTTTGAAAATAGAGCACTACATATATTAAATTATTAAAAATGCTTATTTTAGATCATAAGGTTGTATTTTCCAATATTACGTGAGGCAACTTGCCAAACTTCTTCAGGGAACAAGATTGTTTTGAGATGCTCGCGTATCAATTCACGAGTATGTACAACTGCCTTCTTTATTTTTAATATCAACACCTCACCCACTTATATTTTATTTTTTCTATTGTTTTTTCATGTTTTTAAGCAACTTTACGCAAAATTTGGCCTTAAATACCCATTTCTTGATTTCTCGGAAAGCCATTGGGGCCAAAAGGTATTTTTGGTCGTAGTGGTTACAGCCTACTCCACGCTGACGAGCGCCAACAGCGCGAAACGCGTTGGTAGATGGCTTTTTTTGATTTATCAAGAAATTGGTTGGCCAAATATCACGGATCAAGCTAAATAAACGTTTAGTTTATTTTTGCTCCACTAGATGGCGCTCTGCCATCTAAAAGGCACATGTGCTCGTGGTTAGGAGATGCCTTCTTTATTTTTAATATATATATATATATAAACATATATACATAATTTACCTTATGATTGAAAAATGCCTCTAATAAACATACTAAAGTCGAACTGCTTTTTCACATGTGTAGACATGTGGTGCACTTACAGTAAAAGCAGTCGCCTACTTATACTCACCATGATTATCATGGCCTGTACCAGGTGTACTAGGGATAAGCAAAAAAATACAGCATATTATTTGAACTTTAAAAAAATAATGAAAACAAATATAGCATACATAGTAAGGCAAACCAAAGATTGCCAACTGACTTTGAGGTTAAAGGTGAACTACAATATACGAATTACCTCGTAGTTTTCACAGCCGTGTCAAAGCCAAGACTTCCTTCCAAGATGTTCCTATAGACGCTATGACCACAAAGCTGTTCTTCACGTCACAAGAAAAATGACGTGAACCTGCTAGGGATCACCTATGACCACTAAGCTGTTCTTCACGTCAAAAGAAAATGTGAAACTGCTAGGGACCACCTATGACCACAAAGCTGTTCTACACGTCACAATAAAAATGTCGTGAAACAGCTAGGGACCGCCTATGACCACAAAGCTGTTCTTCACGTCACAATAAAAATGAAGTGAAACTTCTAGGGACCACCTATGACGACAAAGCTGTTCTACACGTCTTGAAGGATTGCACTACGCTTGACAACGTGCAGTTATTCGTTTCTTGAAAGCAGAAGGTATTCAAACATCTCAAATATGCCAAAGAATGAAAAATATCTATGGTGAGTCTTGTTTGTCTCAAAAAACATTTATAAATGGGTTAACGAGTTCAAAAATGGACGAATTACACATTTCCTTAATTTGGACCAAAACCTAACCGTATTCGGGTTTCAAAGGCCGCATACATCATGTAAAACTGTATCTACAATCATTAAATTAGTTTTTGGAGTTTTAGAACATCCTGCATATAGTCCAGACCTAGCCCCCTCTGACTATTTCCTTTTTGGACTACTAAAGAAGGAGTTAAAGAGAAAGCGATTTCACTCGGATGAAGATGTCCAGAAAGTGGTGCAAGATTTTTTCCACACGCTTCCTAAGAGTGCCTATAAAGAGGGTATTTACGAGTTGCCAGAACGATGGAGACGATGTATAGAAAGCCAAGGTGATTATTTTGAATAAATCAAATCCTAATTTTTAATATCGTTCTTATTTCTTTAAATAAATTTTAATTTACCTTATTTATTGATCCCACCTTGTATTATTAAGGATTGCTCAATCTCTAAAATATATTTTTCTATACTGAAGGATGAAATCTCAGAAATTTTATTAAAGAAAATTATGTATTTAATCTTTTAGAAGAGTCTAATAATATATAATTATTTTTATGATTTGAAGAAACATTCGTTATATATAATATATATATATAAGAAAAGGAATCATTATAAACACGAATTTTTCTTCTTTTTTTTCAAACACACACACACTCTTCTACTGTAAGGACAGTAGAGAAGTTTGATAAGGCACAATTTGGATTATAGATTACACACACACACAAAAGCCCTTATTAGGGACTTGCCCCATACAGATTCTCCCAATTGGGTAAGGTAAAAATCATCTTGTGTTATTTACATAGAAATTGAACTGGCTTTACTCTTCGTCTCAAAGTCATTTACTTGTTGACTGGTCCTTACATACTGATGATCTAAAAAATTTATAGTAAGCTATTGCATTAGATTTGTTTCCTGATATTTTTGAAAGCAATACGTAGAGTGAAACATTGGTACATTTAATTTGTTGATATAGGGCCTTCCTCTCTGCATTATTCTAAGTACAGTTATCAGCGTCATGCGTTCTGTCACCGTTTGCTTTTGGTGGCGTGATCGTAGCGAGCCAATAAGAGAGCGCCATTCAGTTTTCACCGTTTGCTGCGCCACCACGTGGCGCGACGGTGACCTTGAGTGACGTAATCACAGGGTAGGAACAAGAAATCACTTGCTATCAATTTAATATCATTTTATGTATATATCAGATTTAAAATATATTCATACAAAAAATCTAAATAATACAATTTTCAAATATCGTTGTGAAAATTTACATTTTTATTTTTGTATTTTAAAAACACACAAAGATTGAAGCGGGACGTTTCAAAAGAGTGCCATCCACGACTCCAGTTTATAATTGTAAAGAATAGTATTTTAATAAAACATTTAATCGGGTAAAACCCGGGCGTTTCCCGGGTCATTCGGCTAGTAGATTATAAACACAAGGTTATAAGACCAAATCCAAATAAATATCACCATATTTATTTATTTGTATTTAGTCTTATTACCTTGTGAGTAGAAAATTTGTTTTGTGTTTGAAAAAAAAAACATTCGTGTTTTATAATAATTCCACCATTTATATATAGATGGCGTGTTATTTCTTTGTATTAATTTATGCCTAACTCTTACCTTACACTTTAAAGACATTTCCTTTTAATATCTGTATTGTAGCATTATATATACACCTAATAATATTAATTAACAGATAATCAAAAGAAACACAAAAATAAACAAATTCAGATATTTAATTAATTACAATATTTTCTCTTATTTGTTTCTTCATTTGGACTAGCTTTGATTTTTTATTTTTCTCGATCAAAATAAACAGCCTTGTTATCTTCAAGTTTGTCTTCTATCAATTTTCAACGTGATATTTTGTTGGAGATGTGAGGTAGATTTACCTTTGTTCAACTATAACAACAAATCTCGATGTCCCGAAGGTCACTCACATATGAAAATATAAATAAAAGAGAAAGAAATAAAAATATATTAATATATGTTTGAAAATAGAGCACTACATTTATTAAATTATTAAAAATGCTTATTTTAGATCATAAAGTTGTATTTTCCAATATTACGTGAGGCAACTCGCCAAACTTCTTCAGGGAACAAGATTGTTTTGAGATGCTCGCGTATCAATTCACGAGTATGTACAACTGCCTTCTTTATTTTTAATATCAACACCTCACCCACTTATATTTTATTTTTTCTATTGTTTTTTCATGTTTTAAGCAACTTTACGCAAATTTGGCCTTAAATACCCATTTCTTGATTTCTCGGAAAGCCATTGGGGCCAAAAAGTATTTTTGGTCGTAGTGGTTACAGCCTACTCCACGCTGACGAGCGCCAACAGCGCGAAACGCGTTGGTGGATGGCTTTTTTTGATTTATCAAGAAATTGGGTTGGCCAAATATCACGGATCAAGCTAAATAAACGTTTAGTTTATTTTTGCTCCACTAGATGGCGCTCTGCCATCTAAAAGGCACATGTGCTCGTGGTCAGGAGATGCCTTCTTTATTTTTAATATATATATATATATAAACATATATACATAATTTACCTTATGATTGAAAAATGCCTCTAATAAACATACTAAAGTCGAACTGCTTTTCACATGTGTAGACATGTGGTGCACTTACAGTAAAAGCAGTCGCCTACTTATACTCACCATGATTATCATGGCCTGTACCAGGTGTACTAGGGATAAGCAAAAAAATACAGCATATTAATTTGAACTTTAAAAAAATAATGAAAACAAATATAGCATACATAGTAAGGCAAACCAAAGATTGCCAACTGACTTTGAGGTTAAAGGTGAACTACAATATACGAATTACCTCGTAGTTTTCACAGCCGTGTCAAAGCCAAGACTTCCTTCCAAGATGTTCCTATAGACGCTATGACCACAAAGCTGTTCTTCACGTCACAAGAAATGTGAAACTGCTAGGGACCGCCTATAACCACAAAGCTGTTCTACACGTCACAATAAAAATGTCGTGAAACTGCTAGGGACCGCCTATGACCACAAAGCTGTTCTTCACGTCACAATAAAAATGAAGTGAAACTTCTAGGGACCACCTATGACGACAAAGCTGTTCTACACGTCTTGAAGGATTGCACTACGCTTGAACAACGTGCAGTTATTCGTTTCTTGAAAGCAGAAGGTATTCAAACATCTCAAATATGCCAAAGAATGAAAAATATCTATGGTGAGTCTTGTTTGTCTCAAAAAACATTTATAAATGGGTTAACGAGTTCGAAAATGGACGAATTACACATTTCCTTAATTTGGACCAAAACCTAACCGTATTCGGGTTTCAAAGGCCGCATACATCATGTAAAACTGTATCTACAATCATTAAATTAGTTTTTGGAGTTTTAGAACATCCTGCATATAGTCCAGACCTAGCCCCCTCTGACTATTTCCTTTTTGGACTACTAAAGAAGGAGTTAAAGGGAAAGCGATTTGACTTTGATGAAGATGTCCAGAAAGTGGTGCAAGATTTTTTCCACACGCTTCCTAAGAGTGCCTATAAAGAGGGTATTTACGAGTTGCCAGAACGATGGAGACGATGTATAGAAAGCCAAGGTGATTATTTTGAATAAATCAAATCCTAATTTTTAATATCGTTCTTATTTCTTTAAATAAATTTTAATTTACCTTATTTATTGATCCCACCTTGTATTATTAAGGATTGCTCAATCTCTAAAATATATTTTTCTATACTGAAGGATGAAATCTCAGAAATTTTATTAAAGAAAATTATGTATTTAATCTTTTAGAAGAGTCGAATAATATATAATTATTTTTATGATTTGAAGAAACATTCGTTATATATAATATATATATGTAATAATATGTTGAGATCCTGTCGACTATCTGTAAGTTTATTGTGTTGGAGCTCTGGTCGACTATCTGTAATATTGTGTTGAGCTCCTGACGACTCTCTGTAATACTACGTTGGGGGTTTGGTAAGCCTGTTGTAGAACCTCGTCGACTCTCGCTATAAGTTGTGGCAACCGAGGGTCAAACCTGTAGTAACCGCGAGGGACAGTCAGGGGTGGAGAGTTTTCCAGTAGCCTCTCTGCACCTTGTAGGACCTTTAACAGTTCTCACAAAGTACAGGCAGTCGTGGTCGAGGCAGAGTGGAAAAGCTGGGAATGTCCACACACACAAAACGAAGCGACACAGTTGAAAGAAAGTTCCTTGAATAGATAAAAAGTTGAGCCAAAAGCAAAGATGGAGATAGGAGTAGCGTTTCTTACTGACTACATGGTGAAATGAGGTGGAACTTGGAGACAGCCGGCGACGCGCTGATGGGGAACTGAACTGACTGCTGTTGCTAAGGCCGGTCTTATTTATACGACAGCTCTGACAAAGAGAATTGGGTCATGCACGTGTCGAGGGACACCGGACACTGGCGACAGTCTGTCGCTTCCAATCTATCTTTAGAAGTTACTTGTGATTCTCTCTCTGGCTCTTAACTCAGCTTTTAATCTATTATATATTTTTATTTGTTCATCCTCAGTACATTACATTTGGTGATGCAAGGAGACATGTCAATTATGCATATAATTAGTTATAGTTTATAATTAGTTCTATATACAACATGACAATCTTGTTATACGTATTACATAATATAGGGTTATTGGTTTAAATTATCATAGATGGGCCCCGTGAGTGAAAGGGTTTATCCGGGTTTAAGCGGGTAAAGCCTCTCTAACACAGGTAAGTAATTAAAATTTCTTTTAATTAATTAAAACTGTGAGGGTAAAGGGCTATAACAAGATGTTTATTTGGCTATATTTGAAAATTATAAAAATAAAACTTATGTTTAATTTAAAAGTTATGATATTCATTATAAAAGAGAACTGTAGATAAAAACTTTGTTTACTAAAAATTAATGATGATGTTCTAAGAGATTGATGGCGGGCGTTGGAAAGGGTTAGAGGTTGAAGAATATGCAATTGTAAGTGTTGCACAGACAATCAAATACTGAGATCCAGGTGCAAAGCGAGGATATAGACTTGTGCGTCTTCCTAGGCAATGTTTCACCTGTGATCCTGTATAAGGTTACAGTGCTTTGACACAATTGTAGGGTTATTGGGTTGAAAAGTTGTTGAAGAAAATAATTAATATGATTGCAAGGGGTGGTAGAGCCATGCGATAAGTAGAATTGTTGTAGCGACAGTAAGTGGTCTGACTTGACTTGAAATCAAAGGTTGATTGTGGTCCGCTAGAGCTGAAAAAAAAATTGAAAATTGAAAAAAGTGAACGCTTGGTGCATGCGTTGGTGATGTGCTCTGCGGATGATTGAAATAAACTTTTGAAACGTGTTCAGACCAAAAGTCGAGACTTGTACTTCTGGGGAACGGTGTTTTCAAAGAGTTTGTTGAATTACGAAATCAAAAGAAAAATTGTCAAGCAGTACTGTCGTTTCTCTACGTTGATGTGAAGCAATGGCGGAGAGAAAGATAGTAGTGTAAAGTACACTGAAGTGGTTAGAGAAATAGATTGTTGTAAACGATTGTTGTATATGCCCGATAGTTGATGATAAACAAACATTGTCATATAATAAAGTATTTAAACAAAAATATAGTGAATAAAAAGATAAAAATGTGATTGTGGATAAAAAAAAAATATAAGTGGATAAGATCAAACATGTAATATATAAAAGACATAATAATGAATTAGTAAAATATAAAAGATATAATAATGAATTTAAAAAAAATGATTATTGAAAGAATTAAATGTTTTGTCATACTAAAATAATATCATGAAAAATAAATTTGTTGGAATAAAGTTGTTAAAATGATGTTGGAATAAAAATTTGATTATATAATTGAAAATTAAAAAATAAAAATAATTGTTCAAGATTTTATACAAAGTTATAATATAATTAAAGATTATTAATGATTAGATAAATGTGTAAGTAGTGAAAAATGGAACAAAAATTGTCTCTTTGGAAGAAAGGTTACAACTGTGGTGTGTAACTAGGTCATTTCCCTTTTGGTACACATTGGTTTTTCTATGTCTCTCTGAAACTGGGAATACGTGATCTGACATGTTCATGGTAATATGTTAAATTGGGTAATGATTGGTAAGTCAATTAATTATAGGTGCTGCAATCTATCCATTCTGCGAGCTGGGCCACGAGTTTCAAGTACAGGCGAACTGGGCTAGTCGGCGGTGGAAAACTGAAACTGGAGATGTCAACATGGCGGCTGTAACTGGTGTCATTTTAACACGGCCGCGGTGGCTTTGATGCCGACTGGTACTGCTGGTGTTTATTATTGTTGGCGATGTGGTGAATCATCCTGCTGGCTAGAAAAAAATCTCTCAGCACAGTGGTACTTGCCTATTTGAAATATAATTTTCTCGGTGTTCGCAAGCGTTGTGTCTCGACGATGTTGCGAACTTAATAAAAAATGTTATTCAATGATGTCAGGTTTAGATGTGAATAAAAGTGCGACTTCAACGTAGACACGCTTTGGTGAGGTGTCACAGGCATGAAGGCGTCTTGGGCCTGTTAAGTGAGAAAATTGTTGTGGTGCGCTGTGTGACACTTAGTAAGTGGATTGAATAGAAAGGTGTCACGTGAAGTCTGTTCTTGGTACAGCATCTAACTTGTTTCCGAAAAATAACAAATTTATTAGTCATGGGTGGTGGTTGTACAAAACACATCGAGATTTTTCAGATTGTTATAGAGGTGGCATGTTTATTGCGAAATCTTTTGTTCGCTCCAATATGGAGCTCGTGTGGTTCGAAATTGGCTGTGTTGAAGTTCGTTCCGAGGGATGTGTGAATTATTAATAATTATGCATGTAAAAAGAAAAGGACGTGGGAGTGTAGCTATGCTGGAATTTTTAACTTGTTTTGGGGAAGGACAGTTACTTCTCTAGTTGTGCTTTTGAAGATAGTGTATCTTTCGATTTTTGTATTAAAAAAAAATGCGTTTCATCTATGTTTATTAAAATTTGAATATACTTTTTAAATCGTTGATTATGGTAGTGCGAAAATTATACTTGTAAAAGGGCAATGGCATGATAGTGACTTATAAATTGAATGGGGCGTGTACATAAAATAGTGAACATAACAATGATTTTTGCAAAGTTTTGTGTATTTAAGTAAGACATTGGTGTTTTTTGGTATAAAAATAAGGTATTAAGAGAAACACACAAATAAGTTTAGAATTATGATTCGAGTAATTTAAATATAATATGATTTTTTTTAAAACTGTAAGATTGCAAGTAATGAATTAAAATTTATAAGTTGCTTAAAATAAAGTAAAAATTGATAAATGAGGGTGTACAATATTTAAAATTTGGATTGAAATGCTATAAAAATGGTAAAATTTGATTTAAAAATAATTACAGTAAAAATAAACATTATATTTATGGAAAATCAAGTTGTTAGCATGAAGAGAGAGTTAAGTAGATTTTTTAAAAACTCACAGTTTTTATGATTGTTCAGTCAGGAGACTTGGTCTTTGGTTGTTGTCCTGATGACGTGGAAGGCGTGCCATGTAGAGCTTGTAGAAGTTTGTGACTTCTGTTTGGCGATGGTGGCATGTCGTCTGGATGGTTGCGTTGTAAGGTCGAAGGTGGGTAACTTCTCACCGGCTTATTTTGCGGGATGTTCGGCTGTGTCGTTGGGGGGAAGATTGCTTGGTCGGTTCGTTGGAATGGCGTGCTTGTTCCTCCATCTTGCTTCTTGGCTCTTCTATCTATCTGGACAGTCTTTTTACCTTCTTCGTTGTGGTCTCCTTCGTTGTGGTAATCCTGTCGACTAGCTGTAATAATGTGTTGAGTCGACTTATCTGTGATTAGGGATCCTGTCGACTATCTGTAAGTTTATTGTGTTGGAGCTCTAGTCGACTATCTGTAATATTGTGTTGAGCTCCTGACGACTCTCTGTAATACTACGTTGGGGGTTTGGTAAGCCTGTTGTAGAACCTCGTCGACTCTCGCTATAAGTTGTGGCAACCGAGGGTCAAACCTGTAGTAACCGCGAGGGACAGTCAGGGGTGGAGAGTTTTCCAGTAGCCTCTCTGCACCTTGTAGGACCTTTAACAGTTCTCACAAAGTACAGGCAGTCGTGGTCGAGGCAGAGTGGAAAAGCTGGGAATGTCCACACACACAAAACGAAGCGACACAGTTGAAAGAAAGTTCCTTGAATAGATAAAAAGTTGAGCCAAAAGCAAAGATGGAGATAGGAGTAGCGTTTCTTACTGACTACATGGTGAAATGAGGTGGAACTTGGAGACAGCCGGCGACGCGCTGATGGGGAACTGAACTGACTGCTGTTGCTAAGGCCGGTCTTATTTATACGACAGCTCTGACAAAAAGAATTGGGTCATGCACGTGTCGAGGGACACCGGACACTGGCGACAGTCTGTCGCTTCCAATCTATCTTTAGAAGTTACTTGTGATTCTCTCTCTGGCTCTTAACTCAGCTTTTAATCTATTATATATTTTTATTTGTTCATCCTCAGTACATTACATTTGGTGATGCAAGGAGACATGTCAATTATGCATATAATTATTTATAGTTTATAATTAGTTCTATATACAACATGACAATCTTGTTATACGTATTACATAATATAGGGTTATTGGTTTAAATTATCATATATATATAAGAAAAGGAATCATTATAAACACGAATTTTTCTTCTTTTTTTTTTCAAACACACACACACTCTTCTACTGTAAGGACAGTAGAGAAGTTTGATAAGGCACAATTTGGATTATAGATTACACACACACACACAAAAGCCCTTATTAGGGACTTGCCCCCATACAGATTCTCCCAATTGGGTAAGGTAAAAATCATCTTGTGTTATTTACATAGAAATTGAACTGGATTTACTCTTCGTCTCAAAGTCATTTACTTGTTGACTGGTCCTTACATACTGATGATCTAAAAAATTTATAGTAAGCTATTGCATTAGATTTGTTTCCTGATATTTTTTAAAGCAATACGTAGAGTGAAACATTGGTACATTTTATTTGTTGATATAGGGCCTTCCTCTCTGCATTATTCTATGTACAGTTATCAGCGTCATGCGTTCTGTCACCGTTTGCTTTTGGTGGCGTGATCGTAGCGAGCCAATAGGAGAGCGCCATTCAGTTTTCACCGTTTGCTGCGCCACCACGTGGCGCGACGGTGACCTTGAGTGACGTAATGACAGGGTAGGAACAAGAAATCACTTGCTATCATTATAATATCATTTTATATATATATCAGATTTAAAATATATTTATACAAAAAATCTAAATAATACAATTTTCAAATATCGTAGTGAAAATTTACATTTTTATTTTTGTATTTTAAAAACACACAAAGATTGAAGCGGGACGTTTCAAAAGAGTGCCATCCACGACGCCAGTTTATAATTGTAAAGAATAGTATTTTAATAAAACATTTAATCGGGTAAAACCCGGGCGTTTCCCGGGTCATTCGGCTAGTAGATTATAAACACAAGGTTATAAGACCAAATCCAAATAAATATCACCATATTTATTTATTTGGATTTAGTCTTATTACCTTGTGAGTAGAAAATTTGTTTTGTGTTTGAAAAAAAAACATTCGTGATTTATAATGGTTCCACATTTTATATATAGATGGCGTGTTATTTCTTTGTATTAATTTATGCCTAACTCTTACCTTACACTTTAAAGACATTTCCTTTTAATATCTGTATTGTAGCATAATATACACTTAATAATATTAATTAACAGATAATCAAAAGAAAACACAAAATAAACAAATTCAGATATTTAATTAATTACAATATTTTCTCTTATTCGTTTCTTCATTTGCTGTAGATTTAATTTTTTATTTTTCTCGATCAAAATAAACAGCCTTGTTATCTTCAAGTTTGTCTTCTATCAATTTTCAACGTGATATTTTGTTGGAGATGTGAGGTAGATTTACCTTTGTTCAACTATAACAACAAAGCTCGATGTCCCGAAGGTCACTCACGCCCTATGAAAATATAAATAAAAGAGAAAGAAATAAAAATATAAAAATATATTAATATGTGAAAAAGAAGTACAAATGTAACATTGTACTGGGATAATGTGCATAAATTAAGAAAAAGGCATCTCCTTATCGTGCAACTGAAAGTTGCTGATGGCTGGCGCTATCTATCGGAAGGTATAGCTTGCACCACGCTGATGAGGGCCAACAGCCCGAAACGCGTCCGTGGTTAGCTTTTCTTGATTTATCAAGAATGGGTATTTGGCCAATTCTGGAATAATTAAAAATCAACGAGAATAGTTGATATTTATTCCGATAGATGGCGCCAGCCTTCAGCAACTTTCAGTTGCACGATAAGGAGATGCCTTGTTCTTAATATTAATATATGTGTTTGAAAATAGAGCAATCCATATATTAAATTATTTTAAAATGCTTATTTTGGATCATAAAGTTTTATTTTATAATATTTCGTAAGGCAACTCGCCAAACTTCTTCGGGGAACAAGATTGTTTTGAGATGTTCGCGTATCAATTCACGATCATCAGTTGTACATAATCGTTAATTGATACGCGAACATCTCAAAACAATCTTGTTCCCCTAAGAAGTTTGGCGAGTTGCCATACGAAATATTGGAAAATAAAAATATATGATCAAAAATAAGCATTTTAAAATTATATATATAAACATATATACATAATTTACCTTATGATTGAAACATGCCTCTAATAAACATACTAAAATGCAGTATGTCGAACTGCTTTTCATATGTATAGACATGTGGTGCACTTACAGTAAAAGCAGTCGCCTACTTCTACTCACCATGATTATCATGGCCTGTACCACGTGTACTAGGGATAAGCAAAAAAAAAATACAGCATATTAATTTGAACTTTAAAAAGAAAAGTGAAAACGAATATAGCATTTAGAGTAAGATAATCTAAAGATTGCCAGCAGACTTTGAGGTTAAAGGTTAACTACAATATACGAATTAACTTGTAGTTTTCACAGCCGTGTCAAAGCCAAGACTTCCTTCCAAGATGTTCTTATAGACGCTATGACCACAAAGCTGTTTTCACGTCACATGAAAATGTGAAACTGCTAGGGACCGCCTATAACCACAAGCTGTTTTTCACGCTACAATATATATAACGTGAAGTTCCTAGGGACCACATTTAAGACGCTGAGGGAAACCTTAACCGAAACACGTAAGATCCATGTTAGTAACAATGAGCTTTGTAAACTATGGGTCATAGCTCCCATAGGGACGGAGCTTTGGAGCATAGAATATATTTTCAATTAACATAATATTAATTTATAATTTTGCTACTCATTAAATGTATAATATGGAAAGCATAAAGCCGTAGGAGTGAAAAGTTTATTTGAATTATTACGGTAAATATAAGAAACGAGCTTTGAAACCTCCCGATTCTTTCACGGGCGAAACTGCTGACATTTATGCCATCCAATATATGCCTTTTTAATTAAAGATATATTTATGGATTGCTCTATTTTCAATAGATATATATTTTTACAATAACATATATATATATTATATAATTACAGTTAAACCTGTCTATAGCGCCCCCTCTTGGGAATCACCAAAATAGGGTGCTATAGAGAAGGGGTGCTATAGACAGATCACCTTTGTAAAATGTAAAATACTTATGTAAAATGTTTACATTTTAATGTTTAAAATCGGGCGCTATAGAGAGGAAGACGCTATTTAGAGGGGACCCTATAGACAGGTTTAACCATATATAGTAATTTATTAGATATATAAATACACAATCATTGTTATTTTGAATGAAGAATTTTCTGTTCAAAAGATATCAAATACCTCTCATAAAAATTCTAACATCTCTAATGTATTTAATTGAAAATCTCAATGCAGATATTATAAATCCAGACCAATAATTATACCACAACGTCAGATTTAGAAAATTCGGTTAACAATTAGACAATTTCGGTTTACTCTAAATATTTAATACAATATAATGCGGCTTATGATTGTATTATAAATTACTTTATATAATATTTACGATCATAAAAATATGTCCAGGGTAGCCTAGTGGACATGACATCTGCCTGGTAAGCGGAACACTGTGTGTTCGATTCCCATCCCTGGACACTTTATTTTTCCGTTTATTATTACTCTTCACAATTCATCCTTTCATACTTCATCCCTAAGGTTAGAAATAATCGTTATTTCTCCATAAAATAAATTGCGATTTTTCGTTTAAAAGAAACATTTACGGTATAATTGTCAAACTTCGTTCTACTATAAATGTTTAACAATTATTTTAATAATTTTCATATTTGGCATAATTAAGACAAATTGATTTAAGAGCGAACTTGATCTCAATTAAAGTTTCTACCGAAAGTGCACAAAATACCGAATCCCAAATATTACTACATCATAATTCAAGAAAGTCAAGCCTTATATTATTAATAAAATAAATAATTTGATCAAAATCTAAGATATTTCTTTGAAAAATACACACTTCGACCAGTTAAGGTTTTATATAGAAAAGAGAAATATAATATATAATATTAAGAAAAAGGCATCTCCTTATCGTGCAACTGAAAGTTGCTGATGGCTGGCGCCATCTGTCGGAATAAATATCAACTATTCTCGTTGATTTTTAATTATTCCAGAATTGGCCAAATACCCATTCTTGATTAATCAAGAAAAGCTAACCATGGACGCGTTTCGGGCTGTTGGCCCTCATCAGCGTGGTGCAAGCTGTACCTCAACGACCAAAAAATTGGTCATTAAGGCATCCTGAAAAATCATGAAACGGGTAGTTAAGGCCAGAATTGCGTGAGGACGCTACTGGAATAATTAAAAATCAACGAGAATAGTTGATATTTATTCCGACAGATGGCGCCAGCCATCAGCAACTTTCAGTTGCACGATAAGGAGATGCCTTTTTCTTAATTTATGCACCTTATCCCAGTACAATGTTACATTTGTACTATTTTTTCAAATATATAATATGTATAATAGAATAAAAATAAATTATAAAAGAAAATAAAACTTTAACTGGCCGAAGTTTATATTTTTTAAGAAATATGAATGACGGCCAGGGGTATCCTCTAGCTTCAAGAAAATCTAAGATAGTTTTATATCACAATATAATGCGGCTTATGATTGTAGAACGACAATTGAAAATTATCCCGCATGTGTTTTCTTTTGAACGAAAAATCGAAATTTATTTCATATTGTCTCTTTACCTATTAAAATTTGGCAATATTTTCTTAACATTACCTTATTCTCAGATAGAAAACACCTATATAAAATAAAAGAGAAATTTCTTTCCCAAAATTTTGTTTTAAAAGAGTTAAGGTTTGAACGAGAAATCAATTTGATTTTCATTGATTCATTGGGAATTTTTTTTCTAACTTTTTCAGCTTTTTTGTAAAAGTAGTTTCTTTTTGACTGCCACATATTTAAAAAAAAATGAATTTTATTATAGTTTCACATTTATTAAATTATGTGTTCCTTGTCAAATTAAGAATTTTAAAAAATGATAATTCTATTTTAAATATATTTATAATTTTTTTCAACGAGAGGGGGAAAGTGGAAAAAATATAAATCGATCTTTCATTAATTTAAAATTTATCTTTCCATATAATTAAGATCAAGTACGCTTTTTAATAAATTTATCTTATGATGGCAAATTTGAGTATTATCAAAATAATCGGATAATATCCATTTAATGAACTTAGATTTCCTAAATATTAACTGAATATTATCAAATTGATTTCTTTTATCGTTCAAACCTTAACTCTTTGAAAAAAATATTCTGGGAAAGAAATAATTCATATATCTAAATATCGTTTTAAAAAGAGCAATCCATAAATAAATCTTCAAATAATAAGGCATATATTGGATCAAAATATCATTCAATTTACCAATATTTCAGTTGGCTGAACGCCAACCTTTATCAAGGTATTATAACATACAAGGGGGGATCAATAAATAAGGTGAATTATCTTATTTCTTGAAAATTAAAAAAGTAAAAAATAATTTAAACCACAGAATATTAAAATATAACATCGAGAGACTATTTAAGGCAGTGATTCTCAACCTTTTTTTTTTTGTTGCGGCATTATTTTAAAGATTTGAAAATTTGGCGGCACAATTTTAGAATTTCGCGGCACACTTTTGCTAACTTGAATGCAAGAAAATTCAAATTATGTATCAATATTTCTATGCAAAATATAAGTAATATACATCTCTAACATTCAATTTGCTAATTTCGTTATTTTAAAAAGTAAAAAAATTAAAAAGAAAAAAGAAAAACCAATACAA
Organism: Cordylochernes scorpioides; assembly: GCA_030710605.1. Lineage (NCBI taxonomy): Eukaryota > Metazoa > Arthropoda > Arachnida > Pseudoscorpiones > Chernetidae > Cordylochernes > Cordylochernes scorpioides. The sequence goes on from CP092883.1 coordinate 65,467,159, forward strand.
ACGTGAACATAATCATATGACTAAAATTCGGCGGCACATTTTTAGAATTTCGCGGCACACAAAATTACCGCGGCACATTGGTTGAGAATCACTGATTTAAGGTGTTCTGTTCTTTTTTCCCACGCGCGGCGCAAGACTTATAAATAAACTAAAATGGAAACTCCCTTGAAGGATTGCACCACCTTTGAACAACGTGCAGTTATTCATTTCTTGAATGCAGAAGGTATTCAAACAGCTCAAATATGCCAAAGAATAAAAAAATTCTATGGTGAGTCTTGTTTGTCTCGAAAAAACATTTATAAATGGGTTAACGAGTTCAAAAATGGACGAATTCCACATTTCCTTAATTTGGACCAAAAACTTTCGGGTTTCAAAGGCCGCATACATCATGTAAAACTGTATCTACAATCATTAAATTAGGTTTTGAAGTTTTAGAACATCCTGCATATAGTTCACACCTAGCCTCCTCTGACTATTTCCTTTTTGGACTACTAAAGAAGGAGTTAAAGGGAAAGCGATTTGACTCGGATGAAGATGTCCAGAAAGTGGTGCAAGATTTTTTTCACACGCTTCCTAAGAGTGCCTATAAAGAGGGTATTTACAAGTTGCCAGAACGATGGAGACGATGTATAGAAAGCCAAGGTGATTAATTTGAAGAAATCAAGTCCTAATTTTTAATATCGTTCTTATTTTATTTTAAATAAATTATAATTCACCTTATTTATTGATCCCACCTTGTATTTAATGTGTGTGTCACACATTAATATGTTATAATACCTTGATAAAGGTTGGCGTTCAGCCAATTGAAATATTGGAAAAATAAATGATATTTTGATCCAATATATGCCTTTTTATTTAAATATCTAAATATGATTGGAAAATACTAAATAATATAATTGATATTATCAAGTTATCATGTATTCGACCACGATAAAGGGCTTAATCTTCTTTATTTTAAAATTTTTATTGACTTCTTCCTAAATTGATTCCAAATATCCTTACTTGTCCCAAGCTGAAACTCTTCACGGTTTTTCAAAAAGGTATAACATTTAACTTTTCAATTTTGTAATTTTTAGATTTGTTTTGGACAATTAAACTACATATCAAGAGATTTTCTTTTAGATAGGTTTGCAGAAACACAAATTGACAAGGAATTTCTAAGCCTCAGTTCATTAGAATATTCATTAGAATGGAAATATAGATTTTTTAGAGAATAAAATTGGTGTTATAATGGATTCATCTCATGTTGCTTTCAAGAATATAGATAGATAAATGTAAATATATCTACCAAATCATATTTTAGAAAAACATAGTCACATCATCTAATGATATATTCTACATTTTGCCGTGGTCCATTTGGATGAGGAAAGCGAAGACTAGAACGCGGCTGATTCCACACTAGCCTGTTCAGTTATTTGCTAACCTTGGGAAATGCATAAAGGAACGTGTGGCCATTGGACATGAGTCGGACCTGGAGGCTGTTGTTTAGTGCTGTGCTGCCTGGAGTATAGGAGCTCCATCTATGATTTCTTCCTATGGTGAATCTGTATAAGACTGGTGGTCTTAATAAACTGTATGTGTGTATCTAAACAACTGGACATGCGTCGGACCTGGAGGCTGTTGTTAGGTTCTGTGCTGCTTGGAGTATAAGAGCTCTATTATTTCTTCCTGTGGTGAATCTGTATAAGACCGATGGTCTTAATAAAGCGTTGTGTATGTGTATGATATATTCAACTCCCGATGATTCAGTGACTTCCTGTCAGGGAAATGATCACTTTGAATCTAGTTCTACCTATATACATATACGATATTCTAAAATACATGTAAAGCATCACGTAACTGCATAAATATAGAAATAAATAAGAGCTTAAATATAAAAAGAGACTTTTTCAAATTAAAAGATTATAAATATTTAATAAAATGCTTTGTTGTTACTTTATTACTACTCTTTTTGCTTGCTGAAAAATCATCGTTAACAATGGTTGCCTTTCTTAGACCAAGTCTCAAAGGCCTTCTTTACAAATCGAGGCCCGCATCATTCATAGACATAATGAATATTGAACTTAATATATTGTTATAAATAACTCTCTTCCAACGACATCTGTTATGTATAGTCAACAATTCTTGGAAGCAGCAACTTCATCAAACCTAAAATAATTTAGGAAAAATATCAATGATACCTATTGACGCATCCATTGATGAGCTCTACTCATCCCCAGCAGACACCATCAACAAGCTTTACAAGCTTGATACCCTGATATGATTGAGTGGAGATAAGAGAGAAGAAGAAGACACCATTGACTGTATTGACTCATCCGTTGATGAGCTCTACTCTTCCCCGGCAGACACCATCAAAAGTCTCAAACTTTACAAGCTTGATAACCTGGTATGATTGAGTGGAGGAAAGAAATAAGAAGAAGACATCATTGACTGTATTGACTCATCCATTGATGAGCTCTACCCTACCCCGGCAGACACCATCAAAAATCTCAAACTTTACAAGCTTGATAACCTGAGTGGAGATAAGAAAGAAGAAGAGGACATCATTGACTGTATTGACTTATCCATTGATGAGCTCTACTCTACCCCGGCAGACACCATCAAAAGTCTCAAACTTTACAGCTTGATAACCTGATATGATTGAGTGGAGATAAGAAAGAAGAAGAAGAAGATTAATGATACCCATTCTAAAATATAGCGATTAAAATTATCATAATGATTAATCATTGCAATATTTTGTCACCAAGAACCTTTTCAACGAAACCTGTTATAAAGTCAACTACTTTTGAATGACATTTTCCATTGAACTAAAAAGTAATTTAGAAAAAAATATCTTTGATACAAATTCCAATTGCATGACGAAGAAAATAATTACAATGATTATTCCAGGAAATATTTTCTTATCAAGAACTTTTTTCAACGAGATCTGTTATATAGTCAACACTATTTGGAAGCCAACATTGATCAAACTAAAAGGTAATTTATAAAAAAAAAGTATATCAAACAATTTATCTCTTAATTAGAAAGGCATATATTGGATCAAAATATCATTTATTTTACCAATATTTCAGTTGGGTGAACGCCAACCTTTATCAAGTTTGCTCTATTTTCAAAACAAATGTCAAAATATTTTCGATAATATGAAGATTGAAATGTTCAAGATGATAAATAAGTGAAATATTTTTTATCAAGAAAACTCTCACAGCGAGAACGGTTCTTGTCCCTTTTTGGGTCACCAATTTCGTTGAATTCATAAATTTTCAAAGAAATTGAATGATTCATTTTCCGAAATGATGTCTGGCGATTCTTTCTCTAGTAAATTGAATGATTCGTATTCAATGCAGTTTCTGCTTTTGTAAAGTTGAAGTAATCCATAAAAAAGACTAGACCATAAACCTGGCATACGATGGTCTCCATAATAATTATTGTAAGAGAAATAAATTCCATGAACTCTGACAAAACAAGAATGCTAATTTATTATAATAATTATCAACATTGCATCAACAATTTTTGAATAGACAATTTCGTTGAATTTAGATAATCTTTTGAAGAAATTAAATGATACGAATTCAATGAAATTTCTGATTTCGTTAAGTTGAAGGAATCCATTAAATACTGGACCATAAACCTGACATACGATGCTCTTCATAATTTTTATTGTAAGAACCGATAAACTCCATTATCTCTGACAAAACAAGAACGTTAATATTTTAAAATAAGCATCGATTGGAATCATGTTATCAATAATTCTGGCAAAGAGACCCGTAGAAGACTCAACAATTATTGTATGCTATCAGCCACTTTTATCAAACTTAAAGAAATTTGAAGAATTTCTGATACAAATACAAGAAAGAATTGCTTTGATAATAGACTTGAATATACTCATCAATTTATGAACTCGATTGAGGACTTGAAAATGTACGCAAGAAATAGTAATCATTTGCAAAATTTGATTTTTAAATTCTGAAGAATCAAGTTTTTTTACTGGCAAACATCTTCGCTGCCGAACCTTATGGAGCTTCAAGTCTTCGTAATGTAAGTTCCTCTAGTTAGTTGTGACATGAATAGCGCCTATGATAGCAATGAATAAGTGTCTATTTAAGTTACATGTAATTATTCTGTCTTTTGAACTTATGTTTACTTAAATACCCTAACCAAGATTCATCCTACAGTTAGTGATAATATAGGTAGAGAGTCCAAAACAGTATTAGTTATTTCTTAAAAACCTAGTATGGTAGATTAAACTGGTGAATCCTTTGAAGGTTCACGGAGGAACTAACCCCTACCAATAGTCTTTTATTGTAGGAAGGATACTGAAAAGTTTTGTTAATTTTTAAAATGCATAATGCATTACTGCTTTATGTTTAACGTGTAAAGATATTTGAAAAATTACAACACAGTATAATATATAATAAATTACTTTAAAACATATGAACACTTCATTTAATTAAAAATATTGTTCAAAACAACTCAATTTGGAGGAAGATTTATAGAGGTTTACCCTTTCAGATAATGAATAAGATATCATGGAGATATAACTACAGTGTGATTATAATGACACACTCTTGATCCCTATTATAAAATTCCGTTTTGGAGTAATGAACAAAATACATTGTTTTAATACATCTATAGAGTGATTTGTGCCACAATCGGAACAAGAATATCATCCTCCGGCAATTCTATTTTGGCCTGGAATTTGTCTATTAATTCTCTAGTTCAAACACCATTTTGGCAAATATGAACTATTTTGATTAGGGAAATAGCACAAAATCATTGTTTACAGAAAGGCCTTTGTCTGAAATTTCCAAATTTGGTGTTATGGAGGAATGAACCAAAACGCGTTGTTTTAAAGCATGTTCAAAAGTGAAAGGTGCCTCTTTTGGAAGATATCTATAAATATCATACTTCAGAAAGCGGTTGTAGGTTATGAGAAGAAGAAAGAAATGGATAAAACATATAGTGGAAGCCTTCAGCCTATTTAAACGAAAAGGTAGTGGTTAAGATTTAAAGAAAATTAAATAATGCAACAGTTTTCAAGAAATGAGTTTCTTATTATTTTATTATTGTATTCTCAAGCTTTAGAGAATTTCTGCCCTGCTACAGGAGTACAAAACAAACAATAAAACAAAGGCGTTCATTATTTTTCTTCTTTGTTATCTCCACTTAATCATATTTAGGTACCAAGCTTGTAAAGATTGACACTTGACAACCATCATGACTGGGTGAAGTAGAATGTGTCTGCCTTTGTCATTAAGACTGGGAACACTACTCAGTGGCAGACCGACATAGTTCTAAAAGAAATGGCCGCCTCTGACATGAAGAACAGACATCAAGTGCAGCCACTCCTAACATGGAGTACAAACGCTGCTCATCCTGTATTCCTGGATTAGGAGCCCTTACAGGGTACTATCAGCCGGGCCAGTTGAGCCCAGGTTTTTTAGTGAGCTGCTCCTTCTCCTCCCTTTTCATCCGGGCTTGAAACTGGCAAAGATGGAGTTCAATTATTTTTCATTTTGTATTCTTGTAGATAAGTAGTAAGTTCCGAAAGCTTGAGGAATACAATAATAAAATGAAAAATATCCTCATCTCCAGAAATATTGTTACATTATTTAATTAATATACAGGATATTCATATATATTGTATTTAAAGAAAATGTAATTTAAATGTTGGATCAATGTTAGAAAGTGGCTGTCCGGCTCACAGAAGTTGGTTGAAATTTGATATCCAATATTATGAGTAAATAGAAAACTTTTAATAAAATATCAAACATCTTGGATATTAAAGTGGGTTTACCGTGCAGTGTTTACCAACTTGTCATTTCAGATGACATCTCCTCAAGGCGACACATCACGACATTTCCTTCTTAACTAATTAATATTTTTTATACATGTTCCTTCTCTACCTTTTTATCGAAGTAGTTAATAAAACCTTTGTGTTTTACATTATAATAAAAGGTCATTTCATGAACGTATAAATGAATATTATTGATGACCCATTGCCATTTATCAGATATATTTCAGAAATTTGCCAGATACCCTTTCTAGATATAGGACAACGATAATCCCCTTATTTCGCCATAGAAGAAGTAACACAAGTTACGAGCGTCTTTCCTAATCAGTCATCGGCCTCTGTCACGGTTTGCCGGCGCCCTCCTATTGGTCGGCTACGATCACGTGTCATCGTTTGCTGCGCCACCACGTGGCGCGACGGTGACCTTGAGTGACGTAATGACAGGGTAGGAACAAGAAATCACTTGCTATCATTATAATATCATTTTATATATATATCAGATTTAAAATATATTTATACAAAAAAACTAAATAATACAATTTTCAAATATCGTTGTGAAAATTTACATTTTTATTTTTGTATTTTAAAAACACACAAAGATTGAAGCGGGACGTTTCAAAAGAGTGCCATCCACGACGCCAATTTATAATTGTAAAGAATAGTATTTTAATAAAACATTTAATCGGGTAAAACCCGGGCGTTGCCCGGGTCATTCGGCTAGTGGAATATATAAACCGCGTCTTCTCTACTGGAAAACGTAGCAGTCTTGTCTAAGGGAATGTCTTTATCATTTCTTTGGACATTTAGGGGTGTCGGGAGGAACACCTCTGGATCAGGACAAGGCAATGTCCATTTTTTTTATATCCTCGTGGCCATCTGTAGTGTATTTAAGTTGATTTGAGAGTAGAAATATATTTTAGGCTTTATTTATTTAAATGGATTTTATTGTACTTATAAATGACTGCGGCGTATAATTATAAAGCTATACAAACAGTTTTAACCGCATAAGTTTCTTTTTTATTTATGAAAAATCATTTTTAATTTCAAAGAGAAATATTTAATATTTCTAACTTTTGGATGACGTATGGAAAGGTTGAATATATGAAGAGTGATGGTCTATATATGAAAGGATGACGTATGGAAGGGTGAAAAATATGAAGAGTAATGGCGAACGGAAAAATAAAAGTTTCCAGGAGCGGGAATCGAACCCACAACCTTCTGCTAACCGGGCAGGTGTCATGTCCACTAGGCTATCCTGGACGTATTTCTCCGTTCGTAACTTTTTCTAATCACTAATCACTAATTTTATTGTATTAGATGCAAACTCAAGAATTACAAGTCAACAACAACGGAATGATGATGATAAATTATATATTATGATATATACAATATATCACAGAATAATAATCTGTGAATATAAAATATTATTATATTAATATATTATATATAATATTATTAAAATATAAATATACGACAATTACCACCCGTGTATTTCGCACCAGTAGAAAGGAGTATTGCCGGATATTTTATACGATCGTCATTTATTCAAAAATATGAAAATATTTATTGTAAAATTATTCAGTAGAAAAAAGTAATGTCAAATTTCAGATAAATCTTCTAACCGATTGAGAAATGGGTGTCTTCAGCAACATTCATTTTCACATTGAAGGTATTCCATTTCATAACATTTCAAATATTTTGAAGTATTTATATTAGAGGTCATTATATAAATATCACATATCAGATAGCTATCCAAATATATGGAAACTAATGATTTATATTAGAGGTGTTTTCATATTGGAGGTTGGGTTTATTCCAAATTTATCCTGAACTTATATAGATAGTTTTGCCAATCATATGAGAGAGTCTTCTAAGAGAAGTTATAGTATTAAATTAATATATATATATATATATATATATATATATATATATATATATATCACTAAATACATTTTTATTCTTTATTAATATCAAAGACGCTTTCAGATAATCACATTTCATCAACCAATCAAAATTGAAGATGTTTCACGTTCAAACAGAGAGCCATCTGTTGACCGTCAATGCAAACTAGCGGCCTCAGGTCGGTAACAAAGTCACAACACCAGATTTGGAAAACTAAGAAGCGTCCACCTAGAGACCATGATTTCAGGATAATGGCCCTCGTCAGTCTAGGGAGGACTTTATTCTATGAGATCCACAAGGAATCTAATGAAATCTTGACAATCTACCAAAGAATTGTTTAGCTGGCAATGTCGCTATGCCAAATCTATGCTGAATTTATCGGTACTTCGTGCAGGTGGGGCTGTGTGTTGGAATTGAGGACCCCCTCATCGCCTGGAAGAGGACACTTGTACGGTGGGTAAGACTCCCCGGCTGAAAATTTGTAAATATTAAAATTCTTCTTTAAATTATTATATAATAAGGCAAAATAGCTTAGCTGCGAAAGCTTTAGACTTTAGAACCTGATGTCCCTGGTTCGAACACGCTTTTCGCTATCTTTTTATTTTCTCTAATTATTTTTGTGATCTCTTCCTCATTTATTAAATATTGACTGAGTTGTCAATAAATTTGTCTTAATTGCCATGCCAAATCTATGATTAAAATATAGACGGAAATTTTACCGAGACGAAATGTTTTCAGCACTTAGTTCTAGCGTCTTTTTTTAACATTTATTTTAATTTATGAATTTTCTTACGGCAAAATTTCCAACTCAATCAATATAGTCACACTCCACATTTATATATATATATCGATCTTATATAAACCAAATTACAATCTGTTTTATAAAATATTAAATATTATAATAAGAGATTTAATTTGTTTTGGGGGATATAGTATTTGTTGACAGTAAGAAATAATATGTTTTCTTTTCAAAAAATTAATCAGGTCTGTAATATATATTTACATATTTTAATTAAAATTTTTACTTTTCATTTATATATATTTATTCCTATTAAAATAATTTCATTATATAAGATATAAAACAAGTTATAATTGGTTTTCTAAATTTCTAATTATATTATAATTGTATTTAGATTATATATTATTATAAATAATATGAAAATTTAGTCTCGTGTGTAATTTTTTTTAATAAGAATTGTTGTACTTATTTGTTCTTGAGGTTAATAATAATAGAACAAGCAAAGTGCTTGATTCGCTAATAGATCTTGGGGTTTTAATGTAACTAGGTCTGGTATTTTATTTCAACACACAACGCGATATCCCGGCTAGGGATAATTGCGTTGATTTACATTTTTTTTTAAACAGAAACAGTTATAAACATATTATACAAGAAAAAGTAATATAAAAGAGAAGGTCAAGTATTAGAACTATATGAATAAACAAAACCTCTCTATTAGAAGAAAAAATGCTATAGAGTATAAAAAAATGAATATAAACAGTAGCGTTTCTTTCTCTTGCAAAGTACAAGCATTCGGATCTTTACAATCCTTCCATAAGCATATCTTTAAGTTGAGAGAATGAAAATATATATATATTGCCACGTGGAAAATTAGGAAAGACAAAAACTTCAGGATAACACAGCAATTTATATCAGGCAAGAACAAACTATGAATGATAAACAAAAGATAAGCAACGAGGAAAGTTTACAGATTTGCAAATTATAAACAATAAAAAATGATAATCTGTTAATAAAAATAAAAATTACTCTGCTACAATATTCAAATACATTTACATATATATTTGAAGACACAAACAAAAACCAAATTTGCATATAAATTAAAATAAATGTAATAAATATTTCTTAAAACTATAGAATATCTACATATTTGAAAAAATAAATATGAGATATATATAATATTTAATAAAATGTTCATATAAATATAATCTTTTGTTTGTTTGTGTCTTTAAATATATTTTCTGAACTTATAGCTAGGCCTTTAGAAGAATTATAAAGATCCGAAAACTTGTACTCTGTACGAATAAAGAAACGCTACTGTTTACAATATTTTTATAACCTCTCTATATTCCGAGTCGTGGTGTAACAATATTGAAGTATTCTTAGAGTAGAGTATTTAATATATCCTGTGTATCAGTATAAAAATAAACGATATGTGTATTGCCTCTTTATAATAGACACTTTACCAATCGTATATACACTCATGGACAAAACTTAAGGAAGTTGTACCTTTTACCATGTATATCGGGATTCAGACAATAACTCTGAAAGATACACTCATGGACAAAACTTAAGAAAGTTGCACCTTTCAGCATGTATATCGGGATTCAGACAATAACTCTAAAATATTTTACAGTGACATTTATTGTAGACACAGGAGATAACTAAGTGTAAACTAAATTGCCTCTGTCTCTTTCAATAAACAGATGACCGACAAAATAAAATACTTTTTACTTCCTTAAGTTTTGTCCATGATTGTATTTTAATAATGGATATAATTGTATATATCAACAATACAGAGAAGAGGGGTAACTTCAAAGCAATACATAACATTTTAGGTAATAAAATATCCATAACATGTAATTCATATACATTATAAAAATATATATTTTATTTAAATATTTTTAGTTAATACTTTTTAATGTACGTATATTGAAAATGTATAATATATATTTTAAATATAGTCTCTCTCTCAAATACAAGTACTTGTAATTTTGTTTAATATTCAAGATCGTTATAAATTGTTAAAATATATTTAATTTAGAAAATTTAAATTTGATAAAAATAGGCGTGTAGTGTGTGTTCATTTATAATTACAATTGCAAATAAATGAAGTTAAAAACCTACCTGTGGCTGAATAGGTTTATCCGTCAAATATGATCTGAAACAAATACTCTATTTCAGGCAATATATTTTACATATTTACATATTCTATATACAGTTACGAGCGTCATTCTTCATCAGTCATCTCTGTCACCGTTTGCCTTTTTTTTGGAATGGCGCCCTCCTATGGTCGGCTTCGATCACGCCACCTTTGCCAAAAACATGCACCCCCCCCACTCGCTTTTTCGTTTTTGTAACCATTGTGTTGGAGCGGGTCGCTCCCTTAAATAAATGCATATATTAGTTAATAACCAAATGGAATCCTCTCTTTCTTTTTCCCAGTAAGAGACGCCTACGGAAGCCAACAGTACATAGACAGATAAAGCACATAGGCTATAGTTATTAACTAACATATGCATTTATATAAGGCGCCAATTTATAATTGTAACAAATAGTATTTGAATCAAAACATTAAATCGGGTAAAACACGGGCGTTGCCCGGGTCATTCGGCTAGTAAGACATATATGCACAAGAATGGCATTCATATGTACCAATATTTCTTCCTTTCTCTTCCGAAATACATTGAATCAACCCATTCGGTTTACCACCCCAGTACAAATCGTGATAATGGTGATGGAGAATGAGTTAAACACCAGTTTTAATAAACCTTATATTAACACTAAGCAATAAGGCGCCATCTATACATATAAAATGAAAGGATTTAAAAGCGCGAATGTTTCTTTTATACATAATACAAACTTCTACTGTCCTTACTGCAATGTAAAAATATATTGGGAGGGCTTGGCTCATCAGTGGTGAAACCTCCCAGCGGTTTCGCCAATTTAAGGGGGGTTCACCACTGATGAGCCGAGCCCTCCCAATATATTTTTACATCGCAGTAAGGACAGTAGAAGTTTGTATTATGTATAAAAGAAACATTAGTGCTTTTAAAAACTCTATATTGTTTTACAGCATGATAAAATTAGTCATGACACTTCACTAGCATAGTTTTATGAACCATTATATTGTTGTATGTTTGTTATGTAAATAGATACTTTGCATATTTCCCTTCTATGTGAATAGTTATTTTGCATTTTCTCGTTTGTTTTTATCTTTGCCTTTATAAAAATTCACTAGCTTAGCTTAATTAACCAATAGTATTGTTGTTAGTGTAAGTTATGTAAATAGATACTTTGCATATTACCCTTTTATGTAAATAGTTATATTGATTTTTTCTTTTGTTTTTTATCTTTTGCCTTTATATAAAAGGAGATACTGACAGTAGATTCGTGGCTTGAGGAGAGCGTGCTACTTTCTGATGGAATAAACGTATCTTTTTGCAAATTATTTTTTTTTATTTATTACCAGTTAAAACACGCTATATCCGATCTGGATAATTGCGCGTTAAACTATTTACAATAATTGTAGTAGAGTAGGGGTAACAGAAATATCAAAAGAAAATAAACAATTTAGAAAATGAGCATTAAATAAACATATACATTAAACAAATAAGCAACAACATAAGCAAGATAAATAAATTATTGGTTATTTTCATCTATATTTTTCTCCAAACCAACTTTCAACCAACAAATGATATTGAAAACTTAACCAGCTTATAGTAAAGATAGAGACTGCCTGGCCGGCATTCCTATTTCTTGAAAATAAAGATACTTCGGCCAGTAAATATTTTTATTACCTCGACGTTTCGACAAAATTCCTTTGTCCTCGTCAGGAGCAAACAATAATTAAAACATTTTGCAAGGCGTTAAAAAATATTCTAAGGCTCCAAGGGCGTTCTCAAGCGATATTCCAAATTTTGTACAACATCTAAAACACGAGTCAAAAATAAATATTTAACTCACAAAAGGCTATGATCTTTGGAATACATTATACATATATATAACTAGCCGAATGACCCGGGCAACGCCCGTGTTTTACCCGACTGTAGATGTTACAACGGTGATCCTTAGGTCGCTGGTTCAAATCGGCTCGAGGGAGCCGGCGAGCACGTGACCTCCCTGTGCGCGCGCATCCATGACAGAGGCGGCCGGCCGATGAGGAAAGACGGTCGTGACTATATATATATATATATACATTTTGTGTAGAAATAGGATTAGTTGACTTTATAAGGTAAACTTATTCATACATTTTGTATCCCTCGATAGCTCAGTTGGCAGAGCGGAGGACTGTAGATGTTACAACGGTGATCCTTATGTCGCTGGTTCAAATCCGGCTCGAGGGAGTTTTTTTAAAATTATTTTTATTGGCTGCCGGCGAGCACGTGACCTCCCTGTGCGCGCGCATCCATGACAGAGGCGGCCGGCCGAAGAGGGAAAGACGGTCGTGACTATATATATTATAAGAAATTATAAACAAAAATAAATATCAAAATAATAATAATATTTAAAAGATTTAACAATAGCATATAAAAATCGATATCTATTACGTACAATTTATACCTACTTACTCGTGCTTTAGATGCTGTACAAAATTTGATATATCGCGTGAGAACGCCCTTGGATCCTTAGAATAATTTTTAACGCTAAAATGTTTTAATTTTTGTTTGCACCTGACGAGGACAAAAGCTTTTTGTCGAAACGTCGAGGTAATAAAAATTTATTGGCCGAAGTATCCTTATTAACCACAGCTTAAACACTTTTTGTGTATTTCAACTGATTTATCAACATGTGAATCTATTCATGAATTTCCTCACAAGCCATCCGTTTTCATTATACTAACTTAAACTCAAAAGGTCTATCTTGAACTTAATTAGAAATATATTGTTAGTTAATTCTAAAATGTAAGACATCTAACTCAAATCTTGATCTAATAAATATTCAAACGGTGTTCCATATACAGAGAATACCCGATGAAACAAACTATATATGTAATATTAAAACATTATTCTATTTTAAATTATAATTTCATAGATACAAATACTCTGTTAAATCGACCGCTAGAGGTCACTCTTCCCCAATAAAAACTCGTTGTTGTTGTATTCCGTTGGCCGGCTCAAATATTTTGTACATTATGTAAATAATCTTTTGTTTTTCTTATTCTACTCGCCTTAATCCAGGGATTACTTTTACCAAATTATGTTCTTTTAATATAGTCTTTAAGCTCAATTAAAGAATTCACTAATCAAAACTATTTTAAATATTTTTGCCACGACTGCATTACCATAATCCTCAACATGATCTAAATTCAAGCAGAAAATCTCATTTGTTTCCTAGCATGTATATAGTTAAACTTTATATATATAACGAACCTTAATTATTCACATTCTTATTTCATATGATAGCTATTTGTAGCTACAGTTCAGTCGATTGAAGGTTTGGCTGATTTATTATTAATGAATATTATTGCCTTAAATATTGAATTTAATTGCCATCTATCGTTAAAGGTTTACACAATTAAATTTACGGGCAATGTGCTTCTTTTAAATATCATCAAATATTACTATATAGTAGAGCGGTCTAGAGATTAATTTGGCGAAACAGCTGAGAGGGTTCACTACTGATGAGCCAAGCCCTCTCATTCAATAACTCATATCATTTGCAGTAAGGTCTGTAGATATAATATTTGATGATATTTAAAAGAAACGCATTGCCAGTAAATTTATTTGTGTAAAATTATTGCCTTAAATACCCATTTCTTGGTTTCTCAAGAAGCCACTGGGACCAAAAATATTTTTGGTCACAGTGGTACAGCCTACTCCACGCTGACGAGCGCCAACAGCGCGAAACGCGTTCGTGGATGACTTTTCTTGATTTATCAAGAAATTGGGTTGACAAAATTACAGGGAACAGGCTAAATCAATGTTTAGTTAATTTTGGTTCCACCAGATGGCGCTCTGTCTTCTGAAAAGCACATGTGCTCCTGGTCAGGAATACCTTTTTTATTATTAATGAATATATATTTATTATGATATATATTTCTATTTTATCTATACTTCCAATTATTTTTCTTTATTAATTAATCCTCTATATATAGGTATAATTATTTTCTTTCCTATTCCATTGCCCATTGTTACAGGAAAAGAGACTGGAAATTCACGAAATTTCGGGGCTAACCTCACTACAATGAACAACATGTATATACAATTTTTACTACTCTCCTGCTGGATAAAACATTTGTTTATAAATATTTTAAATACAAGTATTTCAATGCGATTGATAAAATAAGGGAAGAAGTGCTCAATTGCACAGACAATGGCTGATTGCTCCCCCTCCCCTCTAAATTGCTTTTTCCTCCTCACTCATGTACATATATAACCTTTTAGGGGAATCCCTTGTAAGACAATAGTGTCTTAATAAAGGTTTTTGTTGTTTTTGTATTATTTTCTTTCACTGAGATAAGCAATATATTTGAATATTTGTATATTTTAAATTATATATGCATTTCCACTATCCTTAAAGCTTTATGTCCCCATAGTTTATTTAAAATACATTTTACAAGAGTTCTTCTTCAGTATCGGGGTAAAAGCAAAACATCCAATTACAATATTACAGCGGTATGGTTGATAAAACTTGTAAACAATAAGAAGGGTTTACCACTGATGAGCCAGGCCCTCCCATTATTTTATCTTTGTAGTAAGGGCAGTTGAATTTTTATTATATAACTAGCGGATGTACCCGGCATCGCCCGGGTTTTACCCGAGTAAAGGTTTGTCTAACGAACATTTGTTAAAACAATTCTCTATAAACTTATAAAAAAAGATATATTCTGATAATTTGAAACTCGTAAATTTGAATCTCTCGATAAAGTGAGCATTTTTTCCCGGTCCCTTGAAAATACTCGATAAGTTGAATAAAATCAATATTAATTGGTTCCCTCGGTAATTGGAAGTTAAAGGAATAGTATCTTGCCTTGGAATTGTATCATTATTCTTGTCTCAAATAAATTGCCGTGTCATCCTGAATTTTGTCTTTCCTAATTTTCTACATTACAAAATCATCGTTTTATCTAGTCAACATTTTTTCCCGGTCCCTTGAAAAATACTCGATAACTAACTTTGACGTGTGCGCAATTAATAGGTAGAAAATCTTACTTTTGATGAATAATCTTTAAGAAAATAAACTTAGTGATAATAAAACTTATAGATAAAAAACTTGTTATCATCGTCGCAATGGAGGCGCTGCTTGCGAGTTAAATCTACAAATCTTCAAATAACTCTAAGCATATTCAAGATATTCAAGAAATTATTTTTCAGAAACCTTCCCAGTACTATACTAGATAACTTCCCAAAGTTTCATGGCGTTCCAATGAGTGGTTTGGTCAGACATAAAGGACAACACACACACATACATTCATTCATATATATATATATATATAGAAGCATACGTTTATGATATAGTTTGAAATTTCTTATAAAGTCGTACTTTATATTTAAATTAGAATTCAAGCATAATTACATATTTCCAAACCTAATTTATGCAAATTAAAATGTACACGCTGACAAAAACTAAGCTATACCCGTTACCGTAAAATGTTATTTATTCCAACAGCTACCAGCTGTTATCGTCTTAAATACATTCCCCACAAATGGCTCCACAGAGTATTCTGCTCACAGAACATCTCAGGGTGACCAAAGATATTTGGCAATTTGTCTGATTGCCTTTGTTTTTTTTCTTTATATTTTTGTCCCTCAAACTTTCCCCATTTATTTATATTGGTTTAGGGACAAAATCTTCTCTCTTATAATTAGCGTTTTGTTAATGTGAATAATATATTAATTTTCTTAGAATTTTGTGTTTTCATTTTTTTGTTTATATATTAATATATTAAGATGATAATAGTAATTTTTTTTTTGGAAAAAAGGGGAAAAGTAAAATATTAAGAACTACAGATTTTTAATTTAATTTTGAGTCAGAACAGCAAGCTAATTCTCTATCAGATATATATATGTAAAAACAATAGAATATGATTTTTTTATTTTTAATATTAATACCTGACCCACTTAATTTTTATTTTTCTATTGTTTTTTTTCCTTAATTAATCGTAATTATGCAAATTTGGCCTTAAATACCCATTTCTTGGTTTCTCAAGAAGCCTCTGGGACCAAAATTCTTTTTGGTCGCAGTGGTACAGCCTACTTCACGCTGACGAGCGCCAAAAGCGCGAAACGCGTTCGTGGATGGCTTTTCTTGATTTATCAAAAAATTGAGTTGGCCAAATATCAGGGAACAGGTTAAATCAATGTTTAGTTGATATCTGCTCCACCAGATGGCACTCTGCCTTCTGTGAATTTAAAAAAAAAATTAAATACCAATATTATTCGCCGTTATGTATAATATATTTGTATTATGTATAAAGTAATTGTATTATGTATTATTATGTATTCTTCGTAATAATATTATTCGTCAAGTAATAAGAAAAACAACGTTTTAAGAAAAACACAAGATTTTTGGGACAACCTTATATCTTATTTTTATATGTGAAAAAATAATTAAAATTAGAGAAAAGATCAGGTGTTGATATTAAAAACAATTTAGGAATATCCTGGCCTTTAACATGAGCGTTTTTTAGATGGCAGAGCGCTATCTTTTAATAATTATTTTGTCACATGTTAAGCGTATTTATGCAAGTTTGGCCTTAAATACCCATTTATTGATTTCTCAGGAAGCCTTTGGGATCAAAAGATATTTGGTCGAAGAAGTACAGCCTGCACCACGCTGACGAGGGCTAATTTTCTTATTTATTTCGAATAATTACTTCCTAACTTTTGTAAGAAATACCTACTATTTTAAAGCGAGTAATTCATTTGGAAAATATGAACATTTATAAAGCCTTTATATAAAATAATTGGAGGACTTGGCTCACCAGTGGTGAACTCTCCCAGCGGTGTCGCCAGTTTAATCTATCATACCGCTTCCATATTGTATTTGACATATTGGTTTATGTTAAAAATAAATCTAGTGAGGTATAGATATTAAAAACTAAAAAAAGTATATCCTTACAGAGTTAACATAAATATTTCAGATGGCAGCGCGCCATCTAGAAGAACAAAAATAAACTAAACGTTTATTTCACTTGTTCCGTGATATCTGTAAAAAAAACCCTATTAGTTATAAGTTAAACCTAACGTTATTGAGGTCACTTGAATTCCACAATAAATGAAAGAAGTCAACCTCTACCCACTATGATTATCATGGCCTGTAATACGTGTACTAGGGATAAGAAAAATAAACATTATATTGAATTCAGTACCAAACAATAATATCCGATATATGAAACAGATTACAAAGAGAGAGATTGGCAATCAAGCTAAAGCCTAACGTTATTGAAGTCACTTCAATCTCACAATAAATGAAAGAAGCCAACCTCTACCCACTATGATTATCATGACCTGTACTACGTGTACTAGGGATACGAAAAATAAACAATATATTGAAATCAGTACTAAACTATAGTATCTGATATATGAAACAGATTAAAAATGGAGATTGGCAATCAAGCTAAAACCTAACGTTATTGAAGTCACTTAAATTCCACAATAAATGAAAGAAGTCAACCTCTACCCACTATGATTATCATGGCCTGTACCACGTGTACTAGGGATAACAAAAATAAACATTATGTTGACTACATCTATATATATATAAATAAATGTTTGTATGTTTGTTTATTTGTATGTCCGGTACACAAACTAAAATTTCCATACATAGGTAAAAATACGAGGAACACGATAGGCTATTTTAAAAAAATATATATAAATCAATTATTAAAAAACTATATATTCAAATTATTCTACTTAGCTCACGAACAGCGCTCTCTATCAAAGTTTAGATTAAATTATGCTGATGCAAACAAATAGATAATGCTAATAACAAACAATTATATAAAAAAATCTTATCTAAATATAGTATATCGCTCGGGTAGATATGCACACGGGTCAATCCCGGGGCGAAGCCCGGGTCACCCGTCTAGTTATATATATACCATTATATTAACTATAATATCAGATATATGAAACAAATTACAAAGAGATAGATTGGCAATCAAGCTAAAACCTAACGTTATTGAAGTCCACTCGATCTTACAATAAATGAAGGAAGTCTCACACCCAGAGAATGGTTTCTCAGTGAACTCGATCAAAGAAGATAACCCTCTGAAAGGAGAGTTTCTCTTTCAATCTTTCTTTCAATCAAATAACTTCCCTTTCCTTATTCTATTCCAAGAAGTTATCCTTTAGGATTATCTCGTATGTAGAAATATATAGGATTTCCATGTGTTATCTATTTTTGTATACATTCATAAATATTAGATATAAAATATCATATATTGGATTGAATAGAAAAGGTTTTTTTGCCAGTATTACGGTTGGCTTAACGCCTTACTTTATAAAAGCATAATACATCGAATTAATATTAATTCGTACAAACAAACTCAACGTAAAATAGATTAGAGATTAGATAAAATATTATATAGATATAATTACTGTACTCGCTTGTTCGGCGGGTACATATACTAAAATTGGAACGATACAGAGAAGATTAGCATGGCCCCTGCGCAAGGATGACACGCAAAACGTGAAGCGTTCCATATTTTTCAATAGATAAAAATAGGTGGACAAGTAGGTAACACCCTCGATTCCCGACAGTCATGAACCGGGATTGAATCCCGTGTTAACATTTTGTTTAATATGTGAATAACCTTCACATATTATTCATTGTTGCAAATATCATAAACTAATGTGAAAAAATAGTACAAATGTGATATTGTACTGGGATAAGGTGCATAAATTAAGAAAAAGGCATCTCCTTATCGTGCAACTGAAAGTTTCTGATGGCTTGCGCCATCTATCGGAATAAATATCAACTATGCATTCTCACGCAAATCTGGCCTTAACTACCCGTTTTATGATTTTTCAAGATGCCTTAATGACCAATTTTTTTAGTCGTTGAGGTACAGCTTGCACCACGCTGATGAGGGCCAACAGCCCGAAACGGGTCCGTGGTTAGCTTTTCTTGATTAATCAAGAATGGGTATTTGGCCAATTCTGGAAAAATTAAAAATCAACGAGAATAGTTGATATTTATTCCGATAGATGGCATAAGCCATCAGCAACTTTCAGTTGCACGATAAGGAGATGTCTTTTTCTTAATCATAAACTAGGTTGTTCTTGTTGAGAGGTACCTAATGAAGTGATTTTGGAACCGGAAGAACATATAATTACAGTAAATGTATGTACACTAATAGATAAAGCTTAAGGAAGTAAAAAGTATTTGATTCCATCGGACGTCTATTTTTTTTTAAGGAGACAGTTCACACTTGGGTATCTCGTATGTCTTCAATAAAGACCACTGTGTATAAAATATCTTTCAAGAATTATTGTCTGAATTCTTATCCTATTTAAACCCAACAATGTACAATTTATTTACCTCAATACATCTTTTACTGGATTGTTCTGTTTTTCAAAACTATAAAATCGAAAATATTAGTAACAGATCAAAGTATTTTAATTTCCAGTAAAAAAAAAATGTAAATTAAATTCAATACCTTCGGTAAATATATTTCAAATTATATAGCAACAAATATATTTTAAGAAACTGCTAATTTATTATGTTGATTGTAGATATATTGACAGACATTCATTTCTTTTGTACACAGTTCTCTGTTCTCGTTTTTTTTCTCTCTCTCTCTCTCTCTTTCTGTATTTAACCTTATATATTCTTATATGGACTTTGAAATAAATCAGTTTCAATCTCAATCTATCTCTCTTTCTTTCTCCTTGTTAATATCATATGATAAATTTGTGAAGAATAAAGATAAACGGAAAAATAAACATCCATCCCTTGTCACTTTATTTTTCCGTTTATCATTACTCTTCACAAATTTATCCTATCATACTTCATCTCTAAGGTTAGAAATAATCGTTATTTCTCTTTAAAATAAATTTCGATTTTTCGTTCAAAAGCAACATTTGCGGTATAATTGTCATATTTCGTTATACAACATCATATGATTATTCTTTACGACTTAAAATTATTGTATATATATATGTATAGACAAATGTAAAGACATACATGTATGACAGCGTAAGTGTCCCTAGGGAGACATAGCGCTTTGAATTGAAATAAATAAATAAACAATTTATTTAATAAAATTACCGCATGTTATATACATTATAATATCAATTTATCTTGAATGTTATATTCTATGTTAAAATACATTTATTTAATTTTGACCGCATGAGAGTTGACACGTGTATTTACAACTAAATTTTTCTATACTATATATTTAGTTAATAATCCAGTCAAAGTCAGTAAGTTAGTTAATTTCGTGTTTCTAAAGTTAGTTTATTTTGTAATAATATGGAAATCAAGCTTAAGCCTACTCTATATCCTTTCGTGTTTTAATATTGCTGGCTAAAACAAAACTTTACTAAAAGTTTAATTTTAAAAAAGAGAAGTAACTTCATTTCATATAGTAAAACTTTAACACACGTAATGAAAAAGTTACAATAAGGGATTAAATTAAGATATATTCCACATGTGTAAAGAGGTTAAAAGAAAGACATCTCTTAACCGTTTAATTAAAAGCTGCGCCACCATTCGAAATACAAGTGAATATAAACATGTAAATATCAAATGATCGTTGATTTTTTAAAATTTATTATAGAAAGAATATAAATAGCCATCTTCTCCGCCCACTCTTAGATTATAATTTTGCTTGTTGAAAGCGAGTGGTCGAAAGCTCGTGGTGTTTTATTAATAAAGAAACATATTGCGAAAGATTTTAGAAATATTTTTATAAAAGAGCAACAGTGTTCCAATCTTTCATGTTGAGAAATTGAAGTTTTATTTCTTGCGCGATAGGAGAAGATATACTTCAGAAATTCAGATAATTACATAAATTAAAAAACAATCTTTACTCGGTTTATTGAATGAGGTATTATTACAGCTACTATTTTGAATATTATATAAATTACACTTCGTTCTCTTTTTATGCGGTTTTTTTTTTTATGCGGTTTTGGAGTTATGCGGTGCAAGAAAAAAAAAAATTTATTCGAATTTCGAAAAAATTTTTTTTGGTGATTCACTTTTTCTGAAAACGAATAAGAATAACAACTACAACTCTACTATTACGCAATCAATACAAAGAAAGAATTTTGTAACGTCCTGGTTGTATGTTAAGTTATCCAACAAACAGTAGAGGGGAAGTTCCAATCTCTTTTATTCCGCGCCTGCCGGTGTCTTACACAACTCGTGCAAAACCGAAATCAAAACTGAAAACCCGCCGGCGTGCCAGCTGCCGTTAAAAATTTCTTTTTTCTTTTATTGACATGTTTTCTCTTGATTTGTTCTTAAAAACAAAAGAGACAAAAAACAAAAATACCTCGTTAAAATTGCGTGTTTTTATGCTGCATTTTGTTTTTGAATGAAACTAATTAAAAAAGCCTGCATATTGGAAAGCATTAGAAAATAAAACTTTGTGAAAGAAGGTTACTACCGAAAACCGGAAGATGAATTTACTCAAGTGAATTGTAAGTTTTTTTGAATAATTTTAGTGCGTAATTGTACATTAAGTTTTTTCTATAATTTTTAGTCCTCTTAAAGAAAATGTGTGACAATAATATAAAACAAAAAAGAAGTGCAATTTCGCTAGAAAACCAAAATTATAATTCTCGATTGCTTGGCGAAAGGAGAAAGATCAACAGCAATAGGTAAACGTTATAATTTAGGCGAATCTACTATAAGAGCAATAAAAAAAATGAAGCGGCAATAAGAAGATCAGTCAGATCTGGTACAAATTTGAGTTCTAAAATTTCATTATATTCAAGAGGCACTATAATAGAAAAAACAGAAAAGGCTCTCGTAATTTGGATTGAAGATTTAACTCAAAAAAGAATTCCGTTAGATGGACATTTAATCAAGATGAAAGCCCTTAAATTTTACAAGGAGTTAAAAGAATCAGAGCCATCTACATCTTCACGTGAAAGTAATCCACAATTCTCTGCCAGCACAGGGTGGTTAACTGGTTTTATAAAAAGACATTCTTTTCATAATCTAAAAATAAAAGGTGAGGTGGCTTCTGCAGATGAAGAAGCTGCTAGAAAATATCCTGAAAAGTTGGCTAAAATTATTAAAGATGGAGGATATTGTGCCCATCAAATCTTCAATGCTGATGAAACAGGATTGTTTTGGAAAAAAAAAATGCCAACCCGTACTTACATTGCAAAGTCCGAAAAAAATGCCAGTGGTTTTAAAGCTGCTAAAGATCGAGTTACTTTATTGCTGTGCAGCAATGCATCTGGCGATCGAATGTTAAAACCGCTGCTTGTAAATCGATCTTTAAAACCACGTGCATTAAAAGGAAAAGACTTAAATACACTGCCCGTACATTGGATGGCAAACAGAAGGCCTGGGTAACAACGGCTATTTTCACTGAATGGTTCAATAAATGCTTCGTACCCGAAGTAGAAAATTATATGAAAGAGATGGGTCTCGAATTTAAGATCTTATTAATTCTTGACAATGCACCAGGTCATCCAAACTTAGAACATCCAAATATAAAGGTAGTTTTTTTTTCTCCAAACACAACGAGCCTAATTCAACCATTAGATCAGGGAATTATTTCAACATTTAAAAAATATTATGTAAAATTCACTTTCCAATTCATTTTCGATAAACTGGAATCCGATACAATAACAGTTACTGAAGTTTGGAAACAATTTAATATCTTGAACTGCGTAGATCATGTTGCGTTAGCAATTGCCGAGATAAAATCACAAACTTTAAATGCATGTTGGAAAGCTGCTTGGCCTGAATGCGTATCAAAGAGAAATGAATCAAATAGAACAACAATAGTAACATCAGATATAATTTCAATTGCTAAGGAAATAGGTGGGGAAGGTTTTGATGATTTTGGCGAGCATGATATAGAAGAATTGCTTGTGGACGAAGCCCTAAATGATGATGATATTTTGGAAAGTATGGTAGATACTACTAAAGATTTCGAAACAGTGTGTAGATAGCGAACTGGAAGATGTTACTCCACTGGAAGAAAAATTACTTCGGGAAGGCCTTCAACTTTCCGGTAAATTGGAAATTGTTTTTATTCAAAATGATAATGATGTAGAACGCGCCTTAAAATTCCAACGTGATCTGAAATTTTGTATGTCTGGCTACAGAGAACTCTACAAAGAACTAGTCAAGCCATCACAGCGTTTGATTACTGACTACCTTGTCAAAGAAAAAAATCACTGAAGTTCCTAAAGAAGCATTACCATGTAGATCTGATGACGTAATTTTATCTTCAAGTGATGAAAGTGATCTTGCACCAATCCACAAACGGGTTCGCACATTATCAGACAGCGAATAATGATGAAAACATTCTTAATATGATTTTAAATAAAGTTTTGTTTATGTTTTTTTTTTTTACATATTAAGTTTTGTTATTAACACACATATGTGCCATTTATTAAAATATGATGAGAAAAAATTAAATCTTAAGTCGTAGCTTTGCATCATTACCATGGCAACGGCCAAGTTGGTCGTTGCGTCATCAAACACGTCATCTGCTGCGGTAGTCTCATTGGTTGCTCACCCTCATGAAGAAATCTCATTTACATCAAAGCCATCAATCGCTAAATTACCATCTCAAAAGAAAAACAAACAGCAAGAGAATTTGCATACCCAAAGAAGACAATTTTCGCCTCAAGAGTGGAAAAAAATTTGAAGAATCTCGAAAAGAAACATACGAAAAAAGAAGTAAAAACATAAACTCCACCATCCAATTCACCGCCCTCTCAGAGTGCAGTGCTGAGGAGCACCTTTCCTCAATAGCCAAAATAATAGGACATGAAAACATCCACTCGGTTGGAAAAATGAACAGCCAGGCCGTTGTATCGGTTGCCAACGGTGAACAAGCCTTACTGCTTATTAACAACGGCTTTGCAGTTAGAGGCAACACCATCTACCCAACGCCCCTATTCAACCCCCCAAAGAAATACATTCTATCGGGAATCCTTGCCTTCATCCCGGATGAAGAGGTCATCAAAGCCATGGCGCCATTCGGAGAGATCCTCAGCATCAGGCCCCTGCCTTTCCCCACCGAGAACCCACTATTTAAACACCTTTCATCTCTTAGAAGAGAGGTCGTGCTGAAGAGAAGAGAATCAACTGACATGCCGGCAATCATCCCAATCGACTACATGCAGAGAACCTTTAAGATCTTTGTGGGCGAAGACACCATCTGCCTGGGTTGTAGGAGACATGGTCATATTATATCCAAATGCCCCTTCAACCCAAAAATTAGAAATAACATCTCAAGAACCTACTCAGAGGCAATCAACCCCACAGCCCTGCCCGTCATGCCGGGCCCATCAACAGAAACTTCCACAATGAACATCACCGCAAGGAATGAATACCAAGATGATGAAACATCTAGCATATGCTCCATAGGGTCGTTGGACTCCACCCAGCTCCAAAGAGAATTGATTGAATGCGAAAAATGTGAAAATCCAGAAGTAGAGAGAATAATTGCCGCGATCTACGAGAGGGCTGGTATCTCTAGAACAATTAAGGTCCAGCGGCAGTTAATACAACATCCTGACCTGGAGTTCATGATCTCCAGCTACCTCGAGAGACAGGAAGACATTAAATCCAAGACCTATAGTGACCTCAAAAGTGACCAGAGGAGAGCCCTTAACATCAAAATTGGAAAAATGAAGCAAATTCTAAATGAGCTTACCAAATTGTCTACCGGAAACGTAGAAACACCAACGTCGAAAAAGAGACCCTTTAAGGGCGTCTCAAGATGATAATCTCGATCAACGAGAAAGAAAAAGACAAGAAAAAAGGAAGAAGTCGACCCCCCCAGGAATGAAGACAATCCTACCGCTGTCCACTGATATGGAGACAGAGACAGAAAATATCACAGACAAGTCCACGACATCGATTATATCCCTTGACACTGAAAATGATACCTACAAAAATATCATCGAATTCATCATCTGTTCAGACGACCAAATCAACACCATAAGAGAGATGAAGAGAAAAAATCATTCCCTGGATCATCAAATACAAGTCTTCGCCGAGACACTCCGGGGAAAGAAGAAAGAATCTCGAAGACCCTGACAGTGACTTGAAGATGATCTACGACAAGAAAATAGAAGAGGCCGAATGGATCATGAAGAAGTGGGACGAACAAGAGGATATCTCCAAAGAATTCTACGCGAATATTAGGGCTGGAATTTATCCCTGAATGTTACTACCCCTCGACTGTACTTGCCTGTGACTAAATAAAGACCGTTTTTATCGTGTATATATATATATATATGTGGTAGCTATTAGGGAAAAGAGAATGTATCTTATTAGCATATATAATACAGTATATCATCAATAGAAAGATAGAAATACCACAATCATATCTACAGTTAAAACAAAAATAGTCAAATATATATATATATATATATATATATATATGTGGTAGCTATTAGGGAAAAGAGAATGTATCTTATTAGCATATATAATACAGTATATCATCAATAGAAAGATAGAAATACCACAATAATATCTACAGTTAAAACAAAAATAGTCAAATATATATATATATATATGTGGTAGCTATTAGGGAAAAGAGAATGTATCTTATTAGCATATATAATACAGTATATCATCAATAGAAAGATAGAAATACCACAATCATATCTACAGTTAAAACAAAAATAGTCAAATATATATATATATATATATGTGGTAGCTATTAGGGAAAAGAGAATGTATCTTATTAGCATATATAATACAGTATATCATCAATAGAAAGATAGAAATACCACAATCATATCTACAGTTAAAACAAAAATAGTCAAATATATATAGCATTTTATTCCTGTATATATAGAAATTTAAGTTAAATGGTTTGTTTCTATGAAAAATAGACATTTCGGCCATTTAGAGTTTTTTTTATTTTTCTCAACGTTTCGACAAAAATCTTTTGTCATCGTCAGAAGAAGTAAATAAAAAAAAAGAATTTGTCTAGGCGTTAAAAAACCTCTATCTTCAGAATTAAATGGTTAATCAAACCAACCTATTTTTATATAAACAACACTTCTGTTGCATTACGGGAATGATAGACTTAAAAGTAATTTGAATTATAGAATGGTTACTAGTGTCCAGCGACGCTCAATAGATATCATTTAGTTTCAACATCTATTTTGACGGGAGAGGTGACCTTCATTTTTATATATCAATATCCTCCCAGCAATATATCCCCATAAATATATTTTCTTAATAGTTTAGTTTTTATGTGAAATATATGGTGTGGGGGAAATTTAGGATTATCATTGTTGGATAAAACTTCTCTCATTTATTATGCATTCCACTTTTCTCGAAAAGACAATAAATTCAAGCTTGGGTATGATAAATATGATAATAACTATTTGCATTATTGGATTTTATACGTCAACATTCTTTTTGAGAAAATTTGATAATCTTCTGACATCTCTTTCGTAAAAACAATAATAAAATTATCATAGAAATCGCGAGATATATTTCAAGATAATCAATATAAAGTCTTCTTCTTTCTTATCTCCACACTGGGTGAAGTAGAATGCGTCTGTCTTTGTCATTAAGACTGGGAGCACTACTCAATGGCTACTTAGCTCCAAAAGAAATGGCCGCCTCTGACATGAGGAACAGACGCCATGTGCAGCCGCTCCTAACATGGAGTACAAACGCTGCTCATCCTGTATCCCTGGAGCCCTTACAGGGTACTATCAGCCGGGCCAGCTGAGCCCAGGTTTTTAGCGAGCTTGTTACTGCTCCCCCTCCTCCTTTTTCATCCGGGCTTGGAACCGACAAAGGCTGAGTTTATAATAAGTTTGTATGAAGTAAAACATAAGAGTCACATGATAAAATATTTTATTATTAGACAATAACGCGTTATCAAGATTATATATTCATAATTTTTGTATATATAATATATATATATATTCGATTTTTCGTTCAAAAGAAAAACATGCAGGATAATTTTCAAATGTCGTTTTACAATCTTAAGCCGTATTATATTGTATTATAAATTACTTCATATAATATTTACGAACAGAAAAAAATATGTCCAGGGTAGCCTAGTGGACATGGCATCTGTCTGGTAAGCGGAACACTGTTGATTCGTTTCCAATCCCTGGACACTTTATTTTTCCGTTTATCATTACTCTTCACAATTCATCCTTTCATACCTCATCTTTAAGGGTTAGAAATAATCGTTATTTCTCCTTTAAAAAATAAATTCCGATTTTTTCGTTTAAAAGAAACACATGCGGGATAATTTTCAAAATGTCATTTTACAATCATAAGCCGCATTATATTGTAATATATAAATTACCTTTTATAACTTTATTATTTTCAACAAATATCCTAAATTCTAAACTATTCGTGTTGTATAAAACTTCTTGTATAAATAATACCTACTTGTGTATACTATACCAAATTTTCTTTCCATAAAATTATATCCATCCTAACCCTTTAATTAATTTCAACTATAAATCAAATATAGCTGTCGCACCCTGTATACACACACACACACACACACACACAAAAGCCTTTATTAAGACACACTGGTCTTATAGAGGATTCTCCCCGAGATTACAAGAGAGATAGGCCTGTGAAAGTGGGGAATATACAGAAGAAGAAAAAGAAAGATTATGTAAGTATGATATATACATACATACACATACATATATACAACATAACAACAAAAGCCCTCATTAAGACCCAAAGTCTTACAAAAGACTCGACGCACCCTGTATATATAATAAATGAAAATATTAAAAGACGAATGTTTCTTTTCACATAGAAAACAATTTACTTGGATAACTGTGGTAATTCTGGTGCTAATGCAAGTAATTGAGCTTTCGTCCCTTTTAGAGTGAGGGTGCTTTTATTAGATCAAGACCAAACGAGGGCAACTCCGAGCAAGGTGAAACCGCTCATGGTTCATTAAATCAGTTATGGTTCCTTAGATCGTACACACATAGAAAAACAAACTTCTATTGTCCTTACACTGTTTGTGCCATACTTCAATATTACAAAGAAGAAACATTCTTGTTTTAATGGTGTAATATATTATATAAGATAAAATCCTAATAAATATATTGTTATTAACGTAGTTTCATTGTTAGTTATGCAAATTTTAAGACGCAAATTCTCCCGGCAAAAATCCCTAATATGAAAGACCTTGCTTTTGTAGCGAAATCTAATCGAAGATCTATCATTCTTATGTTGTTGATCCTTTCCTAAATCCCGTAAAGGGGAATCATGTATAGGGCTGGATGCCCCAATAAAAAGGCTTATGTGTGTGTGTGTATATTGTTATTAACATTTTGACAATAGCATTGTAGCTGAAAAAAAAAAAAAAGAAGTCGGTGGACGAGTAGGTAACACCCTCGATTCCCGACAGTCATGAACTGGAATTAAATCTCACGTTAACATTTTGTTTTAATATGTGAATAACCTTCACCTATTATTCATTGTTTCAAATATCATAAACTAGGTTGCTTTTGTTGAGCGGTACCTAATAAAGTGATTTTGGAACCAAAGTTGTAGCTAAATTTGAAAACAGCTTTTTTGTCTGAAGATGGTATCAATGCTGAAACCAAAAAAAAAAAAGTCACAAATTTATAATTTTCACAATATATGAAGCTCAATCAGTATATAGAAATATAAACTATATTGTGAAAATTAGAAACTATTATAGACGCGTAAGATTCTTTTTTCAAATAAAACAATTTCTACTGCCCATACTGCAATAGAAAAATTAAAGGGAGACCCTGGCTCATCAGTGGTGCATCAGTAAGGGCAGTAGAAATTGTTTAATTTAAAAAAAGAATCTAAGGCGTCTAAAATAGTTTTTAATTTTCATAACAGATGGCGCGCTAGTGCATCATAATATAAACTATATTCCATAGAAGCAATGGGCGCTTCTCCCGTTAAAATAAACGTCAGAATCTGACGCCATCTATTGACCGTCGCCGCAACTAGCGGCATCGGGTCGGTGACAAAGCCACAAACACCAACTTTGGCAAACTGATAAGCGTCCACCTAGAGACCATGGTTTCGGGCTAATGGCCCTAGTCAGTCTAGGGCGGACTTTATTCCATAGATTTGGTCCAGCCACATTGCCAGCTAAACACCTCTTTGGCAGATTGTCAAGATTCCATTAGATCCCGTGTGGATCTCATGGAATAAAGTCCACCCCATACTGACGAGAGCCATTAGCCCGAAACCATGGTCTCTAGGTGGACGCTTATCAGTTTGCCAAAGTTGGTGTTTGTGGCTTTGTCACCGACCCGAGGCCGCTAGTTGCGGCGACGGTCAATAGATAGCGTCAGATTCTGACGTTTATTTTGACGGGAGAGGCGCCCTAAGCTTCTATGGATCAATTTCCTCCCGGAGAATATTCCATCCATAAACTATATTATATCAAATAACATGTAGTATGGAAAGTCCTGTCTATATTCACTATTACATAGAGAACATTTTATGTTCTTAGATTTCAATAATGAAACATGATTATGTTTAAATAGTGAGAAAAGAATTATCACTTGGACAACACATCGCTTTACAGTCATTGGGATATCACCATTGAAGTAAGACTCCATAGTAGTTGATGTATGGAAATGCTTATAGTGAGAATAGAGTACAAATTTCTTATTCTTGTATAGTTCAACTGTTATCAAAATTCGAAACTATTTTAAAGGCGTAAGATTCTTTTTGATATTAATTTTTCCATTGCAGTGTAAGGGCAGTAGAAATTGTTTAATATCAAAAAGAATCTTACACCTTTAAAATAGTTTCGAATTTTGATAACAGATGGCGCGCTAGTGCATCATAGTTCAACTGTATAAACTGGTTATTGTAGTTCTAATTGTAGGTCTACTGTAGGTCTAAGAATCAACAATAATTTAATTATAACAGATCCAAGTATTTTCATTATCAGTAAAGAATTGTATATTAAATACCTTTTGTATATATATTTAAAATATTAGATAGAAACAAATAAATTTTAAGAAACTGATAATTTATTATGTTGATTGTAGATATATTGGCAGACATGCATTTCCTTTGTACACAGTTCTCTTTTCTCGTTTTTTTTCTCTCTTTTTCCTTGCTAATATCATATGACTATTTATTACGGTCTACAATTATTGTTTTTCTTTTTACTTATCCCTAGTACACGTGGTACAGGCCATGATAAGCATGATGGGTAGAAGAAGCGACTGCTTTTACTGTAAGTGCACCACATGTCTACACATGTGAAAAGCAGTTCGACCTCTCATTTTACCAAATGTGCCAGAGCCCCGTTTGTTTACTTGCACTCGCTGGTGGGGTTGGACCTTTGTAAGAATAAGGGGCCATTGGGAGCATTTTTTAAAATCAGAAAAAAAGTGCCCAGTGCGGGAATCGAACCCGGGTCGTAGCGGTCGAAAAACCAACAGTTTTAAACCATCCTTCCACCGATCCCCTGTACAATTATTGTAAATATGTATAGACAAATGTAAAGGCATATATGTATGACAGCGCAAGTATCCCCAGGGAGATAATAGCACTTTAAATTGAAATAAAAATCAATTAAATTATTGTAGTTTTAATAACAATAGGAATGTGTGTATGTTTATTTGTAGAGTATATATTATATCTCCTTTAAAAAAAATTGACGGCCAGCTAAATCAAATACTTTCCAAGCTTCTAAGTTTTGTCGATGAGTGTATTAGGGTTGTGTTCCTTGAAAAAGGAAAAATAAAATCATATATAAAGTTTCTTTCAATTTTGAATTTGCAAGCTTCGAGCAAATATACTGTTCTTCAACGGGCTGATATTCTATGTACAATCTCTATATAATATTTATACAAAATAATTTAAAATCTTTGTTATTGGCATTTGTATTCGTGGGCGTGCATCAGATTGCTCACAGCTAAAGTAATAGATATTATACTGGGATTAATCACTTATCATTAATCATTAATATTTAGATTATTTATCAGGGATATTGTTATATTGATTTGAGAGGACAATTTTTCTAAGGTTATGTTCTCAAATGGTAGACTTTACTATATAGAGAAATATTTTTAAATTTGTTTTTTTCAAAATATAACAATTGCTACTGCCCTTAACTGCGATGATAAAATAATAGGAGGGCCTGGCTCATCAGTGTTGAACACTCACAGCGGTTTCGCAGGTCATCCCATTATAAAGGTATATATTTCTTTGAAAATAGAGCAATCAATGAATAAATATTCAAATAAAAAGGCATATATTGATTGGATGTGGCGCTGTGTTTGTTGTTGACACACTTTAAAATGTTATAACACCTTGATAAAGGTTGGCTTTCAGCCAACTGAAATATTGGTAAAATAAATGATATTTTGATCCAATATATGCCTTTTTATTTGAACAAGTATATTTGCATTGATGGTGTCTTGTCCAAAGTAATAAGAGACTGCCCTGTAGTACGGTGTCGTGAGCCGCTACGGTAACCGTGAACAGGGAACTCTGAAATGTGGCTGACTAACGGGGCAATGGTATCCGTCCTTTTCCATGAAACAACAACGAAAAGTATATTTAGCACAAAGCAATAACGCGCCATCTATACATATAAAAAGAAAGGAATTAAAAGCACGAATGTTTCTTTATACATAATACAAATTTCTACTGCCCTTACTGCATAGAAAAATATATTGGGAGGGTTTGGCTCAACAGTGGTGAGTAAAAAGTATATTTGTATTATCATTGCAGTTAGGGCACAAAGATTATTTCATTTATATGTATTGTATGTATAGAGGGAGAGAAACATACACCTCAAAATAATTTCTATTTGTTATAACAGAAGGTACGCTCATGAATCATATCATATACAAATATTTTTATGAAACTTTATTTTCTCTATATTATAAAATTTAAAGAAAAAAATTTAAAACGTGGCTAAAGTAGGTCTGATATTATAAAATTATTCAATCAATCAAAAGGTAAAAGTATAATAATATAAAGACACAATGGTATTTAGGAAATTAAAAAAAAAATATATATATATATATAAAACTATTTTATTATTCTTTAATAAAAATATATTATTGTATAATTAAGAAAAATCATCTCTTTATCGTGCAATTGAAAGTTGCTTAGGTTTGCGCCATCTATCGGAATAATATCAACTATTCTCGTTGATTTTTAATTATTCCAGTACAATATCACATTTGTACTATTTTTCAAATTGTATAATTGTCTAAAAAATGTTGATATATTTATAACTCATTAATATTATTTTATATCCTATTAAAAAAAACATATTTTCAATTATTTAATATATATTCTCAAATAGAGATGTATGCAAAAATATTCGAAAGCATAACATCAAAGTAATTTCGCCATCTTCTCCTCTTTCGTAAAGAAACTCCCAAATTGAATTACATTTCATTGGAATTTAAGACCGTGGAATGAAATCAGGTTAGCATTTTCAATTTAATCTCTGGCTACCACAAGTTAATTGAATTTATTGAATGCATATGAGTAAAATAAATATTTCATATAATAATTTTAGATATATTTTAATATATAAATATATTATATATTTCAAAATAAATAATATATTTTTTCTAATAAGAGGACAATTTTTCTTATCAAGCGAAATTTTTTCTTTTATTTTTTTGAATTGCTGCAAGTTTTCAAAGAATTTCTTTTCTACATGAAAATATTAGGACACCAAAATGATACTATTTACAAAAACAAGAGAACAAAATGATATTATATTTTATATTCTACAATCATGAGCAAAATTTAAAGGAAGCTTTACCTTTTAGCATGTATATCGGGATTCAGACAATACTCTGAAAGATACACTCATGGACAAAACTTAAGGAAGTTGTACCTTTTAGCATGTATATCGAGATTCAGATAATAACTCTGAAAGATACACTCATGGACAAAACTTAAGGAAGTTGTACCTTTTAGCATGTATATCGGGATTCAGAGAATAACTCTGAAAGATACACTCATGGACAAAATTTAAGGAAGTTGTACCTTTTAGCATGTATATCGGGATTCAGATAATAACTCTGAAGATACACTCATGGACAAAACTTAAGGAAGTTATACCTTTTAGCATGTATATCGGGATTAAGACAATAACTCTGAAGATACACTCATGGACAAAACTTAAAGAGGTTGTACCTTTTAGCATGTATATCGGGATTCAGATAATAACTTTGAAAGATACACTCATGGACAAAATTTAAGGAAGTTGTACCATTTAGCATGTATATCGGGATTCGACAATAATTCTGAAAGATACACTCATGGACAAAACTTAAGGAAGTTGTACCTTTTAGCATGTATATCGAGATTGAGACAATACTCTGAAGATACACTCATGGACAAAACTTAAGGAAGCTTTACCTTTTAGCATGTATATCGAGATTGAGACAATAACTCTGAAGATACACTCATGGACAAAACTTAAGGAAGTTGTACCTTTTAGCATGTATATCGGGATTCGACAATAACTCTGAAAGATATTACAGTGACCCTTTATAGAAGTCACACGAGTTAATCAAGTGTGAACAAAATTGCCTCTGTCTTCTTAAGCAAAATTCCTGGAGACATCAAAGACTTTCCACTTCCTCATGTTTCGTCAATTATTATATATAAGAAAATTATTCTCCTCCGTATTCTGTGACTTTCCTATATATCATAAAAATTGTGTTAGAATGATATCCATGCACAAAATGCATTGTTTGAAGCCTTTTAACGGAGACGTTGAAAATTACGCCTTTATCACTGAATAAAATTACCAAATTTAATATTATTTATAGATTCAATAAATTAATCAACAAAAGGTTTGCCTTAAACCTTTATAATTTTTGAAACATATAAATTTTGCAGATTTTAATTATTCTACTTTGTTTTTCCATACGATTTTCTAATTAATTCAATAATTACATTTAGCATAAGAATATTAAATAAAAACCCATTATAACTCAGAAAATAAAATAATGAATAAAGCTATAATAAAATTCATAAATAAGAAATTAAGAAGTACTGTAAATGCCCCATTTAATCTATCAAATGCAATTTTAAAGCAGGACTTAAACCAGCCTAAAATCGAAGTAATATACATATCCTCGACCAAGAAATTATATCTAAAACTCTCTACTTCCCAAATCCAGTTATACAAGAATTGTTCCAATTTGATGGAGACCTCAATCCAAGACATAGAAGACCTGGACTTCACTCTACCTGAACTGTGACCTTCCAGTCAGTTCTGAAGGCCATTTTTTTAGAAAATCTTGATGCCTAACATCCACGACAAAGTGACTCGTGAGCTTTATGCTCGAATGGTACACTGTAAATTTGAGAGGAAATAAATAAATAAATTAATAAGAACTGTTATTCATACTGAAAATTGCTATATAAAAATAGTAAATATTTTCATTAATACACATAACCTTAATCAATAGTTTAAATAACCATATAAAAGTAGTTTTCCATATAATCGATAGTCATATTCAATCAAAATTTTATTATAATCCATTCGCACGCCATTTTTCAAATGATAAATTGGAATTTATCATTGCAGTATAGTCAATGTATAAATGTGTCTAATAAAGAAAAAAAAAGGAAACACGTCTAAAATAATTTCAATCTCCTA
Organism: Cordylochernes scorpioides; assembly: GCA_030710605.1. Lineage (NCBI taxonomy): Eukaryota > Metazoa > Arthropoda > Arachnida > Pseudoscorpiones > Chernetidae > Cordylochernes > Cordylochernes scorpioides. The sequence continues at coordinate 65,502,340 of CP092883.1, forward strand.
AAATTATATTAATAGCAGACGAAATGTGCAGGAGAATTTCTAAGCATAAGATAGTTTAACAAATATTTCTTTACTTTCGAGATGAAAAAGCGTCTCTATATGTACTTAACAATGATTGGAAACACACTATTTATCTTCCATTGTGAAATGGATGATTAATTGTCTGTAAAACGTGGGTAAAGAAAAGCTTACAAAGTTTTCAGGAAGATAAATTATTATATTAGTAACAAATCTAACCAAAAGAAATATTAACACTGAATATATTTATTATAACATATTATATCATAATCACTCTCTCTTAACTATATTTTATAAATTTTCTCTGAACCCGCTAATTCTAGTTTTTCACAGAGGGGAAATATTATATAATCTAAATATAAAAATATTCATATAATTTAAAAAAATATATTTTATTTTCATTCATTGATAATTCTACTTGTTTTTTTGACCATAGTTTTAGAATACGCCGACTTTTAATACTTGTTGTAAATATGTAGTTATCTAACCTATTTTGAAAATCACTAATATAGAATTCATTTCATAAATTCTATATAACTGTGAAAAATGTCTTATTGTAGTTTTCTTCAAGTAATTTAAAATAAAAACTACTTGATAAAAATAATTATACTTCTGATTTTCTTTCAAGATGACACGACTGCAAACGATACCTTTAGGTACTCATGTACTCAAAAGAACCAGCAATTAATTTCTATCTCAAAATAATATTTATTATAACATAATATATATTATATTTAAGAATGAGATTTCTGTTGATTTTTGATCATGTTGAAGATTATGGTAATGCAGTCGTGGTTAAATCTTGAAAGTATGATAATAAATAATAGTTTTGATCAGTAATTTAATTAAACCTAAGTAATATATCAAAAACATAATTTGGTAAAGGTAATGGCTGACTTAAGGCGTAAGAATAAAAAAAATGATAAACTTATTTACATAATGTACAAAAGTATTGAGACGGCTATCGGGAAAAAACAACAACGGGTTATATAAAGGAAAAAGCGCGACCTCTGGCGGTCGATTCAACAGAGTATTTGTACCTATGAAATTTAATTTTAAATAAAATAATATTTTATATATAATATTGTTGCACCAAGTTGCAGCTTTGCAGGGTCGTCGACCTTGGTTTTCTTCCTTCTTGGTGTTATACACGTTTCCCGAGCGGGTTTCCATACTCAAAGCAAATAAAAAAGTAAAAGTAAATGAATAAAAGTAAATAAAATAAATTACCTTCCAACGTTATTGTGTTTATTTATTCGTGGTCTTCCTCGTAGGTCGTGATCCGCCGTCTTCCTCTAAGTCCTCTCTCGCTCCAATAACCAATCAAGATATATGTACAATAAATATTACAAAAGGAATGAAACTATAAAAATGAATGATGATAATCTAAATATTCTGTTTTAAATAAATATTAAATATCATAGAATATTTTGAATAAATGTAAGACGCATTAAAATTGATGTAACAATATATATACATATACACAAAAATATAAAAATATCTAATGTAAAATTGGTGAATACAAGTATAACTTGTATGATTATTTCAAACAATTTTAAACGCATATGATTCTTTTTAAATAAAACAATTTTCTACTGCCTTTACTGCAATGACAGATTAGTGGGTCTGTTTTCCTTTTTAAAGAATCATACCTATTCAAAATAGTTTCAATTTCTCATTACAGATGGCGCGCTAATGCATCATATAATAAAGTCAAAGATTTATCAACATTTTTATCAAAGTTAATTGTCCTTTTGACGTTTCCGAACCAATTGTTGTCGTCTTTAGAAGAAAAAGTTAAAAAGCTTATTAGTGGAGTATTGTGAACTTTAGTTAAGTAATGGAACTCACTAATGAACCTTTTTTATGTTTATTAACTCTTTACGAAAAGAGTGACAATAGGTAGAAACGTCAAAAGGACAATAAACGTTTATAAAAAGTTTAGGAATTCTTCAAATTGAATTATTTAGAATCAAATCTACAATTATGGTATTCTTAAAGCAATAAATAAAGTATTGGCGCGAATATTTGGCACAACACTTTTATATTGTGCGTATATGGTCTGAAAAACATCTACAACCTCCGCCGAAAGATGGCGCTTTCGTCTATTTCCCGTCTGGAACTAGTGTGGATATCGCCGACTGCTGTTGTCTTGTTTCCTGGGGCAAATGTTTGGAAATATCCGTTGATTTGGCCCTGGTGTGTAAAATAGGGTAAATACCTGTTAAATTGTTATTCTAATTATATTAAATGTAGTTTAAATATTACAATAAAGGAGGAGTGTTAGAAGGCTTGATGCCGGTTGCTGTTATGACTCTTTTGCCAACATCACAGTCGCTACTCTTCTGGTAAGTCTCTCGTGTCCCCCCCACCAGTGGTAAGGCCGAGAGATACTGCCAGAGAAATGGAGATCCACCCGAGTGGGTGGTTCTCAGAAGTTCTTTGGGTGGTCTGCAGGGTAGGGCTGCAACGGAGCATGGATAGGTGACACACGAAGAAAGAAGCCGCGTCGTCGCAAAGAAACCGGAGGGGTCAAGCGCGACAATATTCTTTTTTATGAACAAATCCCACTCTCCCGACTATAATATAAAATATAGGGACGGATGGCTCATCAATAGTGAAAATTCCCAACGGTCTCGCCAGTCAATCCGATTTAGATAGTATTAAGCCATTTTTTACTACATTCCGACACTTGAAAGAAATTACATAATTATAAGACACCGCCACTCATTTTATTTACGTTTTATTTACATATAAATACTATTAATATATATTTAGATAAATTTGAGAAAAGAGGAAAAACCTCCAGCGAATTCGGCTGTTACGCGTCATATGCTGGTTAGAAAAGGAATAAACGAAGAAAAAGTTTATATAAAAGAGTAAAAACAGAACTACGATAATGAATTTTCAATATATTGTAAATCTAAAGAGACAAGGGTCGCCTCTCCCGTCAAAATAGACGCCTAAAACCAGATGCCATCTATTGACCGTCGCCGCAAACTAGCGGCCTCAGGTCGGTGACAAAGCCACAACACCAGCTTTGGAAAACTGAAAGCGTCCACCTAGAGACCATGGTTTCGGGCTAATGGCCCTCGTCAGTTTAGGACGGACTTTATTCCATGAGATCCACAAGGGCTCTAATGGAATCTTGACAATCTGCCAAAGAAGTGTTTAGCTGGCAAAGTGGCTTTTTATTAGCAGAGTATTATTTTTATGTTAATATTTTGCTATACTCTGTACACTTCCCTCATTCCTTATCTTTTGTTTATCATTCATAGTTTGTTCTTGCCTGAAATAAATTGTTGTCTCATCCTGAAGTTGGTCTTCCCTAATTTTCCACGTGGCATAATCGATAATTATTCTACAATCTTAAAGTAATTATTTCTAATCAAAAGATTAAAACCAATTGCGATATAATTTGTTTCTAGTAACTCGTTATTGGTTCGTTGAAAATCTATTGATCTATATATAGCCGTTCAAAAATGAAGATAATTTCGTCTCAAATTTAGAAGTAATCGTTTGATTATAATTTATACTTTTATTTGTTTCTTGATTTGTCTAATCATCGATATTTTTTTTTCCTTTCAGATATAATTTCTTTGTTGGTCTCATCAAACTGAATAGGACAAGCTAAACAGTTGTTTATAGCGTTATCTTCCTGTAGTCTGATTACATTTTACCATAAACTTCAATATCCCAATGTATATTTCAATGCGGGGGGGTCGGTGGAAAGCTGGTTAAACCATTTGGTTTTCGACCACTACGACCCGGGTTCGATTCCCACATTGGACGCTTTTTTTCTGTTTAAAAGAAAAAATGCTCCAATGACTCCCCGATTCTTGCAAAAGTCCAACCCCACCAGCGAGTGCAAGTAACCAAACGGGGCTCTGGCACATTTGTAAGTGCAAAGTCGAACTGCTTTTCACTGTGTAGACATGTGGTGCGCTTACAGTAAAAGCAGTCGCTAACTACCCACCATGATTATCAGGCCTGTACCCCGTGTACTAGGAATAAGCAAAAAAATATTTCAATGCTCTTTTTCTCAATTGTTTATTTTCTTTTTGATAATTCTGTTACCTACTCTACTACAATTATTGTAAATAGTTTCACGAGCAATTATCCAGCTCGGATATAGCGTGTCTTGTTTGCAACTGGTAAATAAATAAAAAATAGGAAATTTAATTCAAGTGTCATCTATCTTTAAAAATTTAGACAAATAAATTTACTGGCAATGCGTTTCTTTTTTAAATATCATCTGTAGAGATAATATTTGATGATATTTAAAAATAAACGCATTGCCAGTAAATTTATTTGTGTAAAATAAATAAATATAAATGTATATTTAAACGGAAACTGTTGTAAAATCCAAAGATATATAGATTTACAAAAAAATCGAAATAAAAAAAAGTTATTTATGACTTCCAACTTAAAGCCCCCAATGTCATATATTAAAAAGTAAAATATTTTATAGTTAAGAACTAACTCCATTAAAAAGGACTTAGTTAAACTGAAATATCCATTTGCTTTAAAATAAAATTCTTAAAGGGTTAATAAAGAATGATTAATTTGTTAAAACTAAAAAAAGTAAAATATTCGACAAAGAGGTTCTTTAAATTCACTAATAATGGCGCAAAATGTTGAAAAAATTGTTCTTTATGTTTCATTTATAGTATTTTAAAAATAATAATTTATTTTATTACCTTGTTTTTTATCTCTTTCTCTTTAGGAATTTATTCATATATCAAATTATTTTAAAAAATAGAAAATGAATATAAAAAAAATCAGTTTTTAATATTGAAAAAAAAAACAAACATTTTTCTAACCACTTACACGAGTATTTTTAGATATTAGAACGCCATCTAGTGAAACAAAAATTAACTAAACGTTGATTTATCTCCATTTATATATATATATATATATATATATATATTAATTAAAGGGCATATTTTGGATCTAGAATAAAACAAACATTTTATTTAATATAAAATGCCAATATTTCAATAGGCTATACGCCTAACTTCATCAGGGCGTTTCTTGTTTTTAAACTGCTTCGGATGATCACGCGATGCCTTCACGCGACGATATATAAAATATTTACAACTCTGGGGCTAAAATTTAAATATATACACACAAATATCAATAATAATAGACTAAATACATGATTCATAATAAGTATAAGAATAATAAAAGAATTTTAAATCGATTTGAACTGTAAATATAACGGAGGGATGTCAATTTTTCTATTAATACTGTTGGTATCTTTCATTGAGGTCCAACTTTCTAAAAATAGTCTTGAGTGTTTATCCTAAATGTTGTTGTATATAATATCTGTATTTTCAAAATTTGGTATAAGGTCCTGTTTGAGTGCGTGATCTACTAGAAATGATAATGGGCTATGATTTTTAAAAGCTGTTTTGTGTTGATTTACTCTTTCTTCAAGAGTTTTACCTGTTTCTCCTATGTAGGTTGCTGGGCATGATTTGCATGGAATGCGATATACTATATTTGATTTAAATACATGATTGCTATTATGTTTAGTGTTGGGATGGCGTAGAATTTCTTTCAGATTTGCTGTGGTTTTGTATCGGGTTTTGATATGTAATTTTTAAGTATTCTTGTTATTCTTTCAATGCCATAATTGTATGGCAGTGCACAGTATTTATTCGATTCTTCACTATTGTTTGTGGGATTGTTGGTGGGCTTATATATATGTTTCTTGATGAAGCTTGGAGGATATTCATTATTTTTCATCTCATTGTAAAATATGTTTTGTTCTGATTTAATATTTTTAATATTTGAGGAGCAGTGGGTGGAATTTCTTTTAGAAAGTGTTTTTATAACGGATATTTTATGATTAATGGGGTCAAATGAATTAAAATTGAGATATTTGCCTGTAAATATCATGGAACAAGTTAAATCAACGTTTAGTTAATTTTTGTTTCACTAGATGGCGCTCTAATATCTAAAAATACTCGTGTAAGTGGTTAGAAAAATGTTTTTTTTTTTTTCAATATTAAAAACTGATTTTTTTTATATTCATTTTCTATTTTTTCAAATAATTTGATATATGAATAAATTCCTAAAGAGAAAGAGAGATAAAAAACAAGGTAATAAAATAAATAATTATTTTTAAAATGCTATATAGGAAACATAAAAAAACAATTTTTTCAACATTTTTCGCCATTATTAGTAAATTTAAAGAATCCCTTTGTCGAAAATTTTACTTTTTTTTAGGTTTTAACAAATAACAATATGCTAAAGAGGTGTTTAGCTGGCAAAGTGGCTGGGCCAAAAATGGGGAGATATGTGAAATATACTAAAAGTGTAATTATTATACAGTTTAAAATATACTATATATATTAAAATAACATTTCTAGAACCATTCTACACATGAATAAATGAAATATGAATGACATTTGCTCAGCTTCTAATTTTTCTAGCATGTTGGTGTAAATTGACTCTCCTGTTTTCTTACGTTTTCATTTTTAAAATATTTTATCACCCAAATATACTATAATTATATTCAAATTAATATCACAAACATTTATAATATGATTAGTAACAAATGAAAGCATTAAAGAACAAATGTTCCATTTACACATAAAACTAACTTTCTACTGTCCTTACTGCGAAGAAAAAAAATATAGGAAAGCTAGGCTCATTTTGGTGAACCCTCCCAGCGTTTCACCAATTCAATCTACCAGACCGCTTCTTTAGAGCTCTAATACTGTATTGGATCATTCTGCTTATATATACTACACTGAAGGTTGGAATCTCTGAAATGGTATTTAAGCAAACTCTGGACATAAGCTTTATAGATTCATTATCGAGCCCTATTTGTTATTATAAATTTAAACTATTTTTGACTCGTATATTATTATTTTTATTTAAATAAATCAATTTTCGTGAGATTTTGTGTTATGATTAGTGATATTAATCTGAATATAACCGAAATTTACTATCTAACAACTAGTTATATATATATATATATGACAATATAATAAGGTAGGGAAAGAGAAATAAGGACACCACAAGTTTGGAAGAGGAATCCCAGACAACCAGAGAGAGAGAGGGACGGGCCCGGCAAATGTCTTAAAAGTCCCGAGGTTCCAAGTAACGGGGCCCCAGTAGTCGCCCCTTGGAATGTCGCTGATGTCTAAAGTGACCGGTCCTTACCCTCCCGTCTCTCTCTGGGTTGACTGTAGGTTTGCTTTATTATTCCTGGAAGAGCATATATTATGACATATACATGAAAATTCGAAACTATTTTAGACCCGTATGATTCTTTTTGAAATTAAACAATTTCTTTCAAAAAGAATCATACTCGTCTAAAATAGTTTCGAATTTTCATAACAGATGGCGCGCTAATGCATCATAATATATATCTATATATAATATAAATTAATGCATTGATTAAATAGTGTGTCGAAAGAACCAGATTGGGAAGGTAAGACTGGATTTGGCAAGTAACTAAAGAGAGAATTCAAGCCTGTCTTACCTCAGTTGGAAACTGTGACATCGGATCGATCATTTTGTATTAAACCTGATTAAAGAAGACCTCACCAGTATCTGGACTCTCTATAAACTGTATTAATAACTATATGCTCAACTGGGTGACTGTTGAGATTAAAACTTCGAATTCATATTGTTACATCAATTTTAATGCGCCCTACATTTATTCAAAAAAATTTCTATGATATTTAATATTTATTTAAAACAGAATATTTAAATTATCATAATTCCTTTTTATAGTTTCATTCCTTTTATATATTTATTGAACATATATCTTGATTGGTTATTGGAGCGAGAGAGGACCTAGACGAAAATTGCGGATCGTGACCTACGAGGAAGACAAGGAATAAATAAACGAAATAACTTTGAAAGGTAATTTAGTTTTATTTAATTTTATTTATTTACTTTTATTTATTGGCTTTGACTATGGAAACCCGCTCGGGAAGCGTGTATAACACCAAGAAGAAGAAATCAAGGTCGACGACCGTGCAAAGCTGCAACTAGGTGCAACAATATAAACATTTAAATTAGTAATTCTCCTATTTCTCCAACTTTTTGTTTCAAGTCAAAAACAATTATTCAGACTTCATTATATCCATAACTTAATATAAATACACACTAACGTAACTCCATATAATTTTAGAACGAAGTTTGACAATCATAAGCCGTATTATATTGTATTATAAATTACCCTATATAATTTATTGAAACTTATTCATTATCAGAGATTCAATTAGATACTTAATGGATTAGACTTGGTGCTGGGTATTGTGCATGTTAAGTAGTTTCAAGATGAAATTAATCATTAAGTGAAATGCAACTTTTTTAATTCTCGGGGTTCTAATTTTATATAAATTTCTAAATATATTCTCAATATGATTATATAAGTAATAAATGAAAATATAGAAGACGCGAATGTTTCTTTCAAACATAAATCAAATGTCTACTGTCCTCACTGTAATATGTTTTGCTTATTATTTTTATTGAAGAAAGTTATATCTCTATAAAAGATTCATTTTATTTATTTAATTAGCGAAGTACAACATACCTATATTATAAATCTTCTAGATTTATTTTACATATTTATAAAAACAATAATAACATTGGTCAATGGTCAAATATATTTAAAGCATTTATATTATATTACACTTACTGGAAAGTGATTAGTTTGCTTGAATACCCTTTATGACACAAACGAGTGTCCCCTGATCTACATTCGCGGAAAAAAACTTAAGGAAGTTGTACCTTTTAGCATGTATATCGGGATTCAGACAATAACTCTGAAAGATAAACTCATGGACAAAACTTAAGGAAGTTGTACCTTTTAGCATGTATATCGGGATTCAGACAATAACTCTGAAAGATACACTCATAGACAAAACTTAAGGAAGTTGTACTTTTTAGCATGTATAGGGATTCAGATAATAACTCTGAAGATACATTCACGGAAAAAAAAAAAACTTAAAAGAAGTTGTACCTTTTAGCATGTATATCGGGATTCAGACAATAACTCTGAAAGATGCACTCATGGACAAAACTTAAGGAAGTTATACCTTTCAGCATGTATATCGAATTCAGACAATAACTCTGAAAGATACACTCATGGACAAAACTTAAGGAAGTTGTACCTTTCAGCGTGTATATCGGAATTCAGACAATAACTCTGAAAGATACACTCATGGACAAAACTTAAGAAAGTTGTACCTTTCAGCATTAAAATCGGGATTCAGATAATAACTCTGAAAGATACATTCACGGAAAAAAAACTTAAAGAAGTTGTACCTTCTAGCATGTATATCGGGATTCAGACAATAACTCTGAAAGATACACTCATGGACAAAACTTAAGGAAGTTGTACATTTTAGCATGTATATCGGGATTCAGACAATAATTCTGAAAGATACACTCATAGGCACAAATTAAGGAAGTTGTACATTTTAGCATGTATAACGGGATTCAGACAATAACTCTGAAAGAAACACCCATGCACAAAACTTAAGGAGTTTTACCTTCTAGCATGTATATCGGGATTCATAAAATAACTCTGAAAGATACACTAATCGACCAAAACTTAAGGAAGTTTCACCTTTTAGCATATATATCGGGATTCAGACAATAACTCTGAAAGATACACTCATGGACAAAACTTAAGGAAGTTGTACCTTTTAGCATGTATATCGGTATTCAGACAATTACTCTGAGAGATATTACAGTGACCTTTATTGAAGACACACGAGATAGCCAAGTGTGAACAAATTACTTATGTCTCTTTAAAAAACAAACGACCGGCGATATCTAAGACATTCCATTTCCTAAAGTTGTCCATGAGTGTACATATAAATGTTGTGGTTTTGTCACCGACACGATGCCGCTAGTTTATGGCGACGGTCACTAGATGTCGTCTAGTTTTTACGTTTTTTTTTTTTTTGACGAGAGGGGCGAACATTGCTTTCATATTTTTATATATTAGATGTAATTTTTCGAAGATTGATATTGATCTATATAATAAAGCCTTCCCTTTCCAAATAGACGCTTTTTGATAATCATGGTGGGTAGAAGTAGGCGACTGATCTTACTGTAAGAGCACCACATGTCTATACATGTGAAACGCAGTTCGAAATTTGCTTTTACAAATGTGCCAGAGCCTTGTTTGGTACTTGCACTCGCTAGTGGGGTTAGACTTTTGCAAGAAATGGGGGACAATTAGAGCATTGTTTTTTAATTAGCAAAAAAGGGATTCGATCCTGGGTCGTAACGGTCAAACACCAACGGTTAAGGTCCCCTTTACAACCGACCTTCATCAAAATCGATGCTAAAAGCTATAAGAGACATCTAAATATAATATAATATATGTGTATTTAACCCTTTATATATATTATAAAAAATAATAAAAATGCATATATTGGATTTAATAAAATATTTATTTTGCCAATATTTCGACTGGCTGAACGCCAACCTTTATCGAGGCATACATCTTCATTTTTAATGTAATGCCTCGATAAAGGTTGGCGTTCAGCCAGCCGAAATATTGGCAAAATAATATTTTATTAAATCCAATATATGCATTTTTATTATCTAATGAATTAAATATGGATTGCTCTATTTTCAAAATAGAAGCATATATTATTCTAAAGATGTTTTATTTTCCATTTCTCTCTTTTGCCCAATAGAGTATGAATTAAAATAATGTAAAATATCGAACAGTTCTCAAAGAAAATCACGATAATATCAAATTCTTTGTACAAAAAAACACAAAATACAAAAACTTTTAGATGCCTTAATTACATAGTGTTAAAAAAATGAATAGGTAAACATAATACAATTTCTTTATCTCATTTCTTTTCCAAACTGACAAAAGCGATTTGTTAGAAGCCTTAAAAATTAATTAATAGCTAACTTAATAAGAAATACAAGGTGGTGCATTAAAAACTTCTGCTAGCTGGTCTTTTTGTTCACGATTTCTTTGTTCAAGACAAAAGAGGAAACATAGCTAAATGATGCCTGCCTATACAACAATGGTGATATTATATGAACATATGAAAATGTAATATTGCCATATATATAAAAAATAATAAATAAAAAGGGTTCAAAGAATTAGTTTCTTGTCATAATATATTATGGGGAGCTCCATCTTTGCTTCCTTCCGGCTGTGAATCTGTATAAGACCGGTGGTCTAATAAAACTGTGTGTATCTAAACAACTGGACATACTTCGGACCTGGAGGCTGTTGTTGGGTTCTGTACTGCCTGGAGTATAGGAGTTCTATCTATTCTTCCTTCCTTTGGTGAATCTATATAAGACCTGTGGTCTTATAAAGCTGTATGTGTATCTAACCAGCTGGAGATACGTCGGACCTGGAGGCTGTTGTTGGGTTCTGTTCTTCCTGGAGTATAGGAGCTCCATCTATGCTATCTTATACTGTGGTAAATCTGTATAAGACCGGTGGTCTTAATAAAGCTGTATGTGTGTATCTAAACAACTGGACATACGTCGAACCTGAAGGCTGTTGTTGGGTTCTGTGCTATCTGTAGTATAGGAGCTCCATCTAGGCTTCCTTCCTGTGGTGAATCTATATAAGACCGGTGGTCTTAATAAAGCTGTATATGTGTATCTAAACAACTAGACATACTTCGGACCTGGAGGCTATTGTTGGGTTCTGTACTACCTGGAGTATAGGAGCTCTATCTATGCTTCCTTCCCTGCGGTGAATCTGTATAAGACCGGTGGTCTTAATAGAGCTGTATGTGTGTGTGCTTCATTATATATTATCTTCTCTAAATTTCTTGATCTTACAAACACTTCTACAGAAGTATATGATTCATATATCCTCATATATTCCTATAGATGCATTTTTAAGAACCAAATATGAACACCAGATAATAAAACATGAAACTCATTTTCGTTATCTTTGTTTTACTTATTATTTATATAGAAAAACATCTACTATTAAAATATAATAGGTAATGAAAAAGGCATCTCCTTATCGTGCAACTGCAAGAAAAGCTAACCACGGACGCTTTCGGGTTGTTCGCCCACATCAGCGTGATGCAAGCTGTAACTTAACGATCAAAAAACTGATTAATTAACTTTATAATCAAAAAGGGGTATTTCGCCAATTCTGGAATAATTAAAAATCAACGAGAATAGTTGAAATTTATTCCGATAGATAGCGCAAGCCATCAAGAACTTTCAGTTGCAAGATAAGGAGATGCCTTTTTACTAATTTATGAACCTTATTCCAGTACAATATTACCTTTGTACTATTTTTCACAATAGGTGTTATGTGATATTTCGTTTTTTATAACAACAAAGCCTTTATTAAGAACACTCGTATCATGCAGTATTCTCCCAGATGGATAAACATAACAGTTATCTACAGAAAGCGGAAAAAAAATCAATCTTTCTTTAAGTTAGGTTGCTCTTCTATGTTATGCCTTTTGGACTGTGCTTTTCTCCAGAATTTGTGAAAACCCAATGTAATGGTTCTGCTTTTCAATACTTTTGCCAATAATAGATATGTCGAATTGTTTTCATAAGCAATCTTCTGGCGGAGAATTACTCCCTCCTCCTACAAAGCCGGATAGTAGAGCATGTTGTGTGGAAATTCCTGGCAGGATTCACTATTACACAGAATTCATTTCAGATTCTTGGATTCCAATAATCAATAACGTTATTTATAAAACTGATTAAAATCGTTAGAATTACGTTTTTTTTATAACCAAGCCAATATAATAAATTGAAGAATGCAGAGTTAAATATCGAAAAACTGAAGAGAAAAAGCTACCATTACCTTAAAAAAGAATCTAAAATTGAATGCCTTCTATTGTTGACGGTTTTTGATATCCAGAAAACTGGAGTCGCTGAAAAATCCAAAACACCAGCTTTGTGCAGATTAGACTTTGTCATAAATAAAAAAAAATACTTTAATCTATTCACAATATATGGTGGCGAATGAAATTTTTAGTTTCAACTCGCGAGATACATCTTTTATTCAAATCTATAAAGATAATGGTTGGTGTAATCTGCATACGTTTAGAATGATATTATTTAAACCTCCAATAAATTCTAATGTAAACTCTGTTCATAACCGAAATCCTGTTTGAATAATTTCCCCGTCTTTGTGTCACACTCAAATTTATTAGGCAATTAATATGAAGAAATTAATAAGATACTTATAAGAGGCTTAAATATTATTAATTATATATATAATTGTTTTTAAAATAAATATATTGAAGATTTTATATTAAACATATATAGTAATATGAATATAATGTCAATATATATGTATATAGGCATATATTGTTACAAAATATATAATATATGCCTTTTTAATTAAAGATATATTTAAGGATGGCTCTATTCTAAATATATATGTAATATTGTTTCAAATATCGATGTATGAATAAGCTGGCAGTCGTGTACGTGAGGCGAGTGTTGATGATCTTCCCACACGCGGACAACAAGAAGCAGAGGCAGGGCTAGATGTTAACACCGAGAGTGGTCGGGGACAGCCCACGGGACAGATGTAGAGGCCATAACACAAACTTGGATGCTTATCCCCGAGACATGGAGGGCGAGTGTGTGTGCGGGACAGAAGCCGTCTGTCGATGGCCACCCTCTAGAACCATCTGCTGCTGACCCCTGCCAAAACCTGTTATGTTTACAGGGGTGGTCCATGAAGAGTCCCTGGGGGCCCCACTGAGCTGGGCGTTGGCTTTTCCTCCCCCCCTCTCCCTGCCACCAGCTGACCGCTCTCTCTTTGGATCTTTATTTTGACGTCAACATTTTTAGTTTTACATACAAATAGGGGTTTACAGGTATTATCAATAAAGTTATAGCATATATACAAAATAATGGGGGTGGCAGCAAACAGATACGGTGTACATTCAAAAGAAGGGCAGGATATTTTAAGGTATCGGCTCTAATTGGAAGATATGTAACACATACTAAGAGTGTCATACAGTTTATAATATACGATATATATAAATTGGGTTGGCCAAATTTCAGGGAACAGGCTAAATCAATGTTTAGTTGATTTCTGTTCCACCAGATGGCGCTCTGCCTTCTGTAAAGCACATGTGCTCCTGGTCAGGATATGCCATTTTTTAATATATATGTGTCGGTGTGTGTGTGAAATAGCAATGTAAAAATAATAAAAATGTCAGGTGTTGAAATCAATATTAAAAATGGCATATCCTGACCAGGAACACATGTGCTTTTCAGAAGGTAGAGATCCATCTGGTGGAACAGAAATCAACTAAAACATCGATTTAGCCTGTTCCCTGATATTCGGCCAAACCAATGTTTTGATAAATCAAGATGGCCCTTTGCCTTCTGAAAAGCACATGTGCTCCTTGTCAGGATATACCTTTTTTATTTTTAATATATATATATATTATTAAAAAGGCATATATATTGGATCAAAATCTATAATTTATTTACCAATATTTCGATCCAATATATGCCTTTTTTAATTAAAGATCTATTAAGTATTGCTCTAATTTCAATGTTGATATATATAATATTTGATGTAATTTTAAAAAGAAGTGAGCTTGTTACTGCTCCCTATTCTCCTTTTTACATTCAGACATGAGGCCGGCGCATAGGCCGTATTATATATAGTTATAAAATGTTAAAACTAAAAATATATTCAATGCTATAAATTCAATATTCAATTTTAAAATAATTATAAAAACAAGGTAATAAGACCAAATCCAAATAAATAAATAGTATGTGACGTTTGGGTAACAACGTTGTTACCGAAACGTTACACACTATTTATTTATTTGGATTTGGTCTTATTACCTTGTTTTATAATCTATAATACAAATTGTGCCTTATCTGAAATAATTCTAATAATCTACAACGGATATCAATAAAATAATAATATACCTAAATATCCTTCGTCACTAAGCACCTGTACATTTAATTTGTGCAATAGCGATTTCAGCCAGCACTTTCCCACACTATATGTTTTAAAATAATAATATACCTAAATATCTTCGTCACTAAGCACCTGTACATTTAATTTGTGCAATAGCGATTTTAGCCAGCACTTTCCACACTATATGTTTTATAGTCCGGCACTGGAAGAGGAGAGAGACATTCTCAGATAAAAGATTGGCTTTGAAAATAATTCGACCAATGTTTTATTAAGTAATTACGGCAAAAATGTGCATGTCCGCCGTCCGTCGCCGGCTTGGTATTTGCTTCTTTGTCATTAGTTAATTCTGAATGACTTTCAGTCATTTCAGAATATTTTGGCGATTTCTCGGCAAAGACTTGGCCGTTTTGGATCATTTTTAAATGAGCTTGCAGCCCATTCGTTTGGCTTTCAGCCAATTCCCCATAGGGGTTAGAAATATCGATTTCCTCAATCTCTATCCCATAATATGTTTTGATAAGTAGTGAACAGCTAGCCCAGTGCACTGATTTTTTCAAATATTATGGAGAACAGCACAGAGAATAGGGGTAACACGGTGACAGCCACTTTGCCAGCTAAACACCTCTTTGGCAGATTTTCAAGATTCCATTAGTTCCCGTGTGGATCTCATGGAATAAAGTCCGCCCTAGACTGACGAGGCAATTAGCCCAAAACCATGGTCTCTAGGTGGACGCTTCTCAGTTTGCCAAAGCTGGTGTTGTGGCTTTGTCACCGACCCGAGGCCGCTAGTTGCGGCGACGGTCAATAGATGGCGTCAGGTTTTGACGTTTATTTTGACGGGAGAAACGCCCTAAGCTTATATGGATCAATTTCCTCCCGGCTAATTATCCATCTATATATATCTATATATAGATATATATAGATGGAAATTTTGCCGGGAAGAATTTGATATGAAAGAGACAAGGTGCGGCGACAGTCAATAGATGGCGTCTGGTTTTAGACGTCTATTTTGACAGGAGAGGCGACCCTTGTCTCTTTATATACATATATGTTATTAATATTTTGATAAAGGGTTGATAAGACAAAGGATCGATAAGATAAGGGGTTGAGGTGCAGTAGTGATAAAAAAGATAATTATTTACCGTCAAGTAGCTTTTATTTTCAATTACTTGAGGAAAGATTACACATTAGTTATCTTCACATTATATAGAATTTATAAAGTTAATCCTATATTAGTGATTTAAAAGGATCGATATGTTAACTACGCATATTTACAACAAAAACTACACAACAAAACTGAGAGTCTTTCTTAAACGATGATAACAAAAATAAATTATGAATGAATAAAAATAAAATATATATTTTTCAAAATATATATAAATTTTTGAGTTTTTATATTATATAATATATATATATATATTAAAAATAAAATTAGCATTTCCTGACTATTCACATGAGCTTTTTGATGTCAGAGTGCCATCTAGTGGAACAAGAAACAATTAAACGTTGATTTAGCTTGTTTCAGAAATATTGGCCAACCCAATTTTTTGATGAATCGTGAAAAGTAAACCAAGTACACATTATATAAATAGTGTTATTTTAAAATTACCCTTAGGAGATTGAGATTGAAACTACTTTATTTTAAAGTCCATATATGATTATGTAAGGTTTATGCTCGAAACTGGGCAACTCTGTGCTTCATTTCCATCAATAATTGACAAAATGACCCAGAATAAGTATATTGCTACGGCGTTTTATGGTTTCCACAAGTCCATATCTCAGAAGAAGGCCAAGTGACACTCACTCCTCACTTTCTTACTATTACTCTTTTTGTGTTGTTCTTCTTGCTTCCCTCTTTCTCTTTCTTGTTTTTTTTTTTCTTTTTCTTCTGTCTATATCGTTGTTTCCTTTGTCTCACTGCTTTGTTCTTATGCATACCTCTGGGGAATCCTGTATAGGGTCAGTTACCCTAAATAAAGGCTTTTTGTTGTTGATTATGTAAGGTTAAATACAGAATAATATAAAATAAATTAGGGGCAGGAGAGGTAAGAAATATATTGATTTTTCAGAAATAACGATATTTCTAGAATAAATTATAAAATTGTCGAAAGAGAGCGTTTCATTTTAAATAATTTTAAAATTATCGGGTTTCCAAAATAATATTAGAGGGTATTGATACAAAATTACAAGTATCAATCTTTATATGTGAAAAAATAATTTAAAATAATAATAAAAAGGTCAGATGTTGTTATTAAAATCGATAAAATCATATCTTGACCAAAATCATATGAGTTCATTAGATGGCAGAGCGCCTATCTAGTGAAACAGAAATCAACTAAACATCGATTTAGCCTGTTTCCTGATATTTGGACAACCTATTTTATTTAAAGAAAAGCCAACCACGTAAGCATTTTCGGGCTGCTGGCCCTCGTCAGCGTGGAGCAGGTTGTACCTCTGCGACCAAAAGAATGTTGGTCCCAGAGGTTTCTTGAGAAATCAAGAAATGGGTATTTTAAGGCCAAACTTGCGTAAATTACGCAGAACCTGTGGAAAAATAATTTAAAATATAAAATAATGCAAACATTCTTAGTTTGGTCAGGATATGCCTTTTTTATTTTAATCTTTATACTGTTAAACCTGTCTATAGCGCCCCCTCTTGGGACTCATCCAAAATAGGGTGCTATAGAGAGGGGGTGCTATAGACAGGCCCACTTTTAATGTAAATCGCATCGTTACTGCGTATTTAAAATCAAGCGCTATAAAGAGGGAGGCGCTATTTAGAGGGGGCGCTATAGACAGGGTTTAACTTTATGTTCAAATTTATTATACAAAATATGTTTTATTAGACTTTAAAAAAAAATATTAATAATTTGTTTCAACTACCCCTTTCGTAAATTATTCTAAATGCAATATAATGACAATTGAATAGCAAATTACATATCTCTTCTTAAATTCAATATACTTATTTTTATTTTAGTTTTCTATTTTTTATAGCACGTGTTTTGGTTTTGACATTTATTACATACAGGTTCCTAATATATATTATTATTTCTCTTTTTTTATTATTATTTTTCTTGTATAATATGTTTATAAATGTTTCTGTTTAAAAAATGTAAAATCGACGCAATTATCCCTAGCCGGGATATCGCGTTTTGTGTATTGAAAAAGATAAAAGTCTATTTACATAATGACATCTTTTAATATCAAACGAATAAATTGGGTATCGTTGCATAACATTAAATACCAGCTTTTCGAAACTATTAAAGACGCGTAAGATTCTTTTTGAAATTAAACAATTACTACTGCTCTTACTGCAATGGAAAAAATTAATGGGAGGGCCTGGCTCATCAGTGTTTGAACCCTTCAGCGGTTTCGGCAGTTTAACCATTGCAGTAAGGGGGCAGTAGAAATTGTTTAAGTTCAAAAAATAATCATACGCGTCTATAATAGTTTCGAATTTGTATAACAGATGGCGCGCTAGTGTTTCATAGTATAAACGTTCTAATATCAGCTTTTGTGGTGTCCAAACTGGCGAATTGTCATATGTCGTGATTATACATTACGGAAGATGCAACCAATAAAAAAAAACGATCCAGCTAGGAGTCTTCTGATATATATATCCAAGATAGCATTTTATGTGTTTTCCTCTCTCTCTGCGAAATACCCCTGGATTTGCAGGCCTCGCTCTTCGGCGTCGGCCTCCATCCCGAGGCAGTGAAGCTAACAAGTGTGGCGAAGGCTACCATCTACAAGTTCCATCTTTGTCTCGTGGTGGGCGCCACCAATGACGAGTTGTATATATATATATATATGAAAAAATAGTACAAATGTAATATTGTACTGTGATAAGGTGCATAAATTAAGAAAAAGGCTTCTTCTTATCGTGCAACTGAAAGTTGCCTGATGGCTTGCGCCATCTATCGGAATAAATATCAACTATTCTCGTTGATTTTTAATTATTCCATAATTGGCCAAATACTCATTCTTGATTAATCAAGAAAAGCTAACCACGGACGCGTTTCGGGCTGTTGGCCCTCATCAGCGTGGTGCAAGCTGTACCTCAACGACCAAAAAATTGGTCCTTAAGGCATCCTGAAAAATCATGAAATGGGTAGTTAAGGCCAGAATTGCGTAAGAACGCTACACAATGTGAAAAAATAGTACAAATGTAATATTGTACTGGGATAAGGTGCATAAATTAAGAAAAAGGCTTCTTCTTATGGCGCAAGCCATCAGCAACTTTCAGTTGCTCGATAAGAAGAAGCCTTTTTCTTTATATATATATATATATATATATGCTTATTTTTATCAATTATTTATATCTAATTATTCATACATTTATATTTATATGATCCTATTTATTCACATTTAAATTTATTCTGTATTCAACCTCATATAATCTTATATGGACATTGTAATAAATCAGTTTCAATCTCAATTTCTCTCTCTCTATCTCCACCGCTACTGGTCCTGTAGCGCCGTCCGCCCTCTCATCCGAGAGGCGTTCTCCATCATCGGGCGGCCCCCGGACCTTCAGTCCTGGATCTTCGCGGTGGGTCTCAAGGACCACGCCATCACCATCTCCTCAGCGGCGAATCACGCGATCTACGTTTTTTTCGTAGATCGGCTTTGGGTCGGTGACAAAGCCACAACACCAGCTTTGGAAAACTGAGAAGCGTCAACCATAGGTTTTGACGTTTATTTTGACAGAAGAGGAGCCCTATGCTTCTATAGATCAATTTCCTCCCGGCAAATTTTCCATCTATATATATATATATATATACTCAAAATACAAATATGACCAATGAGAAAACGTAAATTCATATTTTGTATCCTATGTCAAAGGTACAATATTTACACAAGCTAAAATAAAAATAATCCCAATTCTGCATCAATTATTCAATAAATGTATAGAAATGGGACACTATCCGGATGAATGGAAAAAATCATTCTTAAAAATAATTCCAAAACCAGGCAAAACGAGTTATGAAGTAAATAAAAGTTATAGACCTATATCATTGACATCTAATCTATCTAAAACATTTGAGAATATAATAAAAATAAATTAAGTAACTATTATTTAGAAAATAATCTAATGAGCTCAAGGCAGCATGGCTTTATGAAATCTAGATCAACTATTACTGGAATGGAAAAAATTATAGAAACTATATTGAAACATAAACAAAAAGAATTGACTTCCTTGATAGCTATAGATATAGCTGGTGCATTCGACAATGCATGGTGGCCTGCGATTAAAAACGAATGGATAATGACAACGTTCCCTCAGATTTAATACGGATCATAAAATCTTATTTGAATAAAGAAAGGGAGGTGAAATTTACATACGAATCAGAAACTTTTTATAAGAAAATAACTAAAGGATGTCGACAGGGTGGACCTTTATCACCACTTCTGTGGAATATTTTGCTAAATGATTTGTTGATAAATTTCGAATCAATCAATGCAGATATTATATGTTATGCAGACGATGCTACAATAATTGCTGGAATAAGACTATTGAAGGACTAAAAACCGCAAGTGAACACACCTTAAATTATGTGATCCAATGGTGTAATAGAAATAAATTAACGATCAGTACAGAGAAAACTAATTTGCTATACCTGCATAACAGAGAAAAAATACCTATCGAGGTTAATAACAATATAATCAGACCGGTCAAGCAAGTAAAAATTCTGGGAATGAAATTTTCAAATCACAAATGGAAAAATAAAGTTAACTTTACTCCACATGTAAATGATATTCTGTGTAAGGCAGGGCGTATGAAAAATTTATTATTGTTCACTAAGCGGCAACGTGTGGGGTTTAGATACACAAAATAGGTTAACTTTATATAAAACTATAATAAGGCCTGTACTTACATACGGATCAGAAATTTGGCTTAAATATTTAAACAATCGTTCTAAACAAAAACTGAATTCCATGCAGTACCAGATCATTTTATGGGCAGTTAGCGCTTATAAAACCACATCATCTAACTGTGTGCATAGTTTGGCAAAAATTCCACTCCTAATAGACTATATAGAATCTAGAATAATCAAATATGATCTAACTCATCTGTCCACTGAAGATATAATTACTTATGAACCCCATGCTCCAAGTATAGTCAAATCATTCTTACACGCAAAAATGAAGGAAAATTTTGACAATACTAATGAAATTTTCAGAAGCTTTTTCGTGTCTGGAATCCCAAGATTTTTCCGTCCAAATTTTTATAATATCCAATTCATTACAGATCATGGTAATTTTGGGAAATTTTTGGCAACTATCGGCGCGGTGAAGGAACCAGGATGCTTCTGCGGAGGTGAAATTCAGGACTCGAAACATCTACTTATGAATTGCCCAATTTTCGGGTTTATAGAGAAGACAAATTTGGTCGTATTGGGACGGCTTGATGAATTTGTAGGCAATAAGGAGAGGTGCAAAAGTTTTGATCAATTTTGCAAATTTATTTACAACTTTCTTTTAATTCGGAAAAGGGAGAGGGAAAATTAGAAGGAAAAGAATTGCGATGCCTGCTTTGTGTGTTTTGCTTTGTTGTTTGTTTTTCTCTTCGGACAATTTTCTTTGTTAATTATGTAAAATAGTGAATTGAACAGGATTGTATATAGCCGATTTGTTGTGATGTAGAGAGAGGTCTCGACGCAAATATCCCTGAGTTTGGGATATCGCGTTTCATGATGTTAATAAAGTAATATATATATATATATATATATTATATACTCAAAATACAAATATGACCAATGAGAAAACGTAAATTCGTATTTTGTATCCTATGTCAAAGGTACAATATTTCTTAACAATTATTTATATTTAATTAAAAAGAGATATTTTGATGCATTAGCACGCCATCTGTTATGAAAATTCGAAACTATTATAGATACGTATATTCTTTTAAAAATTAAACAATTTCTACTGTCTTTACTGTAATGGAAAATTAGACTGGCGAAACCGCTAGGAGGGTTCACCACTGATGAGCCAGGCCTTCCCATCAATTTTCATGAAAATATTATATTGGATCAAAATATAATTTATTTTACCTATATTTCAGTTGGCTGAATGCCTACCTTTATCAAGGTATTGAAACAAATCACACATTAATATGTTATAATATCTTGAAACAACTCCCAATTGGAGGAAAGGAGAATAGGTAAATTTGGAGATCTCTTATAAGATTATTGAATCTGTCTTATTTACATACCTCTAGTGTCTGGTAAATAAATTTACTGACAATATGTTTATTTTCAATATCATCAAATATTATCTCTACAAAACTTACTGCAATGATATAAGTTGATGAAGGAGTATTTCAATTAAAAGGTTGTCCCAAAAGTTCGTATTTTTCTTAAACGTTGTTTTCTTAAAATGAGAACACCAAAACGTTGATGTTTATTTTCACAAATAAATCAAACTTATAATGTCTTTACTGCGATGAAATATATGGGAGGGCTTGGCTCATCAGTGGTAAACCCTCCCATAATTTAATTTAATTTGGCAAAACCGCTGGGAGGGTTTACCACTGATGAGTCAAGCCCTCCCAATATTTTTTCATCGCAGTAAGGACATTAGAAGTTTGATTTACTTGTGAAAATAAACATTCGCGTTTTGGTGTTTTCATTTGTATTATATAGATGGCGTGTTATTGCTATGTTATTTTTCTTAATACTTGGTGAATAATATTATTACGGCGAATACATAATAACACATAATACAATTACTTTATACATAATACAAAGACATTATACATACTACTTTACTAAAGTAGTACTTCTGATGTCTCCGTGTTGAAAAGCATGTTAGTCCGACGCTCGAGAAATAAAATAATTGTAAAAAGGAACAAACCCTAGATTTTTTATTAATTTAGTTAGAATGAACATAAGTGTTCATAGGTACCTCAAGGATCATAGTAGTGGTGGTGTTGTCTTGACCATGGAACAGATCAGATCGGTCCATGCACCCTGATCACAATACCAGCCAACTGAGGTGCCGTATAGATGTCCTCTTCTGGATTGATGTCTGCCATATAGAGAGAGGGCTGCAAGGGTGAATGCTCAAAGTATAAACCCAATACGAACACGGGTACCAAATGACTCTGTATGCACCACTTTAAAATCAAAACAAACAATCAATCGGCAATTTTAATCCTAGAAGTTCTACTTCTGGATATCCTTGTTGAAGGACATGTTATCACGAAATCTCTAGAAATAAAAGAAATGAGAAAAACACAAAACCTAGATTCCTTATTAATTGAGTCAAAATTTAAAAACAGGAAGGAATCTCCAATATATTTATTATCTATCTCTTCTTAATACAGTACCTAGAAAAATTGACGAAGTTAAGAAATTATTAAGAAGAATTTAATATCTTAAAAAAAACCTTCCTAAATCTATAAGAATATATGTCAAAATTGTATTTTAAAGTAAAATTGAATAATTCATATATAAACCGAATAACCATCTATCACGAATATTTTCAATTATTATTTTGAATCAGGATAAATTACAGTAATCATACTATACGAATGAGACCTTATTATAAAATGGTGATCCACCTATCGGATAATATATAAACTATTTATAATATTATACAAAAGGGCGTGCCTGGATCTGTAAAGAAAAAAAAAAACATTTTTTTTCCTCAAAATATTTCTAGAGATTGCTCCCTCTTTATCAATTTATTGCACAGTGATTTTTAATTTACAAATTATTGTAGATCACATAAAAACTTTTTTTTTTCATTGGTCAAAAAACAATTATAGATAATAACACATAAAAAATTATTAAATATAAATAAAATAACAATAAAATATTATAAAAATTAAAGGTTTTTAGAATGCAGTATTTTATAAAATGTTTTTGAAACAAAATATAAGGAAACAAAAATAAGAAACAAATGAGGGAGCAATCTCTCGAAATATATTTGAGAAAAAAAAAATATATATATATATATTTTTTTTTCTTTACAGATCCAAGTACGCCCTTTTATATAATCTTAATTAATGGATCGCCTTTTGACTCAAACTATTTCTAATAGGTAAATATTGTTGGTTAATTGTGGATATTTTCTTATATTTGCTATCTTTTATTGGGCAGATATTAAAAGCCTAATTTGCACATATAAAATACTATGGTACATTACCGCGCCATCTGTTATGAAAATTCGAAACTATTATAGACGTGTATGATTCTTTTTGAAATAAAACAATTCCTACTGCTCTTACTGCAATGGATAAATTAAGGGGAGGGGCTGGCTCATCAGTGGTGAACCCTCCCAGTGGTTTCGCCAGTTTAATCTACCATAACGCTAATGTTATGCATTTTCCGATCTTCCTTTCATAGTGATACTGATGCTAGACTCTTGGAACGGGTATTTTGGATTAACTATGGGCATAAGCTTTGAGAACAGCAGAAATACATATAATTATAAATATATAATATGATTTGAACAATCGCTCTTTCGCAAACATCAATTTGTTTATTCAATTAGTATAGACGTGTGAGATTCTTTTTAAAATAAACAATTTCTACTGTCCTTACTGCAATGGTTCTAATAAAGGCTACAAATTTATGTTTGCGGATGAACGATTGCTCGAAGCATATTATATATTTATAATTATATGTAATGCTGTCTTCAAAGCTTATGTCCATAATTCATCTAAATACCCATTCTAAGAGTCTAGCATCAGTATCACTATAAAAGGAAGATAAAAAAATGCAATATAACAGCGGTATGGTTGATTAAACTGAATAAACCGCTGAAAGGGTTCACCACTGATGAATCAGGGCCTCACATTAATATTTTTCCATTACAGTAAGGACAGTTGAATTGTTTTATTTATAAAAAGAATCATACGCGTCTATAATAGTTTCGAATTTTCAAATATAAAATACATTGACGATATTAAAGATGTCGGATTCTCACAATAAATATTCAATATATATAATATATATATCTAGATATTAGAAGGCATATATTGGATTGAATATCAAATATTTTTTCCAATATTTCGATTGTCTAAACGCCAACCTTTATCGAGGCATTACAATTTGTATAAACAAACTCAGCTTCATATAGTGTCATCAAATTACAGTTGAAATAGTTTTGTAAGAATATTTTTCAAAAAGAGGGGAATTGATAAACATGTTTTAAAAAGGAAATATGATTATTAAAACAAATTAACTTTTTTTTTGCAAAACGACACTTGAAGTTACACCGCATGAGTTTCTTTTCAATGAAAAATCAAAATTTTATTTTAAGTTGAAAGAGTCAATATTTCACCTTGGAATAAAATTTTGATTTTTCATTGAAAAGAAACTCATGCGGTGTAACTTCAAGTGTCGTTTTGCAATCACGGGTCGCAGTGTATTATATATATATTTTTTTTTTTCAAAGCGAGGTAAGTGACAATTAAAAAAGAATAAAAATATCATCTATTTATCATTAACAAGTTTCAGTTGCACGAAAAGAAGTAACATTTTGTATTAACTACTATAACAGTTACATTTTTTAAACATTTCATCAATGTAAATTTTACCTAGAAAAATTGCAGCCAAAGTTTTGGAGGAAGATTATATTATTACATAGCTATATAGATATGAATCAATACAGTATTTTAACATATAGATGGATTAATAAATATAAATTTATATTAAAAAAACAATATAAAAAATAAATAATAAAAAGGTCAGTTGTTGATATTAAAAATAAAATGACATATCCTGACCAGGAGCACATGTGCTTTTCAGAAGGCAGAGCGCCATCTGGTGGAACAGAAATCAACTATTCATGGATTTAACCTGTTCCCTGATATTTGGCCAACCCAATTTCTTGATATATCAAGAAAGGCCATCCATGAACGCGTGTGCACTGGTCAGGATATGTCTTTTTTTATTTTTAATATTCCATTATATATATATATATTAATCCAATATATGCCTTTTTACTATCTAATATATATATATATATATATGTTATATAAGAGTATTATTTTATTTAAAAATATATATATATTATTTCATAGATATAAATACTCTGTTTAAATCGACCGCCAGAGGTCGCGCTTTCTTTATAAATACTCATTGTTGTTCTTCCCCGATTGGCGCCCTGGCAGAAACATTTTTTTCCCCCCCCCCCCCGGTCCTCCTCTACATCCCGGCTCTCCTGGCCTCACCTGGCGATGACCCCTGGCCACCCATCCCCAGGCCCCTCCAACTATGCTTTGTATATATTCCGCTTTATGCGTCCCATCGGGGCTCAAAAATCATTCATTTTGGTTAGCAGCCCGTAAAATAAAGATATTTTCTCTCTCTCCCCGATTGGCCGACCCAAAACATTTGTACATTATGTAAATACGCTTTTCATTTTTTTTATTCTTACGCCTTAAGCCAGGCAGTACTTTTAACAAATTATGTTTATCCTAAAGCTCAATTAAAACAATATCTGATCAAGACTATTTTTATTATTATCTTTTCAAGATTTCAACCACGACTGCACCACCATAGCTTAATCCTCAAGATAACCAAAATCAAGATAATCACAACAATCAAGATACAACAGAAAATCTCACTCATTCTATTTTTTCCATATAAGATATATATATTATGAAGCATTAACGCGCCATCTGTTATCAAAATTCGAAACTATTATAGACGTGTATGATTATTTTTTTAAAAATAAACAATTTCTACTGTCCTTACTGCAATGGTAGAATTAATGGGAGGGCATGACTCATCAGCTGGTTTTTAAAAAATAATCATACGCGTCTATAATATATCTATATATATATTGAATAAAGCTTATTTTGGATTTAATAAGTTTTATTAATCCAATATTTGGATGGACCAATCGTCCATCTTTTACGAGGTTTTTGTTATGAAGTATACAGCAGGTCGCGGTGAGCCACGGACGTCCTTACAAGCTTGTTGGGCAAAAACCTTCTATTTTTTATTATTTATTTAAACCAGAATATGCTTTATTTTAAATATTTATATTATGGATTACTTTATATTCAGAATTTATACACTTAAACCTGTCTATAGTGCCCCCTCTAAATAGTGCATTCCTCTCTATAGCGCCCGATTTAAATACGTACTACGATGCGATTTACATTAAAAGTGACCTGTCTATAGCACCCCTTCTCTATAGAACCCTATTTTGGTGAGTCCCAAGAGGGGGCGCTATAGACAGGTTTAACTGTATTTATATATTCAAATGTTTATATTAATTCGCAAAGAAATTTTCAGATATCGTATTAAATTGGTATAAATTTGGAATAGTAATATTGCGTTCATAAAACATTACTAATTCAATATTTTGCGCTTTCTATAAGTAATTTTCCATATAATATTGTAACATAGAAAACTAGAAAAGACAAACTTCAAAATGACACAGCAATATATTCAAGGCAAGCACAAAATCAACATTTATAAGATACAAGTTAAGCAATGAGTGAAGTCCCCAGAGTTGTGAAATAATATAAATATCAAAATAATAATAATCTGTATATAAAATATAATAAATACTTTGATACAATATTTTAATAATAATTATCATATTTAAGGATTATTCAGTTTTCTTTGATGTGTTTATTATCTTAAAGATATTAATTTTTATTTGACATGTCGGAAGCGATATCCCAGCTTGGGATACTTGCGCCTAAATACATTTTAGTAGATTATATACAATTCATTTTGTACAATTTAATAACCGTACTAAAAACATAATTGAAACTTAAACTATGGCACTCTAAAACAGAAGAGAAAATCCAAAAATGGATTATTTTAGCAACCTATATACAATTCATTATATACAACTCAATAACCGACTAAAAACACAATTAAAACTGAAACGATGGTTTTCTCAAACAGAAGAGAGTTAAAAAGAGAGCTAAATGATGCCTGCCTATATAATAATGGTGATATTATATGAACATATGAAAACGTATAATTGCAATATATATAAAAAATAAATAAAAAGGGTTCAAAGAATTAGTTTTTGTTTTAATATATTATATAGGCTCCATCTTTGCTTCCTTCCTGTGACGAATCTGTATAAGACCGGTGGTCTTAATAAATGTGTATGTGTGTATCTAAACAACTGGACATGAGTCGGACCTGGAGGCTGTTGTTGGGTTCTGTGCTACCTGAAGTATAGGAGCTCTATCTATGTTTTCTTCCTGTGGTGAATCTGTATAAGACCGGTGGTCTTACTAAAGCTGTATGTGTGTGTATCTAAACAACTGGATATGCGTCGGACCTGGAGGCTGTTGTTGGGTTCTGTGCTGCCTGGAGTATAGGAGTTCCATCTATGCTTCCTTCCTGTGGTGAATCTATATAAGACCGGTGGTCTTAATAAAGCTGTATATGTGTATCTAAACAACTAGACATACTTCGGACCTGGAGGCTATTGTTGGGTTCTGTACTACCTGGAGTATAGGAGCTCTATCTATGCTTCCTTCCTGCGGTGAATCTGTATAAGACCGGTGGTCTTAATAGAGCTGTATGTGTGTGTGCTTCATTATATATTATCTTCTCTAAATTTCTTGATCTTACAAACACTTC
Source organism: Cordylochernes scorpioides (assembly GCA_030710605.1). Taxonomy (NCBI): domain Eukaryota; kingdom Metazoa; phylum Arthropoda; class Arachnida; order Pseudoscorpiones; family Chernetidae; genus Cordylochernes; species Cordylochernes scorpioides. The sequence continues at coordinate 65,530,831 of CP092883.1, forward strand.
TACAGAAGTATATGATTCATATATCCTCATATATTCCTATAGATGCATTTTTAAGAACCAAAATATGAACACCAGATAATAAAACATGAAACTCATTTTCGTTATCTTTGTTTTACTTATTATTTATATAGAAAAACATCTACTATTAAAATATAATAGGTAATGAAAAAGGCATCTCCTTATCGTGCAACTGCAAGAAAAGCTAACCACGGACGCTTTCGGGTTGTTCGCCCACATCAGCGTGATGCAAGCTGTAACTTAACGATCAAAAAACTGATTAATTAACTTTATTAATCAAAAAGGGGTATTTCGCCAATTCTGGAATAATTAAAAATCAACGAGAATAGTTGAAATTTATTCCGATAGATAGCGCAAGCCATCAAGAACTTTCAGTTGCAAGATAAGGAGATGCCTTTTTACTAATTTATGAACCTTATTCCAGTACAATATTACCTTTGTACTATTTTTCACAATAGGTGTTATGTGATATTTCGTTTTTTATAACAACAAAGCCTTTATTAAGAACACTCGTATCATGCAGTATTCTCCCAGATGGATAAACATAACAGTTATCTACAGAAAGCGGAAAAAAAAATCAATCTTTCTTTAAGTTAGGTTGCTCTTCTATGTTATGCCTTTTGGACTGTGCTTTTCTCCAGAATTTGTGAAAACCCAATGTATTGGTTCTGCTTTTCAATACTTTTGCCAATAATAGATTTGTCGAATTGTTTTCATAAGCAATCTTCTGGCGGAGAATTACTCCCTCCTCCTACAAAGCCGGATAGTAGAGCATGTTGTGTGGAAATTCCTGGCAGGATTCACTATTACACAGAATTCATTTCAGATTCTTGGATTCCAATAATCAATAACGTTATTTATAAAACTGATTAAAATCGTTAGAATTACGTTTTTTTTATAACCAAGCCAATATAATAAATTGAAGAATGCAGAGTTAAATATCGAAAAACTGAAGAGAAAAAGCTACCATTACCTTAAAAAAGAATCTAAAATTGAATGCCTTCTATTGTTGACGGTTTTTGATATCCAGAAAACTGGAGTCGCTGAAAAATCCAAAACACCAGCTTTGTGCAGATTAGACTTTGTCATAAATAAAAAAAAATACTTTAATCTATTCACAATATATGGTGGCGAATGAAATTTTTAGTTTCAACTCGCGAGATACATCTTTTATTCAAATCTATAAAGATAATGGTTGGTGTAATCTGCATACGTTTAGAATGATATTATTTAAACCTCCAATAAATTCTAATGTAAACTCTGTTCATAACCGAAATCCTGTTTGAATAATTTCCCCGTCTTTGTGTCACACTCAAATTTATTAGGCAATTAATATGAAGAAATTAATAAGATACTTATAAGAGGCTTAAATATTATTAATTATATATATAATTGTTTTTAAAATAAATATATTGAAGATTTTATATTAAACATATATAGTAATATGAATATAATGTCAATATATATGTATATAGGCATATATTGTTACAAAATATATAATATATGCCTTTTTAATTAAAGATATATTTAAGGATGGCTCTATTCTAAATATATATGTAATATTGTTTCAAATATCGATGTATGAATAAGCTGGCAGTCGTGTACGTGAGGCGAGTGTTGATGATCTTCCCACACGCGGACAACAAGAAGCAGAGGCAGGGCTAGATGTTAACACCGAGAGTGGTCGGGGACAGCCCACGGGACAGATGTAGAGGCCATAACACAAACTTGGATGCTTATCCCCGAGACATGGAGGGCGAGTGTGTGTGCGGGACAGAAGCCGTCTGTCGATGGCCACCCTCTAGAACCATCTGCTGCTGACCCCTGCCAAAACCTGTTATGTTTACAGGGGTGGTCCATGAAGAGTCCCTGGGGGCCCCACTGAGCTGGGCGTTGGCTTTTCCTCCCCCCCTCTCCCTGCCACCAGCTGACCGCTCTCTCTTTGGATCTTTATTTTGACGTCAACATTTTTAGTTTTACATACAAATAGGGGTTTACAGGTATTATCAATAAAGTTATAGCATATATACAAAATATGGGGGTGGCAGCAAACAGATACGGTGTACATTCCAAAAGAAGGGCAGGATATTTTAAGGTATCGGCTCTAATTGGAAGATATGTAACACATACTAAGAGTGTCATACAGTTTATAATATACGATATATATAAATTGGGTTGGCCAAATTTCAGGGAACAGGCTAAATCAATGTTTAGTTGATTTCTGTTCCACCAGATGGCGCTCTGCCTTCTGTAAAGCACATGTGCTCCTGGTCAGGATATGCCATTTTTAATATATATGTGTCGGTGTGTGTGTGAAATAGCAATGTAAAAATAATAAAAATGTCAGGTGTTGAAATCAATATTAAAAATGGCATATCCTGACCAGGAACACATGTGCTTTTCAGAAGGTAGAGATCCATCTGGTGGAACAGAAATCAACTAAACATCGATTTAGCCTGTTCCCTGATATTCGGCCAAACCAATGTTTTGATAAATCAAGATGGCCCTTTGCCTTCTGAAAAGCACATGTGCTCCTTGTCAGGATATACCTTTTTTATTTTTAATATATATATATATTATTAAAAAGGCATATATATTGGATCAAAATCTATAATTTATTTACCAATATTTCGATCCAATATATGCCTTTTTTAATTAAAGATCTATTTAAGTATTGCTCTAATTTCAATGTTGATATATATAATATTTGATGTAATTTTAAAAAGAAGTGAGCTTGTTACTGCTCCCTATTCTCCTTTTTACATTCAGACATGAGGCCGGCGCATAGGCCGTATTATATATAGTTATAAAATGTTAAAACTAAAAATATATTCAATGCTATAAATTCAATATTCAATTTTAAAATAATTATAAAACAAGGTAATAAGACCAAATCCAAATAAATAAATAGTATGTGACGTTTGGGTAACAACGTTGTTACCGAAACGTTACACACTATTTATTTATTTGGATTTGGTCTTATTACCTTGTTTTATAATCTATAATACAAATTGTGCCTTATCTGAAATAATTCTAATAATCTACAACGGATATCAATAAAATAATAATATACCTAAATATCCTTCGTCACTAAGCACCTGTACATTTAATTTGTGCAATAGCGATTTCAGCCAGCACTTTCCACACTATATGTTTTAAAATAATAATATACCTAAATATCCTTCGTCACTAAGCACCTGTACATTTAATTTGTGCAATAGCGATTTTAGCCAGCACTTTCCACACTATATGTTTTATAGTCCGGCACTGGAAGAGGAGAGAGACATTCTCAGATAAAAGATTGGCTTTGAAAATAATTCGACCAATGTTTTATTAAGTAATTACGGCAAAAATGTGCATGTCCGCCGTCCGTCGCCGGCTTGGTATTTGCTTCTTTGTCATTAGTTAATTCTGAATGACTTTCAGTCATTTCAGAATATTTTGGCGATTTCTCGGCAAAGACTTGGCCGTTTTGGATCATTTTTAAATGAGCTTGCAGCCCATTCGTTTGGCTTTCAGCCAATTCCCCATAGGGGTTAGAAATATCGATTTCCTCAATCTCTATCCCATAATATGTTTTGATAAGTAGTGAACAGCTAGCCCAGTGCACTGATTTTTTCAAATATTATGGAGAACAGCACAGAGAATAGGGGTAACACGGTGACAGCCACTTTGCCAGCTAAACACCTCTTTGGCAGATTTTCAAGATTCCATTAGTTCCCGTGTGGATCTCATGGAATAAAGTCCGCCCTAGACTGACGAGGCCAATTAGCCCAAAACCATGGTCTCTAGGTGGACGCTTCTCAGTTTGCCAAAGCTGGTGTTGTGGCTTTGTCACCGACCCGAGGCCGCTAGTTGCGGCGACGGTCAATAGATGGCGTCAGGTTTTGACGTTTATTTTGACGGGAGAAACGCCCTAAGCTTATATGGATCAATTTCCTCCCGGCTAATTATCCATCTATATATATCTATATATAGATATATATAGATGGAAATTTTGCCGGGAAGAATTTGATATGAAGAGACAAGGTGCGGCGACAGTCAATAGATGGCGTCTGGTTTTAGACGTCTATTTTGACAGGAGAGGCGACCCTTGTCTCTTTATATACATATATGTTATTAATATTTTGATAAAGGGTTGATAAGACAAAGGATCGATAAGATAAGGGTTGAGGTGCAGTAGTGATAAAAAAAGATAATTATTTACCGTCAAGTAGCTTTTATTTTCAATTACTTGAGGAAAGATTACACATTAGTTATCTTCACATTATATAGAATTTATAAAGTTAATCCTATATTAGTGATTTAAAAGGATCGATATGTTAACTACGCATATTTACAACAAAACTACACAACAAAACCGAGAGTCTTTCTTAAACGATGATAACAAAAATAAAATTATGAATGAATAAAAATAAAATATATATTTTTCAAAATATATATAAATTTTTGAGTTTTTATATTATATAATATATATATATATATTAAAAATAAAATTAGCATTTCCTGACTATTCACATGAGCTTTTTGATGTCAGAGTGCCATCTAGTGGAACAAGAAACAATTAAACGTTGATTTAGCTTGTTTCAGAAATATTTGGCCAACCCAATTTTTTGATGAATCGTGAAAAGTAAACCAAGTACACATTATATAAATAGTGTTATTTTAAAATTACCTTAGGAGATTGAGATTGAAACTACTTTATTTTAAAGTCCATATATGATTATGTAAGGTTTATGCTCGAAACTGGGCAACTCTGTGCTTCATTTCCATCAATAATTGACAAAATGACCCAGAATAAGTATATTGCTACGGCGTTTTATGGTTTCCACAAGTCCATATCTCAGAAGAAGGCCAAGTGACACTCACTCCTCACTTTCTTACTATTACTCTTTTTGTGTTGTTCTTCTTGCTTCCCTCTTTCTCTTTCTTGTTTTTTTTTTCTTTTTCTTCTGTCTATATCGTTGTTTCCTTTGTCTCACTGCTTTGTTCTTATGCATACCTCTGGGGAATCCTGTATAGGGTCAGTTACCCTAAATAAAGGCTTTTTGTTGTTGATTATGTAAGGTTAAATACAGAATAAATATAAAATAAATTAGGGGCAGGAGAGGTAAGAAATATATTGATTTTTCAGAAATAACGATATTTCTAGAATAAATTATAAAATTGTCGAAAGAGAGCGTTTCATTTTAAATAATTTTAAAATTATCGGGTTTCCAAAATAATATTAGAGGGTATTGATACAAAATTACAAGTATCAATCTTTATATGTGAAAAAATAATTTAAAATAATAATAAAAAGGTCAGATGTTGTTATTAAAATCGATAAAATCATATCTTGACCAAAATCATATGAGTTCATTAGATGGCAGAGCGCCATCTAGTGAAACAGAAATCAACTAAACATCGATTTAGCCTGTTTCCTGATATTTGGACAACCTATTTTTATTTAAAGAAAAGCCAACCACGTAAGCATTTTCGGGCTGCTGGCCCTCGTCAGCGTGGAGCAGGTTGTACCTCTGCGACCAAAAGAATGTTGGTCCCAGAGGTTTCTTGAGAAATCAAGAAATGGGTATTTAAGGCCAAACTTGCGTAAATTACGCAGAACCTGTGGAAAAATAATTTAAAATATAAAATAATGCAAACATTCTTTAGTTTGGTCAGGATATGCCTTTTTTATTTTAATCTTTATACTGTTAAACCTGTCTATAGCGCCCCCTCTTGGGACTCATCAAAATAGGGTGCTATAGAGAGGGGGTGCTATAGACAGGCCACTTTTAATGTAAATCGCATCGTACTGCGTATTTAAAATCAAGCGCTATAAAGAGGGAGGCGCTATTTAGAGGGGGCGCTATAGACAGGTTTAACTTTATGTTCAAATTTATTATACAAAATATGTTTTATTAGACTTTAAAAAAAATATTAATAATTTGTTTCAACTACCCCTTTCGTAAATTATTCTAAATGCAATATAATGACAATTGAATAGCAATTACATATCTCTTCTTAAATTCAATATACTTATTTTTATTTTAGTTTTCTATTTTTTATAGCACGTGTTTTGGTTTTGACATTTATTACATACAGGTTCCTAATATATATTATTATTTCTCTTTTTTTATTATTATTTTTCTTGTATAATATGTTTATAAATGTTTCTGTTTAAAAAATGTAAATCGACGCAATTATCCCTAGCCGGGATATCGCGTTTTGTGTATTGAAAAAGATAAAAGTCTATTTACATAATGACATCTTTTAATATCAAACGAATAAATTGGGTATCGTTGCATAACATTAAATACCAGCTTTTCGAAACTATTAAAGACGCGTAAGATTCTTTTTGAAATTAAACAATTACTACTGCTCTTACTGCAATGGAAAAAATTAATGGGAGGGCCTGGCTCATCAGTGTTGAACCCTTCAGCGGTTTCGGCAGTTTAACCATTGCAGTAAGGGGGCAGTAGAAATTGTTTAAGTTCAAAAAATAATCATACGCGTCTATAATAGTTTCGAATTTGTATAACAGATGGCGCGCTAGTGTATCATAGTATAAACGTTCTAATATCAGCTTTTGTGGTGTCCAACTGGCGAATTGTCAATATGTCGTGATTATACATTACGGAAGATGCAACCAATAAAAAAAAACGATCCAGCTAGGAGTCTTCTGATATATATATCCAAGATAGCATTTTATGTGTTTTCCTCTCTCTCTGCGAAATACCCCTGGATTTGCAGGCCTCGCTCTTCGGCGTCGGCCTCCATCCCGAGGCAGTGAAGCTAACAAGTGTGGCGAAGGCTACCATCTACAAGTTCCATCTTTGTCTCGTGGTGGGCGCCACCAATGACGAGTTGTATATATATATATATATGAAAAAATAGTACAAATGTAATATTGTACTGTGATAAGGTGCATAAATTAAGAAAAAGGCTTCTTCTTATCGTGCAACTGAAAGTTGCTGATGGCTTGCGCCATCTATCGGAATAAATATCAACTATTCTCGTTGATTTTTAATTATTCCATAATTGGCCAAATACTCATTCTTGATTAATCAAGAAAAGCTAACCACGGACGCGTTTCGGGCTGTTGGCCCTCATCAGCGTGGTGCAAGCTGTACCTCAACGACCAAAAAATTGGTCCTTAAGGCATCCTGAAAAATCATGAAATGGGTAGTTAAGGCCAGAATTGCGTAAGAACGCTACACAATGTGAAAAAATAGTACAAATGTAATATTGTACTGGGATAAGGTGCATAAATTAAGAAAAAGGCTTCTTCTTATGGCGCAAGCCATCAGCAACTTTCAGTTGCTCGATAAGAAGAAGCCTTTTTCTTTATATATATATATATATATATGCTTATTTTTATCAATTATTTATATCTAATTATTCATACATTTATATTTATATGATCCTATTTATTCACATTTAAATTTATTCTGTATTCAACCTCATATAATCTTATATGGACATTGTAATAAATCAGTTTCAATCTCAATTTCTCTCTCTCTATCTCCACCGCTACTGGTCCTGTAGCGCCGTCCGCCCTCTCATCCGAGAGGCGTTCTCCATCATCGGGCGGCCCCCGGACCTTCAGTCCTGGATCTTCGCGGTGGGTCTCAAGGACCACGCCATCACCATCTCCTCAGCGGCGAATCACGCGATCTACGTTTTTTTCGTAGATCGGCTTTGGGTCGGTGACAAAGCCACAACACCAGCTTTGGAAAACTGAGAAGCGTCAACCATAGGTTTTGACGTTTATTTTGACAGAAGAGGAGCCCTATGCTTCTATAGATCAATTTCCTCCCGGCAAATTTTCCATCTATATATATATATATATACTCAAAATACAAATATGACCAATGAGAAAACGTAAATTCATATTTTGTATCCTATGTCAAAGGTACAATATTTACACAAGCTAAAATAAAAATAATCCCAATTCTGCATCAATTATTCAATAAATGTATAGAAATGGGACACTATCCGGATGAATGGAAAAAATCATTCTTAAAAATAATTCCAAAACCAGGCAAAACGAGTTATGAAGTAAATAAAAGTTATAGACCTATATCATTGACATCTAATCTATCTAAAACATTTGAGAATATAATAAAAAATAAATTAAGTAACTATTATTTAGAAAATAATCTAATGAGCTCAAGGCAGCATGGCTTTATGAAATCTAGATCAACTATTACTGGAATGGAAAAAATTATAGAAACTATATTGAAACATAAACAAAAAGAATTGACTTCCTTGATAGCTATAGATATAGCTGGTGCATTCGACAATGCATGGTGGCCTGCGATTATAAAACGAATGGATAATGACAACGTTCCCTCAGATTTAATACGGATCATAAAATCTTATTTGAATAAAGAAAGGGAGGTGAAATTTACATACGAATCAGAAACTTTTTATAAGAAAATAACTAAAGGATGTCGACAGGGTGGACCTTTATCACCACTTCTGTGGAATATTTTGCTAAATGATTTGTTGATAAATTTCGAATCAATCAATGCAGATATTATATGTTATGCAGACGATGCTACAATAATTTGCTGGAATAAGACTATTGAAGGACTAAAAACCGCAAGTGAACACACCTTAAATTATGTGATCCAATGGTGTAATAGAAATAAATTAACGATCAGTACAGAGAAAACTAATTTGCTATACCTGCATAACAGAGAAAAAATACCTATCGAGGTTAATAACAATATAATCAGACCGGTCAAGCAAGTAAAAATTCTGGGAATGAAATTTTCAAATCACAAATGGAAAAATAAAGTTAACTTTACTCCACATGTAAATGATATTCTGTGTAAGGCAGGGCGTATGAAAAATTTATTATGTTCACTAAGCGGCAACGTGTGGGGTTTAGATACACAAAATAGGTTAACTTTATATAAAACTATAATAAGGCCTGTACTTACATACGGATCAGAAATTTGGCTTAAATATTTAAACAATCGTTCTAAACAAAAACTGAATTCCATGCAGTACCAGATCATTTTATGGGCAGTTAGCGCTTATAAAACCACATCATCTAACTGTGTGCATAGTTTGGCAAAAATTCCACTCCTAATAGACTATATAGAATCTAGAATAATCAAATATGATCTAACTCATCTGTCCACTGAAGATATAATTACTTATGAACCCCATGCTCCAAGTATAGTCAAATCATTCTTACACGCAAAAATGAAGGAAAATTTTGACAATACTAATGAAATTTTCAGAAGCTTTTTCGTGTCTGGAATCCCAAGATTTTTCCGTCCAAATTTTTATAATATCCAATTCATTACAGATCATGGTAATTTTGGGAAATTTTTGGCAACTATCGGCGCGGTGAAGGAACCAGGATGCTTCTGCGGAGGTGAAATTCAGGACTCGAAACATCTACTTATGAATTGCCCAATTTTCCGGGTTTATAGAGAAGACAAATTTGGTCGTATTGGACGGCTTGATGAATTTGTAGGCAATAAGGAGAGGTGCAAAAGTTTTGATCAATTTTGCAAATTTATTTACAACTTTCTTTTAATTCGGAAAAGGGAGAGGGAAAATTAGAAGGAAAAGAATTGCGATGCCTGCTTTGTGTGTTTTGCTTTGTTGTTTGTTTTTCTCTTCGGACAATTTTCTTTGTTAATTATGTAAAATAGTGAATTGAACAGGATTGTATATAGCCGATTTGTTGTGATGTAGAGAGAGGTCTCGACGCAAATATCCCTGAGTTTGGGATATCGCGTTTCATGATGTTAATAAAGTAATATATATATATATATATATATTATATACTCAAAATACAAATATGACCAATGAGAAAACGTAAATTCGTATTTTGTATCCTATGTCAAAGGTACAATATTTCTTAACATTTATTTATATTTAATTAAAAAGAGATATTTTGATGCATTAGCACGCCATCTGTTATGAAAATTCGAAACTATTATAGATACGTATATTCTTTTAAAAATTAAACAATTTCTACTGTCTTTACTGTAATGGAAAATTAGACTGGCGAAACCGCTAGGAGGGTTCACCACTGATGAGCCAGGCCTTCCCATCAATTTTCATGAAAATATATATATTGGATCAAAATATAATTTATTTTACCTATATTTCAGTTGGCTGAATGCCTACCTTTATCAAGGTATTGAAACAAATCACACATTAATATGTTATAATATCTTGAAACAACTCCCAATTGGAGGAAAGGAGAATAGGTAAATTTGGAGATCTCTTATAAGATTATTGAATCTGTCTTATTTACATACCTCTAGTGTCTGGTAAATAAATTTACTGACAATATGTTTATTTTCAATATCATCAAATATTATCTCTACAAAACTTACTGCAATGATATAAGTTGATGAAGGAGTATTTCAATTAAAAGGTTGTCCCAAAAGTTCGTATTTTTCTTAAAACGTTGTTTTTCTTTAAAATGAGAACACCAAAACGTTGATGTTTATTTTCACAAATAAATCAAACTTATAATGTCTTTACTGCGATGAAATATATTGGGAGGGCTTGGCTCATCAGTGGTAAACCCTCCCATAATTTAATTTAATTTGGCAAAACCGCTGGGAGGGTTTACCACTGATGAGTCAAGCCCTCCCAATATTTTTTCATCGCAGTAAGGACATTAGAAGTTTGATTTACTTGTGAAAATAAACATTCGCGTTTTGGTGTTTTCATTTGTATTATATAGATGGCGTGTTATTGCTATGTTATTTTTCTTAATACTTGGTGAATAATATTATTACGGCGAATACATAATAACACATAATACAATTACTTTATACATAATACAAAGACATTATACATACTACTTTACTAAAGTAGTACTTCTGATGTCTCCGTGTTGAAAAGCATGTTAGTCCGACGCTCGAGAAATAAAATAATTGTAAAAAGGAACAAACCCTAGATTTTTTATTAATTTAGTTAGAATGAACATAAGTGTTCATAGGTACCTCAAGGATCATAGTAGTGGTGGTGTTGTCTTGACCATGGAACAGATCAGATCGGTCCATGCACCCTGATCACAATACCAGCCAACTGAGGTGCCGTATAGATGTCCTCTTCTGGATTGATGTCTGCCATATAGAGAGAGGGCTGCAAGGGTGAATGCTCAAAGTATAAACCCAATACGAACACGGGTACCAAATGACTCTGTATGCACCACTTTAAATCAAAACAAACAATCAATCGGCAATTTTAATCCTAGAAGTTCTACTTCTGGATATCCTTGTTGAAGGACATGTTATCACGAAATCTCTAGAAATAAAAGAAATGAGAAAAACACAAAACCTAGATTCCTTATTAATTGAGTCAAAATTTAAAAACAGGAAGGAATCTCCAATATATTTATTATCTATCTCTTCTTAATACAGTACCTAGAAAAATTGACGAAGTTAAGAAATTATTAAGAAGAATTTAATATCTTAAAAAAAACCTTCCTAAATCTATAAGAATATATGTCAAAATTGTATTTTAAAGTAAAATTGAATAATTCATATATAAACCGAATAACCATCTATCACGAATATTTTCAATTATTATTTTGAATCAGGATAAATTACAGTAATCATACTATACGAATGAGACCTTATTATAAAATGGTGATCCACCTATCGGATAATATATAAACTATTTATAATATTATACAAAAGGGCGTGCCTGGATCTGTAAAGAAAAAAAAAACATTTTTTTTCCTCAAAATATTTCTAGAGATTGCTCCCTCTTTATCAATTTATTGCACAGTGATTTTTAATTTACAAATTATTGTAGATCACATAAAAACTTTTTTTTTTCATTGGTCAAAAAACAATTATAGATAATAACACATAAAAAATTATTAAATATAAATAAAATAACAATAAAATATTATAAAAATTAAAGGTTTTTAGAATGCAGTATTTTATAAAATGTTTTTGAAACAAAATATAAGGAAACAAAAATAAGAAACAAATGAGGGAGCAATCTCTCGAAATATATTTTGAGAAAAAAAAAAATATATATATATATATTTTTTTTTCTTTACAGATCCAAGTACGCCCTTTTATATAATCTTAATTAATGGATCGCCTTTTGACTCAAACTATTTCTAATAGGTAAATATTGTTGGTTAATTGTGGATATTTTCTTATATTTGCTATCTTTTATTGGGCAGATATTAAAAGCCTAATTTGCACATATAAAATACTATGGTACATTACCGCGCCATCTGTTATGAAAATTCGAAACTATTATAGACGTGTATGATTCTTTTTGAAATAAAACAATTCCTACTGCTCTTACTGCAATGGATAAATTAAGGGGAGGGGCTGGCTCATCAGTGGTGAACCCTCCCAGTGGTTTCGCCAGTTTAATCTACCATAACGCTAATGTTATGCATTTTCCGATCTTCCTTTCATAGTGATACTGATGCTAGACTCTTGGAACGGGTATTTTGGATTAACTATGGGCATAAGCTTTGAGAACAGCAGAAATACATATAATTATAAATATATAATATGATTTGAACAATCGCTCTTTCGCAAACATCAATTTGTTTATTCAATTAGTATAGACGTGTGAGATTCTTTTTAAAATAAACAATTTCTACTGTCCTTACTGCAATGGTTCTAATAAAGGCTACAAATTTATGTTTGCGGATGAACGATTGCTCGAAGCATATTATATATTTATAATTATATGTAATGCTGTCTTCAAAGCTTATGTCCATAATTCATCTAAAATACCCATTCTAAGAGTCTAGCATCAGTATCACTATAAAAGGAAGATAAAAAAATGCAATATAACAGCGGTATGGTTGATTAAACTGAATAAACCGCTGAAAGGGTTCACCACTGATGAATCAGGGCCTCACATTAATATTTTTCCATTACAGTAAGGACAGTTGAATTGTTTTATTTATAAAAAGAATCATACGCGTCTATAATAGTTTCGAATTTTCAAATATAAAATACATTGACGATATTAAAGATGTCGGATTCTCACAATAAATATTCAATATATATAATATATATATCTAGATATTAGAAGGCATATATTGGATTGAATATCAAATATTTTTTCCAATATTTCGATTGTCTAAACGCCAACCTTTATCGAGGCATTACAATTTGTATAAACAAACTCAGCTTCATATAGTGTCATCAAATTACAGTTGAAATAGTTTTGTAAGAATATTTTTCAAAAGAGGGGAATTGATAAACATGTTTTAAAAAGGAAATATGATTATTAAAACAAATTAACTTTTTTTTTGCAAAACGACACTTGAAGTTACACCGCATGAGTTTCTTTTCAATGAAAAATCAAATTTTATTTTAAGTTGAAAGAGTCAATATTTCACCTTGGAATAAAATTTTGATTTTTCATTGAAAAGAAACTCATGCGGTGTAACTTCAAGTGTCGTTTTGCAATCACGGGTCGCAGTGTATTATATATATATATTTTTTTTTCAAAGCGAGGTAAGTGACAATTAAAAAAAGAATAAAAATATCATCTATTTATCATTAACAAGTTTCAGTTGCACGAAAAGAAGTAACATTTTGTATTAACTACTATAACAGTTACATTTTTTAAACATTTCATCAATGTAAATTTTACCTAGAAAAATTGCAGCCAAAGTTTTGGAGGAAGATTATATTATTACATAGCTATATAGATATGAATCAATACAGTATTTTAACATATAGATGGATTAATAAATATAAATTTATATTAAAAAAACAATATAAAAAATAAATAATAAAAAGGTCAGTTGTTGATATTAAAAATAAAAATGACATATCCTGACCAGGAGCACATGTGCTTTTCAGAAGGCAGAGCGCCATCTGGTGGAACAGAAATCAACTATTCATGGATTTAACCTGTTCCCTGATATTTGGCCAACCCAATTTCTTGATATATCAAGAAAGGCCATCCATGAACGCGTGTGCACTGGTCAGGATATGTCTTTTTTTATTTTTAATATTCCATTATATATATATATATTAATCCAATATATGCCTTTTTACTATCTAATATATATATATATATATATGTTATATAAGAGTATTATTTTATTTAAAAATATATATATATTATTTCATAGATATAAATACTCTGTTTAAATCGACCGCCAGAGGTCGCGCTTTCTTTATAAATACTCATTGTTGTTCTTCCCCGATTGGCGCCCTGGCAGAAACATTTTTTTCCCCCCCCCCCCCCGGTCCTCCTCTACATCCCGGCTCTCCTGGCCTCACCTGGCGATGACCCCTGGCCACCCATCCCCAGGCCCCTCCAACTATGCTTTGTATATATTCCGCTTTATGCGTCCATCGGGGCTCAAAAATCATTCATTTTGGTTAGCAGCCCCGTAAAATAAAGATATTTTCTCTCTCTCCCCGATTGGCCGACCCAAAACATTTGTACATTATGTAAATACGCTTTTCATTTTTTTTATTCTTACGCCTTAAGCCAGGCAGTACTTTTAACAAATTATGTTTATCCTAAAGCTCAATTAAAACAATATCTGATCAAGACTATTTTTATTATTATCTTTTCAAGATTTCAACCACGACTGCACCACCATAGCTTAATCCTCAAGATAACCAAAATCAAGATAATCACAACAATCAAGATACAACAGAAAATCTCACTCATTCTATTTTTTCCATATAAGATATATATATTATGAAGCATTAACGCGCCATCTGTTATCAAAATTCGAAACTATTATAGACGTGTATGATTATTTTTTTAAAAATAAACAATTTCTACTGTCCTTACTGCAATGGTAGAATTAATGGGAGGGCATGACTCATCAGCTGGTTTTTAAAAAATAATCATACGCGTCTATAATATATCTATATATATATTGAATAAAGCTTATTTTGGATTTAATAAGTTTTATTAATCCAATATTTGGATGGACCAATCGTCCATCTTTTACGAGGTTTTTGTTATGAAGTATACAGCAGGTCGCGGTGAGCCACGGACGTCTTACAAGCTTGTTGGGCAAAAACCTTCTATTTTTTATTATTTATTTAAACCAGAATATGCTTTATTTTAAATATTTATATTATGGATTACTTTATATTCAGAATTTATACACTTAAACCTGTCTATAGTGCCCCCTCTAAATAGTGCATTCCTCTCTATAGCGCCCGATTTTAAATACGTACTACGATGCGATTTACATTAAAAGTGACCTGTCTATAGCACCCCTTCTCTATAGAACCCTATTTTGGTGAGTCCCAAGAGGGGGCGCTATAGACAGGTTTAACTGTATTTATATATTCAAATGTTTATATTAATTCGCAAAGAAATTTTCAGATATCGTATTAAATTGGTATAAATTTGGAATAGTAATATTGCGTTCATAAAACATTACTAATTCAATATTTTGCGCTTTCTATAAGTAATTTTCCATATAATATTGTAACATAGAAAACTAGAAAAGACAAACTTCAAAATGACACAGCAATATATTCAAGGCAAGCACAAAATCAACATTTATAAGATACAAGTTAAGCAATGAGTGAAGTCCCCAGAGTTGTGAAATAATATAAATATCAAAATAATAATAATCTGTATATAAAATATAATAAATACTTTGATACAATATTTTAATAATAATTATCATATTTAAGGATTATTCAGTTTTCTTTGATGTGTTTATTATCTTAAAGATATTAATTTTTATTTGACATGTCGGAAGCGATATCCCAGCTTGGGATACTTGCGCCTAAATACATTTTAGTAGATTATATACAATTCATTTTGTACAATTTAATAACCGTACTAAAAACATAATTGAAACTTAAACTATGGCACTCTAAAACAGAAGAGAAAATCCAAAATGGATTATTTTAGCAACCTATATACAATTCATTATATACAACTCAATAACCGACTAAAAACACAATTAAAACTGAAACGATGGTTTTCTCAAACAGAAGAGAGTTAAAAAGAGAGCTAAATGATGCCTGCCTATATAATAATGGTGATATTATATGAACATATGAAAACGTATAATTGCAATATATATAAAAAATAAATAAAAAGGGTTCAAAGAATTAGTTTTTGTTTTAATATATTATATAGGCTCCATCTTTGCTTCCTTCCTGTGACGAATCTGTATAAGACCGGTGGTCTTAATAAATGTGTATGTGTGTATCTAAACAACTGGACATGAGTCGGACCTGGAGGCTGTTGTTGGGTTCTGTGCTACCTGAAGTATAGGAGCTCTATCTATGTTTTCTTCCTGTGGTGAATCTGTATAAGACCGGTGGTCTTACTAAAGCTGTATGTGTGTGTATCTAAACAACTGGATATGCGTCGGACCTGGAGGCTGTTGTTGGGTTCTGTGCTGCCTGGAGTATAGGAGTTCCATCTATGCTTCCTTCCTGTGGTGAATCTATTTAAGACCGGTGGTCTTAATAAAGCTGTATGTGTGTGTATCTAAACAACTGGACATACTTCGGACCTGGAGGCTATTGTTGGGTTCTGTACTACCTGGAGTATAGGAGCTCTATCTATGCTTCCTTCCTGCGGTGAATCTGTATAAGACCGGTGGTCTTAATAAAGCTGTATGTGTGTGTGCTTCATTATATATTATCTTCTCTAAATTTCTTGATCTTACAAACACTTCTACAGAAGTATATGATTCATATATCCTCATATATTCCTATAGATGCGTTTTTAACAACCAAAATATGAACACCAGATAATAAAACATTAAACTCATTTTCGTTATCTTTGTTTTACTTATTATTTATATAGAAAAACATCTACTATTACAATATAATAGGTAATGAAAAAGGCATCTCCTTATCGTGCAACTGCAAGAAAAGCTAACCACGGACGCGTTCGGGTTGTTGGCCCACATCAGCGTGATGCAAGCTGTAACTTAACGACCAAAAAACTGATTAATTAACTTTATTAATCAAAAATGGGTATTTCGCCAATTCTGGAATAATTAAAAATCAACGAGAATAGTTGAAATTTATTCCGATAGATAGCGCAAGCCATCAAGAACTTTCAGTTGCAAGATAAGGAGATGCCTTTTTACTAATTTATGAACCTTATTCCAGTACAATATTACCTTTGTACTATTTTTCACAATAGGTGTTATGTGATATTTCGTTTTTTATAACAACAAAGCCTTTATTAAGAACACTCGTATCATGCAGTATTCTCCCAGATGGATAAACATAACAGTTATCTACAGAAAGCGGAAAATAACATCAATCTTTCTTTGAGTTAGGTTGCTCTTCTATGTTATGCCTTTTGGACTGTGCTTTTCTCCAGAATTTGTGAAAACCCAATGTATTGGTTCTGCTTTTCAATACTTTTGCCAATAATAGATATGTCGAATTGTTTTCATAAGCAATCTTCTGGCGGAGAATTACTCCCTCCTCCTACAAAGCCGGAGAGTAAAACATGTTGTGTGGAAATTCCTGGCAGAATTCACTATTACACAGAATTCATTTCAGATTCTTGGATTTCAATAATCAATATCGTTATTTATAAACTGATTAAAATCGTTAGAATTACGTTTTTTTATAACCAAACCAATATAATAAATTGAAGAATGCAGAGTTAAATATCGAAAAACTAAAGAGAAAAAGCTAGCATTACCTTAAAAAAGTATCTAAAATTGAATGCCTTCTATTGTTGACGGTTTTTGATATCCAGAAAACTGGAGTCGCTGAAAAATCCAAAACACCAGCTTTGTGCAGATTAGACCTTGTCATAAATAAAAAAAAATTACTTTGATCTATTCACAATATATGGTGGCGAATGAATTTTTTAGTTTCATCTCGCGAGATACATCTTTTATTCAAATCTGTAAAGATAATGGTTGGTGTAATCTGCATACGTTTAGAATGATATTATTTAAACCTCCAATAAATTCTAATGTAAACTCTGTTCATAACCGAAATCCTGTTTGAATAATTTCCCCGTCTTTGTGTCACACTCAAATTTATTAAGCAATTAATATGAAGAAATTGATAAGATACTTATAAGAGGCTTAAATATTATTAATTATATATATAATTGTTTTTAGAATAAATATATTGAAGATTTTATAATAAACATATATAGTAATATGAATATAATGTCAATATATATGTATATAGGCATATATTGTTACAAA